>OY992877.1:189236363-189661363 GCA_963921405.1 Cepaea hortensis | reverse complement strand
GGAGACTCCTGTGGGTCGTCGCTAGAGCTACGGAGTTCGTGCTTTGTGCGACGCTTTCCGCGCTGCGGCAAGAGGCCGAGCCATATGGGCTAAAACCCGGTGCAATGAAGTCGACCCTGTCGACTTTTAACCGACTTCGTTTTATGCACGCACACACACGCACACACACACACACACACACACACACATAATTATGCCCAGTCTTACACATACATACACACATACACACACACACTCTTACACGCACATACAGGGCGAACTGGCAGCTGTACAAATATTGCAGTCACTAGGAAAGAAGCCAGAAATTAGCCGAAGCTGCAGTGAAACCGCTAATTACATTACGTCAACGGCAATGCCTTGGAACATTATCTCCACTACCGCAATCTTCGCAGCTCCCATCGACAGCAACAGAAACCGTCTCCAGGCTGACGTCAACGCTCTATATAGAAATAGAGATTTCCTTTAAATCATTCATTGTAATGGGGAGTTCACACACGTGCCCATCCGTTATAAATAATTGATGTCCTGGCCAGCGAGCCGGCCAGAGACGGGATAGATAACGAAGGTAAAATTAACGCCATCGTTCATTCTTCTTTTTAAAGTGAACGTTTAAACGCCACGTGTACTAGTAAATAAGTTAAAGGTTCTTTTAACACGCCTCAACATATTCAGCGCCAAACAACATGTAATTTTAGACCAAACAAAAATGTTACAAAGTTAGTTGCTTATCCTTTTACAGGACGTCGCAGTCACCACCAGCAATTTTTGCTAATTGTGATCTTTTGGCAAGTTTACGTTCAGTAGTTTGCCATTGATATCTGAACGTCCGGCACCCATACTATTTCGTAAAAAAAATCAACGCAAAACCGTCTGCTGCCAAATCACCCAGTGTTGTGTTTCAAATGCGGTATGCGGGATTATAAACTGCGCATGTAACTCCTTCGCCATGGAGCCGTCTAAACAAAAATGGATGGCGGAAAATGGAAAGAAGGGAATGTCACAGTTATGACTTGAAAGTTGTTAATATGGTCGTCTAAAAGTGATTTTCACCTGTGTGGACATCTCAAACAGTCATTGGGAGGACAGGCTTTCGATTCGATGAAGAGGTACAGCAGGTGGTGCATAAGTGGTTACTCACGCGACCAAGAGCATTTTTTTTCTATATGATCCAATCACTTTATCGACGCTGGAGGACTTGCATTGAAAGTAGTAGTGACAACATCGAAAAATGATATATTTGATATGATATATTTTTATATTCTCTACGTTTTTTAGAATATATTCACCCCTCCCCTCTTCCTTTCCTCAAAACAAAATCATTTAAGGTTTTGGTTTGAAGCCCTTAATTAACGGGGTTACATAGTGAGAACTGAGGTATATAGTCCCATGGTAGATACGGGAAGTCGCTTAGGACGATTAATCATTTCATGGCACTTAATCAGTTAAGATATATTAAATTTATATGGCGGGGGCTAGACCCATTTGTTCATAGACCAGTCGGCACTCCAGGGCTGGTGTGGTCAAGGTCATGCCGGTCGCCTTCACCTCCTAACATAATTCCTAATACTCATTTTAACCTGGGTCAACCTGGAAGCTGAGGTCAATTGTCAAAGTCCACCTGGATGCGAATTTCGAACCCATGACTACGTGACCCACAGGCAAGCTTCTAGCCACTACCCTGTCGAGTTCCACCACATATACTAGGTTATGGAATTATTAGGCAGAGATATCAGCTTACTTTTCATCAACATTCTCTTTATTAATTCACGGCAAACATCGTCATAATGTTAATCGTTATTTGGCAGTATTTAATGTTCAGAACGTCATCACAACGCCATTAGATGTTAATACGAGCAGATATTGAGCAAGTCCTCCAGCATCTGCCACACGCAATGAGGCAATAAGTAACGGGTACGTTTACACCCCTTCAAGCACATTTGATATATAGAGACATACCATATTTCTCATAGACCAATGGTCACTCGGTGCCTGATGTGGCCAGTATCACTCCAACCGCCTTTACTTCCCAAATAATTTCTTGATCCCATTTTTATGCTGGTTCGAGCTGAGAATCTAACACAATTTTACATCGGCTCTTATGAGGCTGTCTTCTTGTTATTTGTTTATATTTGTGACACGTCGCACCCCCCCCCCCCCTACCTTGAATACGTGTGCAAATGGCAACACTAAAGACTACTGATTAATTATCTCCTATTTTGCGTATATTGGTTCGCCCCAAGGCGAGTTAGAATCTGTCGACAATGAAATATCTACAACCTGTGGAAGAAACGCTGTCAACATAGGCCTAATCCATCAACATATGCCTAGCTTAAGCTATCAACATAGGCCTAATCTATCAACATAGGCCTAATCCATCAACATATGCACAAGCTATCAACATAGGTCTAATCTATCAACATAGGCCTAATCCATCAACATATGCCTAAGCTATCAACATAGGTCTAATCTATCAACATAGGCCTAATCCATCAACATATGCCTAAGCTATCAACATAGGTCTAATCTATCAACATAGGTCTAATCTATCAACATAGCATATTCTATCAACATAGGCGTATTCTATCAACATAGACCTAATCTATCAACATAGGCCTAATCTATCAACATATGCCTAATCTGTCAACATATGCCTAATCTGTCAACATATGCCTAATCTGTCAACATATGCCTAATCTATCAACATAAGCCTAATCCATCAACATAAGCCTAATAAATCAAGATTGCACTATTACATCAACATAGGCCTAATAAATCAACATAGGTCTAATCCATGTCAGCCTAAATATATTAACCGTGACCTGGTCACACACTACTATGCCTCCCAGCAGATATGAAGTTCCGGTATCTTTCACGCCGAGCTCGTTTCTGACATTGGAGAGGGAGAGGAGCGCTTGGCCACACAGCGGCAATCTGAAAACAGTACCTCTTTCCTGGTTCGCGTTACAGTTCTCTACACCAAGCTCACTTCGATAAGTACCCCACACTCCATTATAGCTCAAAGGGCGTGGTCAAGTCCCCTGCCTCACACTCCATTATAGCTCAAAGGACGTGGTCAAGTCACCTGCCTCACACTCCATTATAGCTCAAAGGACGTGGTCAAGTCCCCTACTTCACACTCCATTATAGTTCAAAGGACGTGGTCAAGTCCCCTTGCCTCACACTCCATTATAGCTCACCGGACGTGGTCAAGTCCCCTGCCTCACACTCGGGTTCATTTCCTGACACCGTCCTTTGGGGGACCCCTGAGTGTCGTCTCTGAAGCTACGGCGTTCGTGCTCTGTGCGGCGCTTTCGTCAGGCCACTCTGAGAAAGAGACCGAGTCATAAAGGATAACACCCGGTGCAATGAAGCCGACCTTCATTTAAGCCTTTTTAAAACTCAGGTCTCCCATAATTTCTGGCCGGTCAAATTGCTTTCACTGAATCATGCTGGCCGGCCAATCCCTTGTGGACCTTTTATTTGGCTCAAAACATGCAAGCACGCAACGCTTTGTCAGTGTCAGTTTGATCTATCTATTTGTTCATCTTGATAAACCATACTTTATTTTCCTAGTTATTTCCAGCTAATGTGATTAATTACAGGCAGCTGAATGTGTGCACGTCTTACACACATAATGGTTACCCCCACTGTATCCCATCTATATCCAGACAAAGTGCTACAAGTGTTTGTGCATGTGTTTGTGTGTGCAATTGTATGTATGGACAATGTACCTATTCAATAATATATTTATGTCCCAACATACATTTTCATCACAATACCCGTCGAGTATATTTTTGATTTAAGTAATGAGGTTTTCCCCATGTCGCCTCTGCCTAAAATTGGAACGAGGACATGTCTTGGCGGCTGGTGTCATATTGATCATGTCAGCCGCAGGCAGCCTACTGGTCTATTAAAATGGGTCTAGCAACAACGCATTAACAATGAGAATTGTCAAATGTTACGTATATTCAACACTATTGTACGGCGCGGAAGCCTGGACATTGAACAAGGAACTAGTCTAGGATAGAAGCTGCGGCTGATCCGATCTTATTAGTGTTACCTTTCCTCTGGAAAATAGGCTGGCCGAGAGATGGATCTTGCTGTGTGGGTAACACGTGGTCTCTAAATTCCACCCAAGTTTTCTGCTACGAAGAAGTATACCTTCATATTACTAACTAAGGTGGCATATATGTATGTGGTATTTATGTGCCGGTCTCTCTGGCCGAGGGTGTCGTGTCCTCCTTTACAGTGTCGTCCCTGGAGTGAAGAGAGTCGACACCCACATTATAATATTTTTTCCCTTATCAATATCCTGGAGAATCCACCAGCTTCCGTCCAACACACTCCATCAGCCAATGGACACCTTTTCCTATCACTCTCTCACTGTTGTACTATGTTGTACACTGTTGTACTATTGAGTGTCTCCTGACTCTCCTCTGCAGTCAATAGCATTGTGCGTATTCGACTGGCAGTGGTTGCACCATTTCCCTGTCCTAGATTTTCTATTGCCAGACTTGAGTGAGCTCTCCTGGTGGCGAGCTTCCTTGTTGACCTTGGCATTTTCCGTGACAACCTCCTTGGAAGTCACTTGACATGCTGCGAAGTGAGGGTTCTTAGCCTTCGATTTGCAGTCCCTCGTATTGTGAGAGGGTGACTTACAAATTGAACACCACTTCTCCGACCACGGTCGTTTAGGTGTAGAGCTTGAAGTGCTCTTGCTTCCCTCCTTTTTCTTCTCTGAACTATCCTCTGATTTTTGCACATAAGGTTCCCACTTTTTGGTTCCTGAGTTTTTGGCTTTCTTCTTGTCATGTTTCTCTTGACTTTTGGTGTTGGTGGAAAGGTTTTCCCATGCCTCCCCATGTACCTCGACGAACCGTTCTGCTAATTTAGTCACGAGGTCAATACGTTCCGCTCCTTGTTCTCCCAGGAACGTCCTGAGAGGTTTAGACATTTGCTTCTTCAGCTGGTCGACCACCATGAGCTCTTCCAGACTCTCATAGTCATGTGCGAACCCAGCCAAATCCATCCACTTATGAAGATAAGATTTAAGACGCAAACTGTAGGCGGCAAACAACTCTCCTGGTTCTCGTTTCGCTGCTCGAAATTTTTTCCGGTAGGTATGTGACGTAACCTCGAATCGTTTCAACAGAGCCGTCTTTAACTCGTCATAATTGTTCTCATGTCCTGGTGGCAGGCGAGAATAAACCTCGTATCCGGTCCCGCGTAAACCCTGGGATAGCTTAAGATTCCATTTGTTACGCTCCAGACCCATAGCAACTGACATAGCCTCGAAGCGTTGAAGGTATTGGTCAATCTTCTCTTTGTCCTCCTCGTAGACCGCTAAAGGGAACTTCATAGCATGGTACCCATGTCCACCTACTGGTGTTGAGCCTGGGATGGAGGAACCTCCAACTGCTCCCTCAGTTTCTCCATTAGATTGACTCTTCAACTCGAGTTCCCTCATCCGGTACTCGTGCTCCCTTTTCTGAGCTTCTTGTTCAGCTTCCAGTTTCCTAGCTGCTTGCTCAGCTTCAAATTTCTTAGCTGCTTGCTCAGCTTCCAATTTCTTAGCTTCTTGTTCCAACTCCATCCTTCTCAATTCCAACTCGGCCTTTCGATCTTCCCTTTCTGCTTGACGATACTCTCTCTCCACTTCCTGTATGTAATCCGTTAGAGCAGACCCCGCCAATCCCATGTCCTCCCCCTTTGCCTTTAATTCTGCTGTGCTAAGTTTAGGGGTGGCCATTATACAGAGAGGTAAGCTAGCAGGTCGAGTACAATATAACTACAAATTACTATACAGATATATGAACAAGTAATATAAATCTAGATATTACCACACACAGCACATTCACTCAGTGACAAGAGTAGAATCAAGACCAGAGACCTATGCAGACGTGTGAAGTGTGAACAGGTAAGATATTAGTCCTAACCCCTATCCAAATTCACTCTAGCTGGATTCTCCAAAATGATATCTCCCTCCTATAACTAAGGATCCCGTGTCAAAAGACCCCGTTGTCAGAAGATCCCACTGTCAAAGGTTCCTGCTTGCAGGAGATCTCGCTGTCCAAGGATTCCGTTTACGGGAGATCCCGCTGTCCAAAGATCCCGTTTACGAGAGATCCCGCTGTCCAAAGATTCCGTTTACAAGAGATCCCGCTGTCCAAAGATCCCGGACGAGCCCCCAATAAAGTCGTGTCCGCCTTTACAGTGTCGTCCCTGGAGTGAAGAGAGTCGACACCCACATTATAATATTTTTTCCCTTATCAATATTTTGGAGAATCCACCAGCTTCCGTCCAACACACTCCATCAGCCAATGGACACCTTTTCCTATCACTCTCTCACTGTTGTACTATGCCCCCTCTCATTCTTCCCCAACGCAACATACTCAACAACTCTTGCTTCTAAAAATTAATAAAGATTAATTTATTAAAAGAAAAGTGTAACGTATATGAGACGTGTATGTGAAGAAAATGTGTGACGTGTTCTATAAAGTGTGTAGAATCGGACTCTCAGACAACAACCCAGTCAGCTGATCCCAGCAAGGATAGACCACAGCACGTTACGTCAGAACATGTACATCTCACCCAGTGCCGAAACCATCCTGCTGGATACTGCTTTGCCTCTGTAGACCTCTGGTAATCCCCTTTCATGATCTTCCGAAATAGACACCGGTGGTATTAACAGTTAATCATGGACCGGTTGCACCCTACACAATGTCCGTTCCTATCGTTCCAAAAACAAATGCACAAGTCCTTTGTAGTGTGTACACAGTTATTAATGTTAATAGTCAATGTACTTGATCCTCACTAGTGTCTATCTAGCCTCAAGTATCATGTCTTGTGTTCTATTACACGAGATTATATCACACTAGGTAACTATTATAATTAATGTTCTCGGTTAGTTACTACTGTCTGATGCTGTGTGGTGCATCAACAATCATCACCCGTCTTTGGTGAATCATCTTCCTTCTAGCTTTAGTTACGTTCTGTACGAAACTTTATTGACTGTTCAACTGGTGTTCTTCCGAATGGGATTTGAACCTTTCCTAAAGACTTGTTGAGTTTCCTCGGATCTGGTAGGGAACCTAGGATAGAAACAACACATCTGGTGATAGTACTAGTCACTGATCCCATCGGCTGAGTGTAAGCCTATTGCCTTGCTTAATGATCTTTAGCTAACTAAACTTTGTCATAGAGCAGATTAGCTACCCACCTAGGGCCGAATCAGGCTATGACAAGGAAAGACCCATACAGAGTGCAAAACCCCAGCGGCCAATTCCTCCGTCTCCCAATTATCCATCATTACTCGATTCTTAACTAGCATAGCTTATCACCACTACCCTACTCTATTCTTAACTAGCAGAGCTAATATCACTATTCTACTCTAACTAGTTTCCACTAACAGTGCTAATCATCACACTATAGTTTTAACAAGGCTACAGTCTATATTAATTAGAACTAATAGATTATATTGACTATCTTATGCAAAACCGCCTCATTCCCGGGATGGCTACTACACTTTGCCATAACGACACATGCTAGTTAATCTAGAATCAATCTAACACTGTAGAGCTCTCCCACAAACACGTCCATCATAATCCACGGTTTTTGTCAACTCCCCATCTCCAATCATGGTTTTCTGGCAAACCCCTAAAATTGGTCACGTGATATGGGTGACGTCCTGCAGGTGTTATTTGCTCATATCATCCATTGTCAAGAATCGATTTTCTCCTGCCTAGTCACTGTCAAAGTTGTCATCACTTGTTTCGACTCCCCCAACAAACTACCGAGTTACTGTATGATCCCAACAACAGTTTTTCCCAACAAGCTGCCAGTCTTCTTGATGTTCCGGAAACTAAGAATTGACAGAGGCACTGTTTACTTCCGTGCCGAGTACTTCCGTTTTCCCTCTGATATGTTATTGACTTGTCAAAGCGATGTATGATTCAGCGCACTCACTTCCTCTATACATCTGCCACTGTTAATTTTGTCCGACAGGTGGTGGCCAACATCCGATTGCCCCTATGATCCCATGGCTTCCATCTGTATTCAAATGTTGATAAACTGTCAAGGCGATGCCGGGATTCGTCTCTACTGTTAGTTAAAATAGTTGTCGCTGGCAGATAGTCCGTTTAATAAGAAAGCCTCTATAATAATCAACTGGTTAAACCCAAGGTTTTATTTTGTGACATAGGCCCCCTCTTAAGAGAGTAGTCCATCTCACTCTTCTCCACCGTGAGTTTAATCCAGATGATTCATTCTTCTTCTTCAGGAGCTGGGTGTCTTGACAATAAATCCGCTCCAACATTTTCCTTCCCAGGAATGTACTCTACTGTGAAATTATAAGGTTGAAGTAACAACGACCACCGCATCAACCGGGCGTTGAGCTTCTGAGAAGTAGCCAGGAACATCAGGGGTTGATGATCCGACTGGACTCGAAACTTAACTCCATACAAATAGGGCTGGAATTTTTGCACTGCCCATACGAGAGACAAGCACTCTCTCTCGACGGTTGAATAATTCCTCTCCGCCTGTAGAAGTTTCTTACTTGCGTATGCTACAGGTTTCAAAACCGAAGCATCGTCTTTTCCTTCGTGTAACAAAGCGGATCCAATTCCAGTCGCACTCGCATCTGTTCTCAACACAAATGGTTTGGAAAGCTCAGGGAGCTGTAATACAGGTTTGCTGACCAAGGCCTCCTTTAACTGACTATAGGCATTCTCACATTCTGGTGTCCAAATGATTTGATCCGGGCATCCCTTTTTCAAGGTTTCCGTCAACGGAGCTCCCAGTTCAGTGAAATGTGGGATAAATTTATGGTAGAACCCACACAACGAGAGAAAAGATCGCACATCCTTCTTCGTTTTTGGCCTTGGTGCATTTCTGATTTTCTCCAGGTTCTTCTCTTCTGGGACAATGTGTCCTGGAGTGATGGTGTGGCCTAGAAATTCAAGAGTCTGGTAACCAATCATGCACTTGGTTGGACGAGCAGTAAGCCCTGCTTCCTTGAGTCTATTAAACACTCTCTCCAAGGATTGTAAGTGGTCATCCAAGCTGTCACTGGAAATCAGAATATCATCCATGAATGAGATGATGGACGGATCCTGTAACGGATCTAGTAAAGTCCTCATCATGCGTGTAAACACACTAGGTGCATTGCTGAGTCCAAAGGGCATGACCTTGAATTCGTAGTGTCCACTGGGTGTACTGAAAGCTAACAGTGGTCGAATCTCCGGTTTGACTGGTATCTGGTAGTAACCCCGACTCAGATCCACCTTTGAAAAGTACCGAGCCTTATGGAGCCTAGCGAATAGCTGAGTTGGATTCGGCAAAGGTTCCACCTAAAATTGTGTGTGACTGTTCAGAAGTCGGTAGTCTATACACAACCGGTGTTCTCCACTTGGTTTCCGTAACAAAACTACCCCTGCATTGTATGGGGATGTGGATGGTGCAATCACGTCATCCTCCAGCAGTTTTTGTATTTCCTCCTCCAGGGCCTTTTCTTTAGAGAATGGCACTGGGTAAACCTTTTGACGAACCGGCTCCTGTGTGGTCAAAGTCATCTCGAACTCCACCAACCTCGTTCGTCCTGGTTTATCAGTCAGTATCTCCTTATGAGACTTGAGAACCTGGGTTATCCTTTCCCTCTCCTGGGAGGTCAGATCAGGGTTCGCTTGCACATCCCTATGGGTTTCCTGGTGTTCCAAGGGATATTCCCTTCCCTAGCTGGTTCCCACTTATGTCTCCACTGCAACTGCCATTGCCATGAGGTGAGCTGCCTTGTCTCCGGGTCTCTCTTCGTATTTCCGCAAGAGATTGATATGGAAAATCTTCGACTTTCCCCGGATCCGGATTTGATAGTTGGTTCTGGATATCACCCTTTCCACGGGAAATGGTCCTTGCCAACCTATCTCCAGTTTGTTGTTTCCCATTGGGAGTAGCAACAAGACTTTGTCTCCCACCTCTAGAGATCTTTCTTTAGACCTACGGTTGTAATAAGCCGCATGTCTTTTCCTGGCCTTTTTCAAGTATTGATTTGCCAGAGTCCATCCCTTGTGGAGTTTTTCTGTCAGTTCCTCCACGTATTTATAGGATGAGATCACTTCTTCTGACGTCCCCTCTTCAGTCCAACTCCTCAACATGGCTTCCAACGGTCCTTTGATTGGACGACCAAACAGCAACGTAGCGGGTGGTAGTCCTGTTGAGCCATGAGGAACTTCCCGATAGGCAAAGAGTGCTGCTGGGATATATTCATCCCACCTATCAGGTTTTTCCTGCGCTAGTTTCCTGAGCATTGTCATCAGCGTGCCGTTGAAACGCTCTACTTGTCCATTGGCTTGAGGGTGGTAAGGGCTGGTATGTATGTGGTTAGAGTGGAACACCCTAAATACCTCCTCCATGAGTTTTCCACAAAACTGAGACCCATTGTCCGTCAGAATTTGATCCGGAAAGCCTAATCTGGTAAAGGCCTCCATCAGTGCGTCCGCCACTCTTTTCGAGTCAATCGTGGTCAACGGTATGGCCTCACCCCACATTGTACAGCAATCCACCATTGTGAGTATATACATGTTCCTCTTCCTAGTCCTGGGAAGTGGACCCACGATATCGATGGCTACCCTCTCGAAAGGAGAGTTCATGATGGGCATCTCACCCAACACCACCGGTGCTGTCCAGTGTTTCGGTGCCACCCTCTGGTACTCAGGGCATGACTTCACATACCGACGCACATCATCTGTCATTCCCGGCCAATAGTAATGGCAGGAAATTCGCTGCATGGTGGCGGCAATACCCATGTGTCCACTAAAGGAGATGGTATGCCCCACATGAAGAATCTGGGACCGGTGAGCTTTCGGGACGACCAACTGACCGTATAGGTTGTCTCCCCTTCCTGCTCTCCTGTAGAGTACTGCCCCCGTCCTGGTGGATCAGCACTTTTCTGCAGCTTTTTGTAGCAAGGACGTAAAGTATCATCCTCACTCTGGGCAGTTCGTAGCTCCCCCGGCATTGGGTTAGTCACAATTGCTTCTGCCTCTTCCGTTCTCGTCTGAGAGCGAGTCTGCATTGCTCCCATATGGATTGGCTCCCTGGGCATTCCCAGAAAGACATACCGGCAACCTAGGATGACTGGAAAAATGGGATCGGTCAATACAGCGGCCTTGTTGGTGCCGGTGACGTACCTTGACCGAATCTCCACATTAGCAATGGGCAACTTCATGGTTACAGCACTCTTCTGTGCAGGCTGTATATCCAAGGTCTCACCTGTGAATTGTTCTGGATGTACCAGATCCGCAGAAATCACGGCCTCCCCGTCCAGTCCTGTGTCGTATAAACACTCCACTTGACGACCGTTAATCTCTACCAATTCCACTACAGGTGGTTTTTCCTGGTCTGGAGTCTCTTCCTCGGACTCGACCTGTTCGGTGGGCTCCACCTTAGGTTTCCCGGGGCACACGACGAATTGAGTGTCTCCTGACTCTCCTCTGCAGTCAATAGCATTGTGCGTATTCGACTGGCAGTGGTTGCACCATTTCCCTGTCCTAGATTTTCTATTGCCAGACTTGAGTGAGCTCTCCTGGTGGCGAGCTTCCTTGTTGACCTTGGCATTTTCCGTGACAACCTCCTTGGAAGTCACTTGACATGCTGCGAAGTGAGGGTTCTTAGCCTTCGATTTGCAGTCCCTCCTATTGTGAGAGGGTGACTTACAAATTGAACACCACTTCTCCGACCACGGTCGTTTAGGTGTAGAGCTTGAAGTGCTCTTGCTTCCCTCCTTTTTCTTCTCTGAACTATCCTCTGATTTTTGCACATAAGGTTCCCACTTTTTGGTTCCTGAGTTTTTGGCTTTCTTCTTGTCATGTTTCTCTTGACTTTTGGTGTTGGTGGAAAGGTTTTCCCATGCCTCCCCATGTACCTCGACGAACCGTTCTGCTAATTTAGTCACGAGGTCAATACGTTCCGCTCCTTGTTCTCCCAGGAACGTCCTGAGAGGTTTAGACATTTGCTTCTTCAGCTGGTCGACCACCATGAGCTCTTCCAGACTCTCATAGTCATGTGCGAACCCAGCCAAATCCATCCACTTATGAAGATAAGATTTAAGACGCAAACTGTAGGCGGCAAACAACTCTCCTGGTTCTCGTTTCGCTGCTCGAAATTTTTTCCGGTAGGTATGTGACGTAACCTCGAATCGTTTCAACAGAGCCGTCTTTAACTCGTCATAATTGTTCTCATGTCCTGGTGGCAGGCGAGAATAAACCTCGTATCCGGTCCCGCGTAAACCCTGGGATAGCTTAAGATTCCATTTGTTACGCTCCAGACCCATAGCAACTGACATAGCCTCGAAGCGTTGAAGGTATTGGTCAATCTTCTCTTTGTCCTCCTCGTAGACCACTAAAGGGAACTTCATAGCATGGTACCCATGTCCACCTACTGGTGTTGAGCCTGGGATGGAGGAACCTCCAACTGCTCCCTCAGTTTCTCCATTAGATTGACTCTTCAACTCGAGTTCCCTCATCCGGTACTCGTGCTCCCTTTTCTGAGCTTCTTGTTCAGCTTCCAGTTTCCTAGCTGCTTGCTCAGCTTCAAATTTCTTAGCTGCTTGCTCAGCTTCCAATTTCTTAGCTTCTTGTTCCAACTCCATCCTTCTCAATTCCAACTCGGCCTTTCGATCTTCCCTTTCTGCTTGACGATACTCTCTCTCCACTTCCTGTATGTAATCCGTTAGAGCAGACCCCGCCAATCCCATGTCCTCCCCCTTTGCCTTTAATTCTGCTGTGCTAAGTTTAGGGGTGGCCATTATACAGAGAGGTAAGCTAGCAGGTCGAGTACAATATAACTACAAATTACTCTACAGATATATGAACAAGTAATATAAATCTAGATATTACCACACACAGCACATTCACTCAGTGACAAGAGTAGAATCAAGACCAGAGACCTATGCAGACGTGTGAAGTGTGAACAGGTAAGATATTAGTCCTAACCCCTATCCAAATTCACTCTAGCTGGATTCTCCAAAATGATATCTCCCTCCTATAACTAAGGATCCCGTGTCAAAAGACCCCGTTGTCAGAAGATCCCACTGTCAAAGGTTCCTGCTTGCAGGAGATCTCGCTGTCCAAGGATTCCGTTTACGGGAGATCCCGCTGTCCAAAGATCCCGTTTACGAGAGATCCCGCTGTCCAAAGATTCCGTTTACAAGAGATCCCGCTGTCCAAAGATCCCGGACGAGCCCCCAATAAAGTCGTGTCCGCCTTTACAGTGTCGTCCCTGGAGTGAAGAGAGTCGACACCCACATTATAATATTTTTTCCCTTATCAATATTTTGGAGAATCCACCAGCTTCCGTCCAACACACTCCATCAGCCAATGGACACCTTTTCCTATCACTCTCTCACTGTTGTACTATGCCCCCTCTCATTCTTCCCCAACGCAACATACTCAACAACTCTTGCTTCTAAAAATTAATAAAGATTAATTTATTAAAAGAAAAGTGTAACGTATATGAGACGTGTATGTGAAGAAAATGTGTGACGTGTTCTATAAAGTGTGTAGAATCGGACTCTCAGACAACAACCCAGTCAGCTGATCCCAGCAAGGATAGACCACAGCACGTTACGTCAGAACATGTACATCTCACCCAGTGCCGAAACCATCCTGCTGGATACTGCTTTGCCTCTGTAGACCTCTGGTAATCCCCTTTCATGATCTTCCGAAATAGACACCGGTGGTATTAACAGTTAATCATGGACCGGTTGCACCCTACACAATGTCCGTTCCTATCGTTCCAAAAAAAAATGCACAAGTCCTTTGTAGTGTGTACACAGTTATTAATGTTAATAGTCAATGTACTTGATCCTCACTCGTGTCTATCTAGCCTCAAGTATCATGTCTTGTGTTCTATTACACGAGATTATATCACACTAGGTAACTATTATAATTAATGTTCTCGGTTAGTTACTACTGTCTGATGCTGTGTGGTGCATCAACAATCATCACCCGTCTTTGGTGAATCATCTTCCTTCTAGCTTTAGTTACGTTCTGTACGAAACTTTATTGACTGTTCAACTGGTGTTCTTCCGAATGGGATTTGAACCTTTCCTAAAGACTTGTTGAGTTTCCTCGGATCTGGTAGGGAACCTAGGATAGAAACAACACATCTGGTGATAGTACTAGTCACTGATCCCATCAGCTGAGTGTAAGCCTATTGCCTTGCTTAATGATCTTTAGCTAACTAAACTTTGTCATAGAGCAGATTAGCTACCCGCCTAGGGCCGAATCAGGCTATGACAAGGAAAGACCCATACAGAGTGCAAAACCCCAGCGGCCAATTCCCCCGTCTCCCAATTATCCATCATTACTCGATTCTTAACTAGCATAGCTTATCACCACTACCCTACTCTATTCTTAACTAGCAGAGCTAATATCACTATTCTACTCTAACTAATTTCCACTAACAGTGCTAATCATCACACTATAGTTTTAACAAGGCTACAGTCTATATTAATTAGAACTAATAGACTATATTGACTACCTTATGCAAAACCGCCTCATTCCCGGGATGGCTACTACACTTTGCCATAACGACACATGCTAGTTAATCTAGAATCAATCTAACACTGTAGAGCTCTCCCACAAACACGTCCATCATAATCCACGGTTTTTGTCAACTCCCCATCTCCAATCATGGTTTTCTGGCAAACCCCTAAAATTGGTCACGTGATATGGGTGACGTCCTGCAGGTGTTATTTGCTCATATCATCCATTGTCAAGAATCGATTTTCTCCTGCCTAGTCACTGTCAAAGTTGTCATCACTTGTTTCGACTCCCCCAACAAACTACCGAGTTACTGTATGATCCCAACAACAGTTTTTCCCAACAAGCTGCCAGTCTTCTTGATGTTCCGGAAACTAAGAATTGACAGAGGCACTGTTTACTTCCGTGCCGAGTACTTCCGTTTTCCCTCTGATATGTTATTGACTTGTCAAAGCGATGTATGATTCAGCGCACTCACTTCCTCTATACATCTGCCACTGTTAATTTTGTCCGACAGGTGATGGCCAACATCCGATTGCCCCTATGATCCCATGGCTTCCATCTGTATTCAAATGTTGATAAACTGTCAAGGCGATGCCGGGATTCGTCTCTACTGTTAGTTAAAATAGTTGTCGCTGGCAGATAGTCCGTTTAATAAGAAAGCCTCTATAATAATCAACTGGTTAAACCCAAGGTTTTATTTTGTGACATAGGCCCCCTCTTAAGAGAGTAGTCCATCTCACTCTTCTCCACCGTGAGTTTAATCCAGATGATTCATTCTTCTTCTTCAGGAGCTGGGTGTCTTGACAATAAATCCGCTCCAACATTTTCCTTCCCAGGAATGTACTCTACTGTGAAATTATAAGGTTGAAGTAACAACGACCACCGCATCAACCGGGCGTTGAGCTTCTGAGAAGTAGCCAGGAACATCAGGGGTTGATGATCCGACTGGACTCGAAACTTAACTCCATACAAATAGGGCTGGAATTTTTGCACTGCCCATACGAGAGACAAGCACTCTCTCTCGACGGTTGAATAATTCCTCTCCGCCTGTAGAAGTTTCTTACTTGCGTATGCTACAGGTTTCAAAACCGAAGCATCGTCTTTTCCTTCCTGTAACAAAGCGGCTCCAATTCCAGTCGCACTCGCATCTGTTCTCAACACAAATGGTTTGGAAAGGTCAGGGAGCTGTAATACAGGTTTGCTGACCAAGGCCTCCTTTAACTGACTATAGGCATTCTCACATTCTGGTGTCCAAATGATTTGATCCGGGCATCCCTTTTTCAAGGTTTCCGTCAACAGAGCTCCCAGTTCAGTGAAATGTGGGATAAATTTATGGTAGAACCCACACAACGAGAGAAAAGATCGCACATCCTTCTTCGTTTTTGGCCTTGGTGCATTTCTGATTTTCTCCAGGTTCTTCTCTTCTGGGACAATGTGTCCTGGGGTGATGGTGTGGCCTAGAAATTCCAGAGTCTGGTAACCAATCATGCACTTGGTTGGACGAGCAGTAAGCCCTGCTTCCTTGAGTCTATTAAACACTCTCTCCAAGGATTGTAAGTGGTCATCCAAGCTGTCACTGGAAATCAGAATATCATCCATGAATGAGATGATGGACGGATCCTGTAACGGGTCTAGTAAAGTCCTCATCATGCGTGTAAACACACTAGGTGCATTGCTGAGTCCAAAGGGCATGACCTTGAATTCGTAGTGTCCACTGGGTGTACTGAAAGCTAACAGTGGTCGAATCTCCGGTTTGACTGGTATCTGGTAGTAACCCCGACTCAGATCCACCTTTGAAAAGTACCGAGCCTTATGGAGCCTAGCGAATAGCTGAGTTGGATTCGGCAAAGGTTCCACCTGAAATTGTGTGTGACTGTTCAGAAGTCGGTAGTCTATACACAACCGGTGTTCTCCACTTGGTTTCCGTAACAAAACTACCCCTGCATTGTATGGGGATGTGGATGGTGCAATCACGTCATCCTCCAGCAGTTTTTGTATTTCCTCCTCCAGGGCCTTTTCTTTAGAGAATGGCACTGGGTAAACCTTTTGACGAACCGGCTCCTGTGTGGTCAAAGTCATCTCGAACTCCACCAACCTCGTTCGTCCTGGTTTATCAGTCAGTATCTCCTTATGAGACTTGAGAACCTGGGTTATCCTTTCCCTCTCCTGGGAGGTCAGATCAGGGTTCACTTGCACATCCCTATAGGTTTCCTGGTGTTCCAAGGGATATTCCCTTCCCTAGCTGGTTCCCACTTATGTCTCCACTGCAACTGCCATTGCCATGAGGTGAGCTGCCTTGTCTCCGGGTCTCTCTTCGTATTTCCGCAAGAGATTGATATGGAAAATCTTCGACTTTCCCCGGATCCGGATTTGATAGTTGGTTCTGGATATCACCCTTTCCACGGGAAATGGTCCTTGCCAACCTATCTCCAGTTTGTTGTTTCCCATTGGGAGTAGCAACAAGACTTTGTCTCCCACCTCTAGAGATCTTTCTTTAGACCTACGGTTGTAATAAGCCGCATGTCTTTTCCTGGCCTTTTTCAAGTATTGATTTGCCAGAGTCCATCCCTTGTGGAGTTTTTCTGTCAGTTCCTCCACGTATTTATAGGATGAGATCACTTCTTCTGACGTCCCCTCTTCAGTCCAACTCCTCAACATGGCTTCCAACGGTCCTTTGATTGGACGACCAAACAGCAACGTAGCGGGTGGTAGTCCCGTTGAGCCATGAGGAACTTCCCGATAGGCAAAGAGTGCTGCTGGGATATATTCATCCCACCTATCAGGTTTTTCCTGCGCTAGTTTCCTGAGCATTGTCATCAACGTGCCGTTGAAACGCTCTACTTGTCCATTGGCTAGAGTGGAACACCCTAAATACCTCCTCCATGAGTTTTCCACAAAACTGAGACCCATTGTCCGTCAGAATTTGATCCGGAAAGCCTAATCTGGTAAAGGCCTCCATCAGTGCGTCCGCCACTCTTTTCGAGTCAATCGTGGTCAACGGTATGGCCTCACCCCACATTGTACAGCAATCCACCATTGTGAGTATATACATGTTCCTCTTCCTAGTCCTGGGAAGTGGACCCACGATATCGATGGCTACCCTCTCGAAAGGAGAGTTCATGATGGGCATCTCACCCAACACCACCGGTGCTGTCCAGTGTTTCGGTGCCACCCTCTGGTACTCAGGGCATGACTTCACATACCGACGCACATCATCTGTCATTCCCGGCCAATAGTAATGGCAGGAAATTCGCTGCATGGTGGCGGCAATACCCATGTGTCCACTAAAGGAGATGGTATGCCACATATGAACAATCTGGGACAGGTGAGCTTTCGGGACGACCAACTGACTGTATAGGTTGTCTCCCCTTCCTGCTCTCCTGTAGAGTATCCTATTCTTCATGTAGTACTGCCCCCGTCCTGGTGGATCAGCACTTTTCTGCAGCTTTTTGTAGCAAGGACGTAAAGTATCATCCTCACTCTGGGCAGTTCGTAGCTGCCCCGGCATTGGGTTAGTCACAATTGCTTCTGCCTCTTCCGTTTTCGTCTGAGAGCGAGTCTGCATTGCTCCCATATGGATTGGCTCCCTGGGCATTCCCAGAAAGACATACCGGCAACCTAGGATGACTGGAAAAATGGGATCGGTCAATACAGCGGCCTTGATGGTGCCAGTGACGTACCTTGACCGAATCTCCACATTAGCAATGGGCAACTTCATGGTTACAGCACTCTTCTGTGCAGGCTGTATATCCAAGGTCTCACCTGTGAATTGTTCTGGATGTACCAGATCCGCAGAAATCACGGCCTCCCCGTCCAGTCCTGTGTCGTATAAACACTCCACTTGACGAGCGTTAACCTCTACCAATTCCACTACAGGTGGTTTTTCCTGGTCTGGAGTCTCTTCCTCGGACTCGACCTGTTCGGTGGGCTCCACCTTAGGTTTCCCGGGGCACACGACGAATTGAGTGTCTCCTGACTCTCCTCTGCAGTCAATAGCATTGTGCGTATTCGACTGGCAGTGGTTGCACCATTTCCCTGTCCTAGATTTTCTATTGCCAGACTTGAGTGAGCTCTCCTGGTGGCGAGCTTCCTTGTTGACCTTGGCATTTTCCGTGACAACCTCCTTGGAAGTCACTTGACATGCTGCGAAGTGAGGGTTCTTAGCCTTCGATTTGCAGTCCCTCGTATTGTGAGAGGGTGACTTACAAATTGAACACCACTTCTCCGACCACGGTCGTTTAGGTGTAGAGCTTGAAGTGCTCTTGCTTCCCTCCTTTTTCTTCTCTGAACTATCCTCTGATTTTTGCACATAAGGTTCCCACTTTTTGGTTCCTGAGTTTTTGGCTTTCTTCTTGTCATGTTTCTCTTGACTTTTGGTGTTGGTGGAAAGGTTTTCCCATGCCTCCCCATGTACCTCGACGAACCGTTCTGCTAATTTAGTCACGAGGTCAATACGTTCCGCTCCTTGTTCTCCCAGGAACGTCCTGAGAGGTTTAGACATTTGCTTCTTCAGCTGGTCGACCACCATGAGCTCTTCCAGACTCTCATAGTCATGTGCGAACCCAGCCAAATCCATCCACTTATGAAGATAAGATTTAAGACGCAAACTGTAGGCGGCAAACAACTCTCCTGGTTCTCGTTTCGCTGCTCGAAATTTTTTCCGGTAGGTATGTGACGTAACCTCGAATCGTTTCAACAGAGCCGTCTTTAACTCGTCATAATTGTTCTCATGTCCTGGTGGCAGGCGAGAATAAACCTCGTATCCGGTCCCGCGTAAACCCTGGGATAGCTTAAGATTCCATTTGTTACGCTCCAGACCCATAGCAACTGACATAGCCTCGAAGCGTTGAAGGTATTGGTCAATCTTCTCTTTGTCCTCCTCGTAGACCGCTAAAGGGAACTTCATAGCATGGTACCCATGTCCACCTACTGGTGTTGAGCCTGGGATGGAGGAACCTCCAACTGCTCCCTCAGTTTCTCCATTAGATTGACTCTTCAACTCGAGTTCCCTCATCCGGTACTCGTGCTCCCTTTTCTGAGCTTCTTGTTCAGCTTCCAGTTTCCTAGCTGCTTGCTCAGCTTCAAATTTCTTAGCTGCTTGCTCAGCTTCCAATTTCTTAGCTTCTTGTTCCAACTCCATCCTTCTCAATTCCAACTCGGCCTTTCGATCTTCCCTTTCTGCTTGACGATACTCTCTCTCCACTTCCTGTATGTAATCCGTTAGAGCAGACCCCGCCAATCCCATGTCCTCCCCCTTTGCCTTTAATTCTGCTGTGCTAAGTTTAGGGGTGGCCATTATACAGAGAGGTAAGCTAGCAGGTCGAGTACAATATAACTACAAATTACTATACAGATATATGAACAAGTAATATAAATCTAGATATTACCACACACAGCACATTCACTCAGTGACAAGAGTAGAATCAGGACCAGAGACCTATGCAGACGTGTGAAGTGTGAACAGGTAAGATATTAGTCCTAACCCCTATCCAAATTCACTCTAGCTGGATTCTCCAAAATGATATCTCCCTCCTATAACTAAGGATCCCGTGTCAAAAGACCCCGTTGTCAGAAGATCCCACTGTCAAAGGTTCCTGCTTGCAGGAGATCTCGCTGTCCAAGGATTCCGTTTACGGGAGATCCCGCTGTCCAAAGATCCCGTTTACGAGAGATCCCGCTGTCCAAAGATTCCGTTTACAAGAGATCCCGCTGTCCAAAGATCCCGGACGATCCCCCAATAATGTCGTGTCCGCCTTTACAGTGTCGTCCCTGGAGTGAAGAGAGTCGACACCCACATTATAATATTTTTTCCCTTATCAATATCCTGGAGAATCCACCAGCTTCCGTCCAACACACTCCATCAGCCAATGGACACCTTTTCCTATCACTCTCTCACTGTTGTACTATGCCCCCTCTCATTCTTCCCCAACGCAACAAGCTCAAAAACTCTTGCTTCTAAAAATTAATAAAGATTAATTTATTAAAAGAAAAGTGTAACGTATATGAGACGTGTATGTGAAGAAAATGTGTGGCGTGTTCTATAAAGTGTGTAGAATCGGACTCTCAGACAACAACCCAGTCAGCTGATCCCAGCAAGGATAGACCACAGCACGTTACGTCAGAACATGTACATCTCACCCAGTGCCGAAACCATCCTGCTGGATACTGCTTTGCCTCTGTAGACCTCTGGTAATCCCCTTTCATGATCTTCCGAAATAGACACCGGTGGTATTAACAGTTAATCATGGACCGGTTGCACCCTACACAATGTCCGATCCTATCGTTCCAAAAAAAAATGCACAAGTCCTTTGTAGTGTGTACACAGTTATTAATGTTAATAGTCAATGTACTTGATCCTCACTCGTGTCTATCTAGCCTCAAGTATCATGTCTTGTGTTCTATTACACGAGATTATATCACACTAGGTAACTATTATAATTAATGTTCTCGGTTAGTTACTACTGTCTGATGCTGTGTGGTGCATCAACAATCATCACCCGTCTTTGGTGAATCATCTTCCTTCTAGCTTTAGTTACGTTCTGTACGAAACTTTATTGACTGTTCAACTGGTGTCCTTCCGAATGGGATTTGAACCTTTCCTAAAGACTTGTTGAGTTTCCTCGGATCTGGTAGGGAACCTAGGATAGAAACAACACATCTGGTGATAGTACTAGTCACTGATCCCATCAGCTGAGTGTAAGCCTATTGCCTTGCTTAATGATCTTTAGCTAACTAAACTTTGTCATAGAGCAGATTAGCTACCCGCCTAGGGCCGAATCAGGCTATGACAAGGAAAGACCCATACAGAGTGCAAAACCCCAGCGGCCAATTCCCCCGTCTCCCAATTATCCATCATTACTCGATTCTTAACTAGCATAGCTTATCACCACTACCCTACTCTATTCTTAACTAGCAGAGCTAATATCACTATTCTACTCTAACTAGTTTCCACTAACAGTGCTAATCATCACACTATAGTTTTAACAAGGCTACAGTCTATATTAATTAGAACTAATAGACTATATTGACTACCTTATGCAAAACCGCCTCATTCCCGGGATGGCTACTACACTTTGCCATAACGACACATGCTAGTTAATCTAGAATCAATCTAACACTGTAGAGCTCTCCCACAAACACGTCCATCATAATCCACGGTTTTTGTCAACTCCCCATCTCCAATCATGGTTTTCTGGCAAACCCCTAAAATTGGTCACGTGATATGGGTGACGTCCTGCAGGTGTTATTTGCTCATATCATCCATTGTCAAGAATCGATTTTCTCCTGCCTAGTCACTGTCAAAGTTGTCATCACTTGTTTCGACTCCCCCAACAAACTACCGAGTTACTGTATGATCCCAACAACAGTTTTTCCCAACAAGCTGCCAGTCTTCTTGATGTTCCGGAAACTAAGAATTGACAGAGGCACTGTTTACTTCCGTGCCGAGTACTTCCGTTTTCCCTCTGATATGTTATTGACTTGTCAAAGCGATGTATGATTCAGCGCACTCACTTCCTCTATAAATCTGCCACTGTTATTTTGTCCGACAGGTGATGGCCAACATCCGATTGCCCCTATGATCCCATGGCTTCCATCTGTATTCAAATGTTGATAAACTGTCAAGGCGATGCCGGGATTCGTCTCTACTGTTAGTTAAAATAATTGTCGCTGGCAGATAGTCCGTTTAATAAGAAAGCCTCTATAATAATCAACTGGTTAAACCCAAGGTTTTATTTTGTGACAGAGGGGTTACACCACTTTCTCCGTAATCCCGTTTATCACGCAGAGTCTCGTAGCGGGCGAGAACTGGGAACGGTTCGTCCCCCGCTGGTGACTTGCGGGATAACTGAGCCGGCCGCTCAGAAAGCAATGGCAAACTACTGAGCGTAATCTTGCCAAGAAATCATTGACAGCGATGTCCTGTAAAAGGATATGCGAATTATAAAAAAAACATATATATGTGTGTGTGTGTGTGTGTGTGTGTGTGTACACACACACACATACGTTCTGTTTCATTAATGCAGAGTGAAAGGTAAAAGCACTGCTATACACATGTAACGTATTAGGCCTTCACATATTCCAGGTCAACATCATACTAAAGTACGGTGACCACTTGTCTTCCTTGTAACCTTTCCTTCCCTGACCATTTTGAAAAAATATTCATGAGACTCAGTCAGCCCACTAAATCTCCAATGTCTAGTACTTTGGGAAGAAGACATTGTAATTATTGAATGAAAGCACTATGCAATACTGAGCAGGTGTCGTGATGGAGTGAGAATCAATAATGCTCGTTTGGTGAAAACCAGGCTGTACAGGGAAGTATCACGGCAGACATGTTGATGTTGATGTTCATGAAGAAGAAAAGATGCTCAATGTCTTCGTGCAACTACTAGATGTTCTGTCGCCGTACACCAACATCATCTTAAGACTCAGCTTGCAATTACACCAGCAGCAGGTGGGAAGTTATTATCCCAAATACTGGCTGATAAAAGACCTTTAGAAGAATTAATCCAATTATGAAACCTGAGTTGAGACCCGATTGATTAGTATTACTGGTGTATAATGCGCAGTGCCTAGTTAAAAATTGCAGCATAAAATGTCTTACAAAGCACACGTGAAGCGACAGCTGTAGATAGCAATATATGAAATGGTTTGAATAAGTATAATCATCATCATCAACGTCATGTAGCACAGTGGTTCTCGACCGGTGGGGAACCAGGGAGGGGGAGGGATTTTAGGGTTTACATGGGGGGGGGGGGGTGTGGAGGAATTAAGATTATTATAAGATCGCCTTAATACAAGAACCGATTACTTGATATTGTTTTTCTCTCCATACTTTACGGTTCTGTACTTCTCGCTCTTCTGAAATTCGTTTTATGACGTAGGTAGACCCGCAAAATCACGTTTTATGTAGACGCCTAGACTTGTTTTAGTATGTGTTTTAAATTTAGCGTCCATTTTTACATATACTGTGTTTGTTTGTTTTTTAAAGGAGGGGGGGGGAGGTTATAGGGAGTAAATGCGAAAGGGGGGGGGGGTTACATTCTGAACATATGGTGAAGGGTTGCATGGGCCAAAAAGGTTGAGAACCACTGATGTAACAGGTATTTGAAGAACGTTCTTATTGCGGCCGACCGAACTTTGTGGATCTGATGCCATTTCTCTCGTCTTATACACCCTCATGCTTAAGGTGTCTACCTGTCCTGTGTGCATCTTCTAGTGCAGGCCGGCCAGTAACTGTCTCCAGGAACCTCGCCTTCCATCATTGTTCTTTCCTAGTCACTGTGATTTTTAATATGGCCACAGTATTTCAGTTTCCGAGACACGATGCTGTCTGTGATCCAGTTTTCTTCGATGTTCAGATCTTGTAGAATGTAGAATGTGAGTATTTTGCTTCTTCTTGGTCCATTAAATTCTACGAACTTTTCTGTAACATTTAGGCTCAGCGGCCCAATTGTCTTCTGTAGTGATGGCAAACGGGTCTAATAATCACATCCATAAGTTGCTATAGTATGTAGTTGCATGTACTGAACAAGTATTCTTTAACTTGTTTACTGGTGTTGTTCCATAGGGGCTTAACAATGTTCAACCTCTGAACTGGTATGTCAGGAGTCACGGTAGGGTAGTGGCGAGACGTTCGCTAACAATGTTTCACCTCTGGATTGTTGAGCCGCTAGGCGTTCGCTCACCGGCGGGATGGTCATAGGATAAATCCACAGTGGGGCGGATTCGAGTTTATTTTAATTTCCATGGATTACACAACCGTGCACATGGGTCTTTTACATATTTATTGTTATTAATATTATAAACTATTCTAGATTTCTATACCAGTCTAGACTGTTTTGTGGCCGAGAGCGAGAAAAGGGAATTATCCTTAAGCATTAGCAAAACCATACACAAACAAACTTGGAAATCATGTGACAAGAGAACCTATAATCAAATAGATCACATTTTAATTAACAACAGAAATGCATCAAACATACAGCAAGTTAGAAGTTATAGAGGAGCTGAGTGCCACAGTGACCACTTCCTCGTTGGAGCAAAATTTAAAATAAAACTTAAGAGAGCTTTCTATACTAAATTACAAAGATTACACCCAACATATAACAGAGAAAAACTACAAGAAATTACAGTCAAAGAGAAATTTACAGATGAAATAAAATGTAAACTTGAAACTCTGCAAAACCCTTTGGAGGAAAGCGTTGACCAAACTTGGTTGAACATCAAGAATACAATTCAATCTACCGCAGAAGAATGTCTCGGTGTGTTAACCACGCATAGAAAGAACAGATGGTTCAATCAAAAATGTGAAGAAGCAGTCATTAGGAAAAAGAATGCCAGACATTTATGGTTAAATGACATCAACCACATCCAAAAGGAAGAGCATTATAGAAATGAATGTAAAGAGGCTACAAAAATTGTCCGACAGCAGAAGCGAGAATATATGAGTAATATAATCAAAGATATGGAAACTAATCACCAGTAAAAAGAAACCTGAAAATTTTTTAAAGAACTGAAGTAAATGAAACGAGGGCACCAACAAAACACATATGGTTTAAAAGACAAAAATGGGAATATGATACATACCAATGAGGAAATGTGCAACATATGGAAAGAATATTTTGTTGAATTACTAAATTGTGAAGCTCCAAGTAACATTTTCCCACAGGAAGAGGTTCTAACATGCGAACCACAAATTGAAGAACCTACATTTGAAGAAATCCTATATGTAATCACACGACTTAAAAACAATAAGGCAACTGGGACTGATGGAATTGCTGCTGAATTTATAAAGGCAGGTGGCCATGCATTACATCTAAAGCTATACGAACTAATAATAAAAATCTGGAGGACAGAAGAATTACCCCATGACTGGAAAGAGTCATTATTGATACCTATCTTTAAGAAAGGAGACAAGTTCCAATGTGGAAATTATAGAGGAATATCACTACTGTCCACAAGCTATAAGATACTATCCGCAGTATTACTTAATAGACTGAAACCATATTCAGAAGACATATTAGGTGACTACCAGGCGAGCTTTAGACAAAACAGATCAACAATAGATCAGATATTTATCTTACGACAAATAGCCGAGAAAAATTGGGAATATAAAAGAGATCTCCATAACATTTTTGTGGATTTTAAAAAGGCTTATGATAGTGTCCATAGGAAAAGTCTATGGAATGCTATGCAGGAATTTGGAATACCAAGGAAGTTAATCAACATGACCAGACTATGCATGGAAGATACTTATAATATAGTAACATATAAAGGCAGGAAATCAGACATTTTCCAAATAACATCTGGCTTGAAACACGGTGATGCACTATCGCCGCTACTCTTCAATCTGGCTCTAGAGAAAGTTGCTTGGTTATGCAGATGATATAGATATTATAGGGCAAAGTGAACAAAAGACATTGGAAATATTGACTCACTTAAAGGGAAAAGCCCAACAGATGGGGCTGGTTATCAACCAAGATAAGACAGAATATATGGTAATTTCAAGAGACGGAATGGCTAAAAACTCTGGCCACATACAAATAGATAATATGACCATTAAAAGAACGGAAACATACAAATACCTGGGTACAATCTTCAACTGCTCCAACATCATAAGGGAAGAAATACAAACTAGAATCAACTCTGGAAATAAGATATACTATACACTACAACATCTACTAAAATCAAATGCGCTATCTCGTAACACCAAAATCACAATATACAAAACACTGATCAGACCAGTTGTGCTGTATGGCTCTGAAACCTGGAGTACAACGAAAGGAGACGAAGCCTTGTTACAAACCTTTGAGAACAAAATTTTAAGACGCATCTTTGGACCCATTAGGGATACACAAAGTGGAGAGTGGAAAAGAAGAAGTAACAAAGACATTTATGATCTGTTTAAGTCCCCGCTAATCACTGGTATCATGAAGGCTAATAGACTACAATGGCTGGGGCATATAGAAAGAATGGAAGATAATAGGGAAACAAAACTCGCTTACACTCAGGAAATAAATGACCGTAGACCCCGAGGTAGACCAAGAAGACGGTGGAGAGATAATACATATACAGACCTACAAGCACTTGGAATCAACGACTGGCAAGAGAAGGTCCACCAGAGAGACGAATGGAGACGGATTGTATCTGCAGCAAAGAACCTCAATGGCTCGGAACGCTGAAGAAGAAGATTAGCAAAACCGTTCTCGCCGCGTTGGTAACTTACGGGATAAGTGAGCAGGCCGCTCAAAAAGCAATGGGAAACTACTGAGCGTAATCGTGCCAAGAATTCACCGACAGTGGTAAAATGCTGGTGTTGACAGCGATGTCCTGTAAAGGATGTGCGAAAAAAAAATTTGCAAAACCGAATTCATGATAGTTTCTAATAAAGCAAACATTTCAATAATGGTTTATGAATAGGTCTTCACACCCGATGGTTATGTGTTCAAGCACTACCCCTCCGCGAGGCAAGATATTTTGTAAAGTCAGATTCACATTGGCCGCCTTTACTTCCCAAGTCACGGCCTGGTACCCATTTTAGGTTGGGTCGACCAGGGAGCCCAGGTCAATCTATATTTAATTCCAATCCTCCTCTATGCGGATCGAACACATGGCCACCGTATTGGCAGGCCAGCATCTTGCCACTACGCTATCATGGCTCCCACACAATCTATACTAGTTTGTTAAATAGTTTATTTGTGTCGTGTGTACAGTTAATACATTTTTTAGAAACAGATAATTATTTCGTTGTGTACAATGCATTCATTCTGTTAAATGGGGAATTCATGTATTTGCACAATTCATGCATACTTTTAAATAGACAAATATTGCGTTGTGTACAGTACATACATTCTATTAAATATTTAATACGGGAGTGTGTGTGCACAATTATTGTGTGTGTGTGTGTGTGTGTGCGCGCACACTTCATACACTCTGGTAAATTATTAATGCATTCGTTGTACTTCGCACTTCATACAATCTTACACACATAGCGTTCAGGTATAGTATATATACGATGTTCGAAAAGTTAGTAAATAACAGCAATTATATTAACTGATTTAATGGCGAATGGACAATATATCGCCAAATATGACCTTCCATTAGGACAGAAGGACGATATTTCGCTATACAAGGGTCATCGTATTATTTGTTTTGTTTCGTGTATATTTCCCAATTTTCACGCTCAAAGAACGGAAATTTACATTATAATGCTTGTTCATTTCATTGTGTACTATGTTTGATCCAAATCTACTGTTTTATTTGGCCCTGAATCAGCTACGCATACCTAATATATGCTCTCCATATACAGCCTGATTCTATACACGTCTTCTCCAGCGAGATAAGTTGTTTCGTTTTATTTTGAGTGTTTGTTACAGTTCGCAGCTGCTCAGGTTTCGGTAACAGTCTTCTTAGATACTACGAGGCTCTTTTATTTTTCCAAGATGTGTCCTAATATCTTCCTGATGTCATTAGATCTATCTTCAACATAACATTAAATGTGTCATTTTCCAATTGCTAAAGAACTCATATTGTTCCGAGTGGTTCCAAAATTGTTGGGCGTCTTGTACGAGTACTTGGCATGTGGACGAACGTTCAGTTACTGAATGACATAAATTCCAAGATTAGCTGCTCGTTATTTCGCTGCAGGGAATATAACTGTTGGTAGGCCAGTGTTCTCCTCATGCTGCGCACATCATATTTATTGTAATTGTTAATTATAACCGGGAAACATCTAGTGCCTGAGGAAAAGTGCTTTGGGAGGAAAATGCAAAGAGTACATGTGCGGATAGAAAAACGATCGAGACAGTCCTTTTGGAAACACATTTTTTTGCGTTCGACCGCTATGAACTCAAGCGTGTCTATAAACTTGCTTCTGCTTCTATTACACTAGTGAGTATTCATTTTTCTAAAGTTGTTCTTGACACCATCACTCCAATAAGGCGGATAGCCTGTTGAGCTGTTAAAGCATTTAGAGCGTTTTTGCTTCTCGCTATCGTTTACTTACTCATTTGCCTCAATTTTCACTGTTTTTTTTTTTTTTTTTTGCATGGTTCCGCCGCACATCTACTGAGTTAAGTGCGTGGAGCGACACTGTGAGATGTTGATTTCATGTGAAATGCTTTTACATTTGTCCACGGTGGTTTGTATTGTGAACTGCATGTTCAGATAAAAATGGCGTTCATCAACGATGAACTGTAATTTTAGTGGCGGACTGTTGTGTTGCATTCTGGCAGCGGCCTTATGCATACATTCCTGTGCATGCTGTTGGTTTGTCGGATATGTTGTCTGTCTCATTTTTCACATGGGACAATGGGGAGCGTGTTGTGTAATTTTCACTGGCATAGGAACGGAGCATTACGAGGTGACTCTTTATCGCGAAGTTGGAACCGCGACTAACAACTAACCGTAACTCCCTGTTTTACGTTTTCTTCCTTCGGTTACTTCTTGTTGCCTTCTTCTTGTTACTGCGCTATATCATACCAGCAGTATTGTGTATAAGATATACATTTTAACGTAAATGTCTTGTTACAAGCGTCATTTACTTCCAGGGTTGCCCTTGCATTTCATCCCATGTTTCCGGTTTCACAAAACATGCTTGCCGATGTCACAACCACATTCGTTGAGAAAGCCTGTAAATCTTCTCTACTTTCCATCACTTCAATTCAATACCTTAAACCAATCTACAACAGTCTAATTATCTGATAGCCACGTCCTTCAAAAAGCATGCAAAATTTCTTTTACATTATATTCGCAACACATCTCAGGGTGTTAAAAAAGCTATTTACTTTGTATAAACAAAGCACCTACCAGTCATGAAAAAGAGGTTTTTTACTTCGTTTTATAAATAACTAGCTGACCCGGCCCGGCTTCGCCCAGACCCTGGTGGGGAGCATCTCATTTAATTCATATAAGTAGTCATATAAGTTCTCGTTCCCGTTACCGACTATCTGTCTGTCTGTCTGTCTGTCTATCTGTCTGTCTGTCTGTCTGACCCGGCCCGTCTTCGCCCAGACCCTGATGGGGAGAATCTCATTTAATTCATATAAGTAGTCATATAAGTTCCCGTTCCGACTATCTATCTGTCTGTCTGTCTGACCCGGCCCGGCATCGCCCAACTCCTGGTGGGGAGAATCTCATTTAATTCATATAAGTAGTCATATAAGTTCCCGTTCCCGACTGTCTGTCTGTCTGTCTGTCTGTCTGTCTGTCTGTCTGTCTGTCTGTCTGTCTGTCTGTCTGTCTGTCTGTCTGTCTGTCTGTCTGTCTGTCTGTCTGTCTGTCTATCTATCTGTCTGTCTGTCTGTCTGACCCGGCCCAGCCCATGGTGGAGAGCATCTCATTTAAATTATATAAGTAGTCATATAAGATCCCGTTCCCGACTATCTGTCTGACTGTCTGTCTGTCTTGGGTAAATGGAGGAGGGAGGAGGAAGAGGGAGGTGGAGGAGGGAAGAGGAGGGAGGAGGAGGGAGGAGACAGGAGGAGTAGGGAGGAATAGGAGGGAGGAGGAGGGATTAGGAGGAGGAGGGAGGAGTAGTGTGGAGGAGGAGGCGAGGAGGAGGGAGGAGGAAGAGGGAGGAGGAGGGTGAAGGAGGGAGGAGGAGAACGCAGGAGGAGAAGGGAGCAGGAGGAGGAGGGGGAGGAGGAGGGAGGAGGAGGGAGGAGGAGGAGAGAGTAGGAGGATGGAGGAGGCGGAGGGAGAAGGAAGAGGGAGGAGGAAGAGGGAGAATTAGGAGGGAGAAGTAGAAGAAGGAGGGGGAGGAGGGGAGGAGGAGGAGGGAGGAGGAGGAATGTGAAGGGAGGAGGAGGGAGGAGGTAGAGGGAGGAGGAGGAGGGAGGCGGAGAGAGGAGGAGGAGGGAGGAAGAGGGAGGAAGAGGAATGTGAAGGGAGGAGGAGGGAGGAGGTAGAGGGAGGAGGAGGGAGGAGAGGAGGTAGAGGGAGGAGGAGGAGGGAGGAGGCGGAGAGGGAGGAGGGGGAGGAGGGAGGAGGAGGAGGAGGGAGGAGGAGTGATGAGGAGGAGGGAGGAGGAGAGAGGAGGAGGAGGGAGGAGGAGGAGGGAGGAGGAGGGAGGAGGAAGAGGGAGGAGGAGGAATGTGAAGGGAGGAGGAGGGAGGAGGTAGAGGGAGGAGGAGGGAGGAGGAGGAGTGAGGAGGAGGAGAGGGAGGAGGAGGAAGGAGGAGGGGGAGGAGGGAGGATGAGGAGGAGGGAGGAAGAAGGAGGAGGAGGGAGAAGGAGGGATGAGGAGGAGGAGGGAGGAGGAGGAAGAGGGAGGAGGAGGAATGTGAAGGGAGGAGGAGGTAGAGGGAGGAGGAGGAGGCAGGAGGAGAAGGGAGGAGGAGGGATGAGGAGGAGGAAGAGGGAGGAGGAGGGAGGAGGTAGAGGGAGGAGGAGGAGGAGGAGAGGGAGGAGGAGGAAGGAGGAGGGAGGAGGAGGGAGGAAGAAGGAGGAGGAGGGAGAAGGAGGGATGAGGAGGAGGAGGGAGGAGGAGGAAGAGGGAGGAGGAGGAATGTGAAGGGAGGAGGAGGGATAGGGAGGAGGGGAAGAGGAAGAGGGTAGGAGGAAGAGTGGAGAGGAGGAGGGAGGATGTAGAGGGAGGAGGAGGGAGGAAAAGGGAGGAGAGAGGAGGAGAGAGGAGGAGGAGGGAGGAGGTAGGAGGAGGAGGAAGAGGGAGGAGGAGAGATGAGAAGGAAGGAGGAGGAAGAAGGAGGAGGAAGAGGGAGGAGGAGGCGAGGAGGAGGGAGGAGGAAGAGGGAGGAGGAGGGAGAAGGAGGGAGGAGGAGAACGCAGGAGGAGAAGGGAGCAGGAGGAGGAGGGGGAGGAGGAGGGAGGAGGAGGGAGGAGGAGGAGAGAGTAGGAGGATGGAGGAGGCGGAGGGAGAAGGAAGAGGGAGGAGGAAGAGGGAGAATGAGGAGGAGAAGGAGGAGAAGGAGGGGGAGGAGGGGAGGAGGAGGAGGGAGGAGGAGGAATGTGAAGGGAGGAGAAGGGAGGAGGGAGGAGGTAGAGGGAGGAGGAGGAGGAGGGAGGCGGAGAGAGGAGGAGGAGGGAGGAAGAGGGAGGAGGAGGAATGTGAAGGGAGGAGGAGGGAGGAGGTAGAGGGAGGAGGAGGGAGGAGAGGAGGTAGAGGGAGGAGGAGGAGGGAGGAGGCGGAGAGGGAGGAGGGGGAGGAGGGAGGAGGAGGAGGAGGGAGGAGTAGTGATGAGGAGGAGGGAGGAGGAGAGAGGAGGAGGAGGGAGGAGGAAGAGGGAGGAGGAGGAATGTGAAGGGAGGAGGAGGGAGGAGGTAGAGGGAGGAGGAGGGAGGAGGAGGAGTGAGGAGGAGGAGAGGGAGGAGGAGGAAGGAGGAGGGGGAGGAGGGAGAAGGAGGAGGAGGGAGGAAGAAGGAGGAGGAGGGAGAAGGAGGGATGAGGAGGAGGAGGGAGGAGGAGGAAGAGGGAGGAGGAGGAATGTGAAGGGAGGAGGTAGAGGGAGGAGGAGGAGGCAGGAGGAGAAGGGAGGAGGAGGGATGAGGAGGAGGAAGAGGGAGGAGGAGGGAGGAGGTAGAGGGAGGAGGAGGAGAGGGAGGAGGAGGAAGGAGGAGGGAGGAGGAGGGAGGAAGAAGGAGGAGGAGGGAGAAGGAGGGATGAGGAGGAGGAGGGAGGAGGAGGAAGAGGGAGGAGGAGGAATGTGAAGGGAGGAGGAGGGATAGGGAGGAGGGGAAGAGGAAGAGGGTAGGATGAAGAGTGGAGAGGAGGAGGGAGGATGTAGAGGGAGGAGGAGGGAGGAAAAGGGAGGAGAGAGGAGGAGGAGGGAGGAGGTAGGAGGAGGAGGAAGAGGGAGGAGGAGGGAGGAGAAGGAAGGAGGAGGAAGAAGGAGGAGGAAGAGGGAGGAGGAGGATGGAGGAGGGAGAGGGAGGAAGAGGGAGGAGGAGGAAGGAGGAAGAGGGAGGAGGAGGAGGGAGAGGGAGGAGGGAAAGAGGAAGAGGGTAGGAGGAGGAGGAGGGGAGAGGAGGAGAAGGAGGGAGAAGGAGAAGGAGGAGGAGGGAGGAGGAGGGGATAGGAGGAGGGAGGAGGCAGATGGAGAAGAAGGAAGGAGGAGGAGGAAGGAGGGAGAGGAAGGAGGGAGAATGAGGAGGGGAGGAAGGAAAGGGAGGTGGAAGAGGAGGAGGGGGGAGGAGGAAAGAGGTAGGGGGAGGAGGAGGTAGAGGGAGGAGGAGGAGGAAGGAAAGGGAGGAGGAAGAGGAGGAGAAGGGAGGAGGAGGGTGGAGGGAGGAGGAGGAGGTAGAGGGAGGAGGAGGGAGGAGGTAGGAGGAGGAGGAAGAGGGAAGAGGGAGAAGAAGGGAGAAGGAGGAGTGAGGATGATGAGGGAGAAGGAGGCAGGAGGAGGAGGAGGGAGGCAGGAGGAGGAGGAGGGATAAGGAGGGAGAGGGAGGAGAAGGGAAGATGAGGGAGGAGGGGGAGTAGGCGGAGGGAGTAGGAGGGAGGAGGATGGAGGAGGGGAGAGGAAGAGGGAGAAGAAAGAGGGAGAAGGAGGAGGGAGTCGGGAGAGGGATGAGAGGGAGGAAGAAGAGGAGGAGGGTGGAGGGAGGAGGTAGAGGGAGGAGGAGGGAGGAGAAGAGAGGAGGAGAGAGTTCGCCATTCCGAATTCATACTCGTCTAGTTCTTCCCTTCTACACGACTGTAGATAACTTCCTTACACATAAAAAGATGAATTGTTATTGATATTGCCGTGGCATGGAGGAATATCAGCAGCAGAGTTGATCCAAAAAACCAAAGACTGAGATCTACGGAGAGCCATGAACGCCTACGCCAGCCGGCACGGCACTTGATGATGATGATTGCCGTGTGACGATTCTGTGTAGTCACGTCATTTTCTTCCCTTTCCCTAGCGTTTTGGTTCGGGGATTCTTTCATCATCATCATCATATATTTACGTACGTATTTTGGGAGGAGGGAGGAGGAGGAAGAAGAAAAAAAAACTATGACAGTTGACAGCTCTGGAATGAAAGGAAGGCGTGTAGAAAATTTCATCTCAATCGGATAGGCCGTTCGCGAACAAATAAAGGACATACATATTTACATACATACATATATATATACACGTACACTTTGTTTTATAGATATAGATGATCTATGCATTAGTTCGCGCATTTCGATTGGTTATAGACAGAGCGTATGGTATTAATACCTCCGCCGTTGTAGTGACCTACATTCTTAGATCTCTCACCTGTTAACGCGAACTGTACGAAACCACATTTAATCTGCTATGTATTTTATAGATGTACTCTACCGATTGTGTGTTATTTAGTAATAGCTGGCGCGATTTATAGAACGCCAAAGTGATTGTTTAAATAGTATCTGTGACTCGTAGAAATGTGAATATTATTGCATAGCACTATTATTATGATTAATATTTTTTATTTTGCAATCAATGGATTATAGATGCATTTCTTGCGTAGCAATGGATCATATAATTAATGGATTCTGTTTCGGTGAAATTAATTAATGTTACTATGCCGGGTCGATTGTGACAGTGTTCAAGGACTGACCATGAACTAACAAGAACAGTCACTCATTATGGCTAACAATGGGGTTAAATCCTCAACGGTCAATGGCTCAAAAGACAAAACCTCACAAAAGTCACAGCATGTCCCAGGTGTGTTCTCTGCAGACGACTGCAACGTGAAGTGGTCAAAAGTCGATGCTATCAAACATTCTCAGTCAGTGTTTCCAAGTCAGCCGCCAAAACGATCCACTCTCAGACAGTTGGCAGAGGACGTCATGGTGGTGGCTACCAACGGTATTGTGGCTACCCCACCAGCGTCGTTCAAACACAGCCGGAACGTTGCCTCGCTGTCTCCCAGTGACAGCCCACACATTGAGAGATCTGGATTAAAGATCAGCCCCAAAGGTAGCCCTCGAGTGACCGCTCGCGGGAGTCCGTCTCTCAGCAGTTTTCGTCTGCGGGGTCAGAGCCCCAGAAACAGTCCAAGATTGCTGAAGGCTTCGTTTCATAAATCCCACACAGGTAAATGATGCACGTTCATACATATATGTATACATGTATACATGCATACATATGCAACTGTCTGCCTACCTGACTGCCCACATACGCACGAACGCAAATACACATATATACATCCATTCATCAATACAACATACATCCACGCACATATACAGACTTATCAACGCAATCACAAACACGCACTCGCATAAATACTCACACTCGCGCGCCAAAAGCATATACTCAAGTAAACATGCACACATACATTTGAAATGTGTGTGTGTGTGTGTGTGTGTGTGTGTGTGTGTGTGTGTGTGTGTGTGTGTGTGTGTTTAGTTTAATCGACGAATCAACATCTCGATACACGGGTGTAAACCATAAATAAGTGCTCCGCTCTACTCCTAACTCAACATGAGTCCGGAGAAGCTCAGCTCAGTGCACGAACTCCGTAGCACCGGCGAGGATCCTGATATCCTAATCTAAACTAAAATAAGAACTAAGATACGCAGACAGTAATGCATGCATGTTTGTGTGAATGGATGGATGGCTGGATGTTCGTCTGCATAACTGGCTATCTGTGCGCGTACGCGCGTGCGTGATGCGTACACATGTACAGTACATTATAGTTTAGTATATCATTATATAGTAACATATAGTATATTACAGTACAATATCATCATCATCATGCGCCATGCCGATAAGCATGGGCAGTCATATCACGCCATCTCACGCGGTCAGCAGAGTCATGGATCAGATCTGTGCTCTTGACCCGAATGCACTATTTGGTCAAGCCCATCGGGTATTAATCTCTCTGCCTTTCCTTTGCTCTTTCTCATCAATATTGCAGATGTCACTAAGTTTTCTTATTTATTCCTCCTCAAAACAAGCCCAAAAACGCCTTCTCTAAGTATATTTTCTTTAATTCGATTATGGTTATCATTTCTTTCGTGTAGTACTTGCTCGTTGATTTTTCTGTAAGTAGATGGTATTCTTTGCATTTTCTCATACAACCTCATCTCCACTGCCACATCTCCACTGCCACTAACTGTTTCTCAGCTTGTTTGCTGATTGTCTATGTTTCACATGCATTTAACAATTTAGATTCTATATGGCACCTGACTCGTTTTATCACTACAATTGTCATATTTTTTATTGTATAGTCAGTTTAACATTACCATGGTAGTCAATTCAAATTACTGTATGAATATTTGTGTTGTATATTTCAGCTTCAAAGATGTATTTTAATGTTTTAGCGTATGTTGTTTGATCTGTGCAGAATATTTTTTTTTTTTTTTTTTTTTTTGCATATCCTTTACAGGACTTAGCTGTCAACACCAGCATCTTTCAGCTGTATGTTGATCTCTTGGCAAGATTACGCTCAGTAGTTTGCCATTGCTTTCTGAGCGGCCGGCTCAGTATCCCGCAAGTCACGAGCGGGGGTCGAACCGCCTCAGCTCTCGCTCCGCTACGAGACTCTGCGTGACAAACGGGATTACAGAGAGAAAGTGTTGTAACCCCACAGCCAGAGAGACCGGCGTGCAGAATATAACAGACGAAATACAGCGAAATATTCCTGCCAAGAAATCGTGCAGTCTATTGTTTGTGTCTGCATTAGTCAGCCTTGTTAGTAGACAGTATGTTTTCCATTTTGCAAAAGGCTACATTGCAATTGCGATTCTTGTTCTAACTTCTAGAGCAGTGGTTCTCAACCTTTTTTGGCCCGTGCCCCCTTCACCATATTTTTAGGACGTCGTTCCCCCCCCCCACAATATTTTTAGAACGTCATTCCCCCTATCTTATTTCCTCCCTAAAAATTTCCCCCTGCCCCTACACAGTTTATGTAATAATTGAAGCTAAATTTAATAGCACATACTAAAACAAGTCTAGACATCTACATAAAACGTGATTTGCGGATCTACTTACGTTATAAAATGAATTTCAGAAGGGTGATACGTACAGAACCGTAAAGTATGAAGGGAAAAACAATATCAAGTAATCGGTTCTTGTATTAACGTTTAACGTAATCTAGAAATAATCTTAATCCCCCCCCCCCCGGAAAACCTAAAATTCCCCCCTGGGGGTAATTCCCCACCGGTTGAGAACCACTGTTATAGAGGGTACCTCCTATCAGATGTTCTGGGATACTTGTATAGATTCGCGTGTTTAAGAATATTCTCATTTACTTGGATGTAACATTATGGAATATTTTCTTCGTGGAGACCACCATAATCTCTCTCTCAGAAAAGGGCAGTGCGTTTAGTTAATGGTGAAAAGCTTACCGACAATTCTAACCTACATAAACGTCTTCAGTTACTCTACTCCACAAACGCCTACTATTTAATAAGTCTAAACTAATTCACAAAATCCTATTTCAAAATGCTCCAAGCTACCTTTGGCCATTGTTTAAATATAACGCAAGACATAGCGAACGACTAAATATACTTCATGTCCATACATGGGACGCAGAGGTGTTTCCAAGGCACCAGGGCCGGTATCTATACTGGCCAAGACCTGCTGACACGTCCACGCCGTGCGTCCTGGGCAACAGGTCCCTTCGAAGACCTGGCTAACACCAGTAGGATCGATGATTCCTCCGAAGCCGGAGAGTATCTGCCTGCATGGCCAGGAACCACCAGTCTGCACACCGATAAGCCAGACATGGGACAACGGATACTCACGCAAACCTCAGGTCCGGTATGACATCACACTGATGTTGGACAACAGGATGTCTTCATCCGACATACAGGACTTCACGCTGGAGTTCACAGCCAGCGAACACAAGCATGTCCCTAAACCTAGGATAGACTATAAAACAAGATTAGCATACTCTGCCGCTCAGTTGTGGAACAATCTTCCACAAGAAATCAAAGACACCACCAATCATTATACATACATTCGCAACCTGTTTGAACACTACCTCAGTACAGACTACATTCCCCCATAAACAAACAAAAAACAGCAAAAAAGACAATAATAATGGTAAATTATCTCAAAAGACAACTAGCCACACAAAAAAAACATTCCCATATGTATGGCACGGTACACCTTCCTTAGGTATTTATAATGTCCATGTTAAACATTGCTTCAGTGAGTCATGTATTACTGGTTATTTTTCATGCGTTTTAATGCTTATTGTTTTGTTGTTTTTTTTTGTCAAAGATTTACTTCATAAGTGATGTTGAATGAAAGAATGTATGAGAGGAAATAGAGAAGAAGTGCAGAATGTCAGACGGGCCTGCGTGCCCAATTCATAACCCTTGACCCCCTTATGCACAATAACCGCATCTAACAATTGCTGTGGATTCTGTTCGTTGTCAGTATAGTATATTATAGTTTAGTGTAGCACAGCACAGCACAGCACAGCACAGTACAGTACAGTACAGTACAGTACAGTACAGAACAGTACAGTACAGTACAGTGCAGTATAGTATAGTATAGTATAGTATAGTATATTATAGTATAGTATAGTATATGAGTGTGTCTATGTATGTATCTGATGTATCTGTGTGTATGTATATCTGTGACTGCGTGAGCTTAAGAGAGAGAGAGAGAGAGAGAGAGAGAGAGAGAGAGAGAGAGAGAGAGAGAGAAAGAGAGAGCGATAGCATGTGTGTGTGTGTGTGTGTGTGTGTGTGTGTATTGAGTATGTGTGTGTGTTTGAGTGTACAGGTGACTGTTATTAATAATTAAGCAAGGTCACATTACTGAACGTTGGAAATACCCAACTCAAAGAACGCACACAGTGTAGCTTAACCCAGCTGTCATACCCAAGAAACAGAGAAGTCAACAGCATCCTCCTTGAGAAAGTAATCTTCTATGCCACTGTTTACAAATACGCAATCCCTTATGTTTTCTTCTGCGATGACTTGTTTCCCCTCTTATCGATCAACATTCCAGATCTGTTTGATAACTTACTCGGCATACCCAGTGTTGTGAATCATGTAGTAACAGATCATCACTGACGTCTGCATTGTATTCCGCATTATCGCATATATATATCAGGCAGATAGGCAGGCAGGCGGACAGACAGGCATGCAGACAGACAGACAGACAGACAGACAGACAGACAGACAGACAGACAGATAGACAGACAGACAGACAGACAGACAGACAGACAGACAGAGAATTAACAAACTAATGAACGAACTTGATATTCAAAGGCATTGAGCACAAAGGCATGTCTAACATTATATCCTCGTAACTTTCGTCTTTCTCACATTAACTATTTATTTAGGGCTGTGACTATTAAATCCCGTGCAGTAAACACAATTGTATGAACATTAACAAATACATTTACAGGTATTGATTGACACTCATATAAGTACAGGCTATACGACACACTAGACAATTTACAAATTTAATGTTATTGTGTGCTGCGTCAGGATTGTCCAAAGTGGTTTCAAAATGACAACAACGCAGCGCAGAAGGAGCATGTTTATTTCGACTCGAGCGAGATATCCGTAATAAAAGAATGTATTTTCCTTAGGTCTATTGTCCATTTTGGAGACGTGATTTAGTAAAAGAATGCTGAAAATTCACTGGACAGTCATAATTAGCAATTTGGACATCTTGAGGGAGGCTAAGTTGTAATGACAGTTTATCACAAACATCAGAAAGAAACAGTCGTAATTATTTTTGCTTATTATGAAAAGACATAAACTAGAACATGATGTGATAACCGTAAGGATTTGTGGAAAGAGAGGTAGGGGAAGGTAGCGAGAGAAGATACTTGACAGTCTTGTGTCATGGCACAGAAGGGAGTCCACAAACGAATTGATCCACGCCGTCGGAGATCGTAATTTGTGGAGAAGCATGATCGCTCATGCCAGCCGGCTTAATGATCACCATCATCCACCTGAAACTATGGATAATAGACAGAATTCGTAACCATCAACTGAAATAATATTATAAGTGCCAGATGCTTATTATCACCCTAAAAAAGTCACTTGCATATCCTTTACAGGACGCAGCAGTCAACCCCAGCATTTTTCGGCAGTTCGTGATTCCTGGGCAAATTTACGTTCATTAGTTTGCAATTGCTTTTTGAACGACCGGCACCCATACCATTTCATTAAAAATACAAACAAGCAGAGGTCAAATAGGTGGACGTGTTGGCGTAGCGGCCAGGACGTTACGATGACAATAATATGAGCTCGGTGGGACGTGTGGGTGGTTCTTTCTCTTGACGTTCGCTATTGGAAGAAACGACTGACTACATATATTCCTCCGTGCACTTTGACCTACAATATAAGATGGTCCTAAGATGCATGTACCCACGTAAGGTTCCTGCTGTGAAATTTGATTTTGTTTTTATTAGTCAAATAAAAATCACAACAACAGAAATGAGATTCTTGAAAAGACTACGCGATGTATCAAGAAGAGGGAAAATCAGAAATGAAGAAATCAGGACTAAAGTGGGGGATATAGAAGGGCTAGATTTTATCAGAAGGCAGCTAGTTAACTGGTTTTGCCATGTAACTAGACAACCAGATAGCAGCAACAAGCAATGATGTACAGACCAAATGGAAGCAGAAGAATAGGCCTGCCACGTAAACGATGGACAGAGGGAATAGAAGTCCATGGAAATATCGATACACGAAGCCCATAAACGGCCACTATCCTGCTGTTTATGTTTCACCTCGATACCACGAGGTACAAAAGGAACAAAATGAGATGAGATAAATAACACATATGTTAGACCAATGGTTCTCAAACTTTTTTGGCTCGTGCCCCTTTTCGCCATATTTCCAGAACGTCATTCCCCCGTTTCGTATTTCCTACCTAAAAATTCCCCTCCCGCCCCTACACAGTATACGTAATAATGGAAGCTAAATTTAATAGTACATACTAATACAAGTCTAGACGTCCACATAAAACGTTATTTGTGGGTCTACTTACTTTATAAAATGAATTTTGAAGGGTGAGACGTACAGAATCGTACAGTACGAAGGGAAAAACAATATCAAGTAATCGGTTCTTGAATTAACGCGATCTTGAAATAATCTTAATCCCCCCTCCCTCGGAACCCCTGAAATTACCCCCTGGGGGGTAATTCCCCACCGGTTGAGAACCACTGTATTAGACCGTTAAGCTGCGGCAAGTATCTTCTTCTTCTGGCCCTGCAAGATGCTGCCATTCATTTCCCATTAGAACGTAGGTTCTCAACCAATTCTTTCCAAGCCCTCTGTGTACTTGTTCGTGATTGCTTGACTTTTTTGCAGCATAAGTTATCTACTGAATGAGGCAACCGGTTTCACACCAATCACATTAGTCGCTTCTTTCATCCTAGGCTACAGTATTAACATTCTGTGCTTGCCTCATGGGCTCCGGTAATTCTTGGGCGAGAACCCCGTGTATTTGAAATATTTAGAGAACAGACATGATTATAATCACCACCTTCCTTTGCCAGTTTGTCAGTCTGCCAGCAGGCTGCATGCAATGTGGTGGGATCCATTATATCACCACCCTATTATATATCTAAATAGTCTATTGGGGGGGGGGGGGGGGGGGGGTTGTCTCTTGGTTCTGCTAGTTCTGCTTCGGGGTGTGTTTTTTTCTTCAGTAATGAGATAACTGGATTCGCATCTGAGAAGAGAGCTATGCTTTTATCTGTATTTTTCTGTTAACTGTATTTCTGCGACAGTTTTCAATGAACCTTCTTCTGCTCTGGCGTTACAGGTTAGTTGCTTATCCTTTACATGACGTCGCAGTCAACCCCAGCATTTTTTGCGCTGTTTGTGATTTCTAAGCAAGTTTACGTTCAGTAATTTGTCATTGCTTTATGAACGACATGCACTCATACCATGTTATACAAACCAACGTAAGGCGGTCTGCTGCCAAATCGCCAGCAGCTGTATTTTGAACGTGGTATGCGGGGTTACATACTGCGTCTGTAACGCCTTCGCCACAGAGCCTGGCGTTAAATCAGAATTTGTTTTCGGTTGCCACTGATTGTCATTTCTTGACTTCACTTAGTTGAAATTCAGAAGAATTTCTGTATCTTTATTTTCTATTAAAACGTTTGCTTGTCCATCTGTAGATCTTTTCTGGTCCAGGTGCCTTATGCACGTGTTCTACTTTGTAGTGTAAGGCTTTATATTTTCTTCTTTCTGTTTCATTTTGAGTTTTCGTTTTATCAATACCAGGATTGCTTAGGTTCATCTCAGGCATAGACTGTTGTCTACAAGCCTGGATCCCGTGTGCATTGTAGATTTATGTGGCTACTGATATGTTATGTATAGGCTCTGTCAAGATCTATCTATGTTTGCAAAAACTACACAGTTGTTTAGTTTCAGTATTTCCATTCCAAGACCCTTAAACCTCAGATGAAAGGGTGGTCTGTCAACCTTCTAAATCTATCTGCATGTTTCTGGGCTCTGCTATCGCTTCTGTCCTGTGTTGGGTGTAAAAGGAAAAGTGACCCCGAAGAGCACAGTTTTAGAACCTGCAGCATACCACAACTGCTGCATTTGTAGTCATTGAAAAATGTTCTAAATGTTTCTGCTTGGATCTGGCAATGGCTCACCAGGGAAGCAACAGCAAATGTTCATAATAAGAGCAAATGGGGGAAAAGTTGTTTTTCTAGTCCTCAAATAGTTATTCTCCAGGGTCTAGAGAGAAATTTTGTCTGCGATTGCATCAATATTTACGGAATATCCATTACCGATCATACCGATTACAGGAAAATATGTGTGCAGAAAAGAAATATGTCCCATAAACTAGCATTACAGCAAGCTCTGGGACGACTTAGTACATAATTTAATAGACTGCGATTGCTGTTCTTAAGTCAGCGGGAAATAGATATTCAGGGCACATTAGACGCAGGGGAAAAAAAAACAGCATTAGCACAATTTGGATTTAAACCATTCATTTCTCGGTAGTGAATGTACTGATTGATGTAGATTCGTTGACGAAAACAAACGAATAGATGTATGAATTAACAAGTTGAATTTTATGTTTTCAAAAAGGATCAATTTCATAGCACTGGGTTTGATTCCCATGTGACTCGGTGTCTTTTCTCCGAGCGGCTTGCCACACAAATCATCTCCAGCGACGGTCCCCGGAGTCTTGAGAACATTGCAATCGTGAACGATTGGCGGAGTATGGACACGAATCCACAGCCTTCTCTCTAGTTGAAACTAGAACCGATACACAGCACGTGCTCTGTCTTCATCTTCAACAGACGGATTAACCATGTGGCCACGAAGACCCCCTTACAAGTACAATTAGGAATATACATATATACTTCCCATGATGCTCTTCGCTATCCATCTATAGATTTTTTCGCAAAACAGCCGCCTCTGTGATGAAAGTGTTACGGACGCAATCCGCAATCCCCCATACCGCGTTCGAAACACAGCCGTGGGCAATTTGGCAGCAGACCGCATTGCGTTGATTTTCATACAATGGTATGTGTGACGGTTGGTCAGAAAGCAATGGCAAACTTTTTTTTTTTTTTAGCATATCCTTTTTACAGGACTTAGCTGTCAACACCAGCATCTTTCAGCTGTATGTTGATTTCTTGGCAAGATTACGCTCAGTAGTTTGCCATTGCTTTCTGAGCGACCGGCTCACATACCCCGTAAGTTACCGATGCGATTCGAACCACTGCTGATTTGAACCGTCATCACGTTACCTGACGAGAGTATACGAGATTACGGAGAAAAGTCATAACCTCTAAGCCACGAAGCCGACAATGGCAAACTACTGAACGTAAAGTTGCCAAGAAATCACGAACAGTCAAAGCAATGCTGTAAAGATATGCAACTGATATGAGAATAGAGAAAAATTTTGACGTATCAAATGAGATGCTGCTTTTTTCGTTTCTTGTGTTAATCAGTTTTCATTTGATTACACCTGAAAGCGAATACGTCAAGAGCCCTCCTATCCTTTAGCTCTATCCTTTTCTTTTACAACCCCTCCACCATCAGCCTCCATCGTTCCCAGGCTGCTGCCCAAACAAGTGGAAAATTCCCTTTAATGGCTTTCGTGCCAGATTTCAGGCCGACTCGTGGCCAATTATCGGCCAGCAGGGTAAGTATCGAATTCTCCTTTGAGGGTCTTTTACTTTTCTCGAAAAAGTCATTGCTTTCATGATGTTTCTGGAAACCCCTTGTTTGTTGAGGCACACATTAAGGTATAATGCACTAGTTTAGCGCATTTCATTCGTCTGCTTGTTACCTCTTTTGTCGAATGCGGTTAGTATTTTTAGCTTCTGTTGAATAAGTTTCTTAGATCAGACAAATCATCAGGCATCTTCTTTTCAGCCAGATTGTTTTCTGTTCAAGCCGGTTGTTATATTTATTATGCCCCCGCCCCCTTCCCAAAGAAAAGGTTTAAAAGGCAAAGGGGTCGTCTTCAGTACACCGGGTTTTATCCTATATGGCTCGGCGTCTTTCTACTGGATGGCCTGCCGAAAGTGTCGCAGAAAGTGTGAACTCCGTAGCTCCAGCGACGACCCCCAGGAGTCAACAAAGAAATTGCACTGGTGAACCGTACGAAGCAGTCCGGAATCGAATACACAACCCCCCTCTGTCCTGCGTCCACCTTGACGAGGTAGAGGGGCTTCCGCATTCCAATGACCCCAAGAGCTATGCCGACGGTAGCACAGCTACTGGTAGGGTCACCCATGTCGGACAGGTCAAGGGAGAGGGACCAGACGAAGTGACGCACAAACCTGCTGCCTTGTAGGTAGACTGGGGACAGTCAAAGGCTAGGGAAAGCACCCCAAAATATGCTTGTCGAAATCGGATGTACTGAGCCACAGGCTTGACAAAGCAGTGCAACGTAACTTTATCATTTCATGATGCCACAGATGAAAATTAATCGTTATGGTGCTAATCCCGTGAAGTCCCATCAGGCGGTGATAGTGCCGGGCCCCCTGCCTCGAGGGGGTCCACCCATGACTACTGGTGGTCACCTTCCCCTGTGCTGTGGAGTCAAGGCATAGAGGAGTAGGTTAAGAGCTATTGACCAAACACCCCGGACTCTCAACATACTACAATGGAATGCCGAAGGAGTTTATAACAAGAAAGCCTCCCTAACACAGCGTCTTCATAAAGATAGAATAGATGTGGCATGCATTCAAGAGACACACCTCAACGCCAATCGCACATTTTCAGTCGAGGGATATCAGGCCACACGTTTTGACCGCGAAGGACACAAAGGAGGAGTTGTAATACTTACACGAAATACAATACCTTGCAGCGAAGTATCTGTGATCTCTGACAACCAAACGGAAATTATAGGTGTTGATATAATGATAAAGGACATGAAAATAAGAATTTACAATCTGTATAGCCCGGCAGATAAGGATCTTACACTCTCAAACATGGAAATAACTGACACAAATTGCATTGTTGTCGGAGACTTTAATAGCCGCTCAGAAAGATGGGGATACCCAGATACTGACAAAAGAGGAGATGAAGTGGAGGACTGGGAAATAGACTCAAATCTCCATCTACTCAACAAAGCGGATGACACACCGAGCTTCTACTCCAGAAGATGGATTACCACTTCTACTCCAGACTTAGCTTTCTGCACAGGAGACATCCTCCACAAAATCGATCGCCATGTGCTTGACCAATTAGCAGGTAGTGACCACAGACCAATCAAGCTTGTAATAAATATGGAGTATGTTCCACAGGAGCAAAAGCCTTTGCCTCGCTGGAATTACAAACGAGCAGATTGGGACAGATTTTCCATATTAACAGACAAATATTGTGAAAACATAAATACACGATATGGCAACATGAAGCAAATGGTGGAAAGTCTAAACAGAGCAATAATACAGGCGGCAACTGAGTCTATTCCAAGAGGGGCGAGGAAAAATTACAAACCATACTGGACTGAGGAACTACAAATTTTGGAGGATAAAGTTGAAGATGCTAGGAAGACTGCAGAGAGAGAACAAACAACTGAAGCGAACATCTCTCTCAAAGCCATCTCAGCAAAATATAAAAGAACAGTAAATCAAACAACAAGAGATTGTTGGAGGAAAAAAACAGAAAAACTGAATTTTGACAGGGATGGAAACAAACTATGGAAACTAGTGAAAGCCATGAACAATGAAGGACCTAGAAACAAACAAATAACAATTAAACAAGGAAATGCCTTGCTTACAGGAAAAAAGGCTGCAAATGCACTAATGGAACACTATGCCAGTGCAAACCACATTGATATTACAGCCGAACAGAAGAAAGCAATCAAAGATAAACAGATACATCATAGATATACAGAGACAGCAGCAGAATATATGATGGCAAATCTAACAATGGAAGAAATGGAACAGGCAATGAATACCCTAAAAAAGAAGACATCACCAGGAAAGGATGGAATCACAAATGAAATGCTAATAGGACTAGGCACTAAGGCAAAAAAGAAACTACTAGCAGTCCTAAATTACAGCTGGAAGAGGGGAATAGTCCCACAGGCATGGAAGGAAGCTATACTAATACCAGTCCCAAAGAAAGGAAAAGACCTGGAAGAACCAAATGGCTATCGACCTATCAGTCTTCTTAGCTGTGTAGGAAAATTAATGGAACGCATTATCAATGGCAGGCTAACATGGCATCTGGAAGAAAACCAACTCTTAACACCTCACCAAGCAGGATTCAGAAAGTACAGATCCACTGAAGATCAAATAACCTATATAGCTCAGGAAATAGAGGATGCCTTCCAAGAGAAAAAGCACACACTAGCGGTCTGGATAGATTTAGAAAAAGCATTTGATAAAGTATGGAAGGAAGGACTGAAAGTAAAACTGCAAAAAATGCATGTTTGTGGGAAAATGTACAATTGGATCAGCCACTACCTTGAGAACAGAACTGCCAGGACAAAAGTACAAGGACAAACCAGCAAAATGATGCTGTTGGAGCAAGGTGTCCCCCAAGGAGGAGTTCTTTCACCAACATTATTCCTAGCATATATAAATGACATCACAGACAATTTTCCAGCCAGAGTACACACATCATCCTTTGCAGATGACCTAGCCATATGGACATCTGAAGAATATATTAGTACAGCTAACAGCAGAATACAGCAAGCCCTATTAGCGCTAGAGGACTGGTCAAAATCATGGCTAGTGAAGATAAGTGAGGAGAAAACAACATGCACAGTGTTCTCCCTCTCAACTAAAACTCAGCAACCTAAGCTGGTATTGAATGGAAAAATATTGCGCCATGAAGAAAATCCAAACTATCTAGGAGTCACCTTTGATCGTCGCCTGACATGGAAGACACAGGTTGAGAAAAATCAAACAAGAGCAAGGCAAAGAATGGCAATCATGAAAAAGCTTGCTGGTACAACGTGGGGAGCAGATGAGAAAGTTCTCAAGAAGTTATATACTGGACGGGTGAGGCCAGTACTGGAATATGGCATTGCAGCTTGGGAAACAGCAGCTAAGTCAAACTTTAACAAAATAAGCAGAGTCCAAAATCAAGGAATGCGAATCATAACTGGAAGCCTGAAGACAACGCCTATTAATGAACTAGAAAAGATCACTTGTTTACAACCAATGCAGGATAGAAGAGATAGCAGAGCCCAGCAACAAGCTGAAAAATTTAGAAGATTGACAGACCACCCTATGTATAAAAGGTTTAGTGGTTTTGGAAAGGGAAGACTGAAGCGTAGCAACTTTGTAGAAACTGCAAAACGAAAGATTAGGGCAGATCCCATACTTAACATATCAACAGTCAAACCCATTTACAATGCAGACAAGTTCCCAGCTTGGAGACAGCAGCTACTGCCTGAGATGATAGAAAACATTCCTGGTATTGAGAAAAAGAACACTCAGCATGAAACCGAAAGAAGAGAAATAACCCTAAACTACATAAAAAAACATTACCCAAGCAGCAATTGGACCCATGCATATACAGATGGATCAGCCAAAAATTCAGTAGAGAATGGAGGAGGAGGAATTCTCCTAAATTTAAAAAATGGAGTGAAAAAAAACACATTCAGTGGCAACTGGAAAGTTTTCAAGTAACTTCAAAGCGGAGGTAGAGGCTCTGAAAACTGCAGCAGAAATGCTCTTGATGGAGGAAAACAAAGAGACGCAAATAGCTATCTTTACAGATGCAAAGTCAGCTGTCTCAATACTGAAGAGCAATTACAGCACAGAAATAGCTGACCTAAGAGCAGCACTCCATGGTCTATGCCAGAAATCCAAAAAAGTTGTAATACAGTGGATACCATCACATTGCAGTATACCTGGAAATGAAGAGGCTGACAGACTGGCAAAAGAGGGCGGACGACTACCACAGCCTGACATAGACATAACCTATAATGAGGCAAAGAGGTTGATAAAAAGTACTTATAGAACCAAATGGGAATCAGAGCATCCAGGTCACCAGAAGGATGATGCATATTACAAACTCGACCGAAGAGAACAAGTAGCAATCTTCAGACTCCGCACAGGACATAACAGGCTGAAATACCACTTGTTCAATAAACTAAAGATAGGAGATACCGATGAATGCAATTGTGGAACTCGTAAAATGACAGCTAAACATTTGCTGCAGGAGTGCCCAATATATGCAGAACAGAGAAAGATATTTTGGCCCACATCTGCTTCATTTGAGGACAAGCTCTATGGAGATATCAACAAGCTCAAGTTGACTGCAGCTTACTTTAACTACATTCAGGTTGACATTTAAAGGTGCATGAAGAAGTATTTAGACTGCCGCACTTCATACCACAGGTATGTCGGTTACAAAAGCGCCCCAGAGGCATGAAATGGAATATTGCTTGGATAGCAAATCCATTACGTGGAAAGTCCGAACCAAAAGCTCACTGTGTGGGCTTCATAAAAGGTGGAAAAAGTGTCCCAGTGGCACGAAATGGAATATTGCTTGGATAGCAAATCCATTATGTGGAAAGTCCGAATCGAAAGCACACTCTGTGGGCTTCATAAAAGGTGGAAAAAGTGTCCTAGTGGCACGAAATGGAATATTGCTTGGATAGCAAATCCATTATGTGGAAAGTCCGAATCGAAAGCTCACTGTGTGGATGTCATCTGCAGACTGCATACTTCTGGTTTCCGGAAGAACAGCCTATGATGAATGGAAGGCCCAATATACGGAAGTGAGGCTAAGCAGCCATGTGCAGGACGTGGCGATTCCTTGGATGAGCCCAGTACCAGAGCGCTGTGTGTTGGCTCTGCAAGTATGGAAGCCTCCTTGGATGGCGGGGAATGCCCATGGTCTGCCCCTGCCTTCCCTTGAGGGCTGACCAGGATGTCTTTGGCTGTTCTATATGGGCCAGCTGTGATGGGGGATAACACCACAACAGTGAGAGCCAAACGTCCTAAGAAACCCCGCGGGAAGGTTAACCCGGTCAACAAATGCCCGCAGAAGTCGGATGTGTCGGCCTAACGGCGCAAGAACGCAGCTCTGCTGTGGACAGGCACAACGCAATCACGTCCGAAAAAAAACTCCGGATGAACGAAGAAGAAGAAGAAGAATACACAACCATCGGAACATGAGGCAGACGGTGTAACCACTACGCCATGCAGACTCCCACGTTCATTCTGTCCCAGTTCTTGCCCTCGTTCCTTGTTTCCTTAAGTTTCTATAACACCTGTACTTCCAGTCACAAGTAAGTACACTAACTCTATGGCTTAATAAGATGTAATGGCAGGTTGGGATTGTGTTCCCACATAGCTCTTTGGTTGGTGCAGTTTGAACTATTGTTGTCCCTCTGCTACCGCCGGTTGTTCCCCACTGGGGGTATATGTGCTCCACAAACTCATACCAGTGCGTCCTATCTTGAGCTTTTTACTTCAGCTTCCGTGACCTCCCCCATATTATTCAACTGTGTCTCTATTTCCCATCTCCATGTATATTTAGGCTTCCTCCTATTCATTTTATCATGTGGGTTCCAGAGAAAGAACACTCTATTTGTACTATTATCTGATTTCCAAAGTATGTCTCCAGTCCAGCGCCAGTGCCTTTTCATCGTCTTCCTGATTTGCTGGAATATGTCTAGCTGTTGAGTTGAGTTAAGTTGAGTTGAGTTAAGTTGAGTTAAGAAACGACATCACTGCACTCAGGACATTCCCACCCACGCCCCATCCCCTCATTCAACAACCAGCGAAGAGTCATACTGTTAATGGTTCAATTTGCCATCTGACTTAAAGTTTTCCTGGTTTTCACTCTCAGTTTTGAGATTCGTCCTGAACAACTGTCGATCCCCCGCCATATCATTCTCTCCACACGGGTGCTCAGTATGCTACACCTTATCTCCACCTGGTCCCACAAGCATCTGATCACCTCTCCCTTATCAGTAGGTAATTTACCACCGAGAGGTGTATTCCCTGCCAGCCTATCAGCCTGTTCACCCCCCCCCCCCCCGCACTCCTACATGGCCAAGGATATTTCTAACTCCTGCCTAAGCTCTTTATTAGCTATTCTTTCATATCATTGTAATCCTTCTATTGTGCGTAGGCACTACTTACTGGATGCTTGTACTTTATTAGTAATTGTTTCATTCCTTCTCCGCGCGTCTGTTCCACAAAGCAGTAGTAATTACATTTAGAGTCATATATTTTACCTGTGGCACCAGGTCTCATTTTTTTCGACTTGCATACGTTTACTAGCGCTATATAAACTTCATGCTGTTCTAGCCAGCTTTTATTGTAACTCATATTTTCCCGAACAATTACTACTTTAAAGTCATCGACTTGTGGTTCTGAAAGAGATATCATATTTACTTTGAACAGAAGTGGTTAAAACAGTAGTTCGGTTAGACTCGAATCATGTAACAGTACGGGACAAAAGGAATCAACAAAATGGCAGCATTTATGAATTATTAAGTTAACATATTGTCAGCAGTTTGCTATTGAAAAGGTTAAACTGCGTACCATAGATATCTATCAGGACGAGACTGTAGCCAGGAGGAGAGCTGGTCACACCAGCACTATATTGCCGTGACCTAGTCTATGTGAAAGGGGGTCAGTCAGCATGGCCCAGAGGTTTAAGGCGCTCGCGCTTAAACTTCCTGTGCGCTGACGGCGGGGCAGTGGGTCAGTTCTACACACCGGTCAGCTGGACTTCAGTGTTGACTTCTCGTTCAGAAAGCAATAGCAAACTACTGAACTTAAATCTACCTAAAAAATGCAACCCTGGGTCGATCGCAACGTACTGTAAATGACATGCAACATTTAAGTGTATGTGAAGATCTGTAACTGTACACATCTGTAGCAATGTCTGCTATAAGACTTCTGTGTGTGTTTTTTTTTTTTTAAATACCAGAACACTTTTGTAACATCAACTATTTGTTCTGTCTGGTCACATTTCTAATTGCCTCTTACATAAACACATAAACACACACACACACACACACACACACACACACACACACACATCCAAACACATATACAGACACATACCTAGCATGATCTTACAACTTGAGGTTGTGAACTTCCCCACCCCCTTCGATGTTTCCAGAATCTTTAGGGGTGGTTACTCTCATACTGAGAACCACTGTACCAGGGTTAAGTCAGTGGTTGTCGTGGTTACACCCACTCCGGGGCCCACTGTACCAAGGTTAAGTCATGAGAAAAGACTGGTGTTTGTGGCTGGCCTTCGGTTGTCGTGGTTAATCCACCTCCGAGAACCACTGCACCTGAGTTAAGTCATAGAAACAGACTGGTGTTTGTGGCTGGTCATAAGTTGTCGTGGCTACACCCACTCTGGGAACCCCTGCGCCAGCGTTTAGTTATAGAAGAAACTTGTATTGTGCTGGCCATCACTTGTCGTGGCTACTCCCACTCTGAGAACCTGTGCACCAGATTTAAGTCATGGAAACAGACTGGTGTTTGTGGCTGGCCATCAGTTGTCGTGGCTATTCCCACTCTGAGAACCTGTGCACCAGATTTAAGTCATGGAAACAGACTGGTGTTTGTGGCTGGCCATCACTTGTCGTGGCTACTCCCACTCTGAGAACCTGTGCACCAGATTTAAGTCATGAAAACAGACTGGTGTTTGTGGCTGGCCATCACTTGTCGTGGCTACTCCCACTCTGAGAACCAGTGCACCAGATTTAAGCCATGGAAACAGACTGGTGTTTGTGGCTGGCCATCACTTGTCGTGGCTACTCCCACTCTGAGAACCAGTGCACCAGATTTAAGTCATGGAAACAGACTGTTGTTTGTGGCTGGCCATCACTTGTCGTGGCTACTCCCACTCTGAGAACCAGTGCACCAGATTTAAGTCATGGAAACAGACTGGTGTTTGTGGCTGGCCATCACTTGTCGTGGCTACTCCCACTCTGAGAACCAGTGCACCAGATTTAAGTCATGGAAACAGACTGGTGTTTGTGGCTGGCCATCACTTGTCGTGGCTACTCCCACTCTGAGAACCAGTGCACCAGATTTAAGTCTTGGAAACAGACTGGTGTTTGTGGCTGGCCATCAGTTGTCGTGGTTACTCCCACTCTGAGAACCAGTGCACCAGATTTAAGTCATGGAAACAGACTGGTGTTTGTGGCTGGCCATCAGTTGTCGTGGTTACTCCCACTCTGAGAACCAGTGCACCAGATTTAAGTCATGGAAACAGACTGGTGTTTGTGGCTGGCCATCAGTTGTCGTGGTTACGTCACATTGTTCCTTCAGCGTTCACATATAAAGACAGCTCCTGCAGCAGTCATGCGATGAACTAATTTATTATACCGCCTGGGAATGCGTGAACTAATGTAAACCCTGCTTGTAGTGGAAGCGGAAATAGCCGATTTAAGGTGATAAATAATACATATCATTACTGAGCATTAAGCTGAGCCGACCTCAGTGCGCAGTTGATTACTCACTTGTTTGTTTGTTTGTTGTTGTTGTTGTTGTTTTTTTTTTTTTTTTTTGGATAATGCAGAGGTAAACATGGTTTCATTCTGTCTTCCATCCACGAGCTATCCCATGGTAAGATTGTTTGCATATTGTTTTTTGATTTCTAAATTGTGATTTCAATCAATAATGTTGTGATAATTGCTATTGAAAATAGATTTTATTAGAAGGCAGCAAGTCAAATGGTTTGGCCATGTATGTAGGTTACCAACTAACATTATACCACAACAAGCAATGATATACAGACCAGAGGGAAGCAGAGGAAGAGGTAGACCACGTAAACGATGGATGCAGGGAATAACAGAGTCCATGGGAATATCGATACACGAAGCCCATAAGCAGGCACTCTCCCGCTGGTTATACTTCACCTCGACACCGCAAGGTACAAGAGGAACATGATGAGATGAGATGAGATCTGACTGTGGGTTGACGTGACGTATTAGCGACCGAAGATTCTATAATAGCGCAGACTGTAAGTTACGTTTCACCAACTTATAAAATGACTTTTTCTTTGCTGTGAACTCAGGTGTAGTCCATACACGTTCTATTACTTCGTGTGCACTAGACTTCTTTTTGCGTGTGGATTAGCTTCCACTATTACCAGTTTCCATCGCCATTAGACGACCCACAACGACTTCAGAAGTATTTGTAATTTACGTCCTCAAGTCAAGGACTAGAAGTCATAAATTTAGTCGAAATGAACCTCTACCTCAACACATCAGAATTTTAAGAAAGAGCGCCCTCATCAATCCGGCCATTCTAAAATGACTTCATATCTGTTATGAGTGGGGGAGTAAACGAGGCAGGAAATTCTTCTTCCATTTCGTATGTTCTCAACTAGTGTAAATTAAGTTTTTAGCATTTAAACTCCTCCAATAGTTGTTGTTTGTCCATGATGAATGATGATGACCATTCATTTCATCCAGTGGAGTAGAAGGTATGGAGCCGTTAGTTCTAAGATGGCTGATAAGGCCTATTTTGGCTCGAAATGTTCTTTGACAATGTGAACAAAGAATGCTTGACGTTCAAGGAAGAGGATCTCCTGCAGTGGTTTTTCTGTCCAGCCTTTTTTCACAGCCCTTACAGTCCTGCTTGCTTCACAAGTGACTGCACCCTTATGTAATGATGTACGCCACGAACTTCGGTCATTGGCAGCAGTCTCCCAAGTGTCATGATGAATTCCAAAAGCTTTTAGTGAGATCTTCAGAGTGTCTTTAAAGCGTTTCCTCTGGCCGTCTTGGGAGCGTTTAACACAACGCAGCTCGCCGTAAAAAAATGCGTTTAAGGAGCCTGTGATCTGACATGCGTGTCAAGTGACCAGCCCAGCGAATCTGCTTCTTCATTAGTAGAGTGTGGATACTGGGCATGGACGCTATTTCTAGGACTTGCTGTGAAGTTGAAACCTCGTCTAACTAACTATTTAATCTGCAATAGCTTCCTAAGGCAGACTGTGTGGAAGTGGTTTAATTTCCTAGCATGTCGCTGATAAACAGTCCAGGTTTCACAAGCATATAGCAGTGTAGATAATACGATTGCTTTGTAGACTTTCGGCTTTGTTTGCAGGCTTATTCCATTTCTGCCCCACACATTCTTGTACAGTCTGCCAAAGACCGCGCTGGCCTTGGAGATTCTTGCATTCACATCGTCATTAATGGTGGCAGTCTGTGACAACCAAAGAGGCATCTCCTTGCTCTCAATTGCAGGGAAGATATTCGCCAGGATTCTTCTCAATCACCTCACGGCCCAGCTCGATCAAGGTCTTCTTCCTGAGAGTCCACGTGGCTTCAGAAAAGAACTAGGAATTATTGACATGATTTTCGCTGCAATGAAGCTGCAAAAGAAATGTCAGGAACAGATCTCCGAAATGTTCTCTACTTTTATTGACCTTACCATGGCTTTTGATACACTTAGCAGAGAAGGACTGTGGAAAAATATGGCGAAAAATGGCTGTCCACAAAAGTTTGTCCAAATAGTGCTGCTATTTCATGGTTTATGCAGCCAAGAGTACAGGAAAATGGTGAACTGTCTGAGCCCTTTCCAGTCACCAATGGAGTGAAGCAAGGATGTGTCCTGGCACCATCACTGGTCAGCCTCATGTTGTAGCTATGCTGACGAATTCCATCGAGAACAATGACATTGGATTAGACATCAGCTAACACATGGATGGAAAGTTGTTCAGTCTCAGAAGGCTGAAAGCTAAAACCAAAACTAACAGCGACACCGTCAGAGAACTTCTGTTTGCTGATGATTGCGCTCCATATGCCAACTCAGAGGCAGACATGCAACACAATGTTTCAGCTTTCTCACATGCCTGTGCCAACTTTGGGCTCAAGATCAACTTAGAGAAGACTGTAGTTATGTACCAGCTAGCTCCAGGGAATAATCACACTGTGCCGAATATCAAAGTGAATGGTCATAGACTAAGTTTTGTGGACAAATTCACCTGTCTTGGCAGTACTGTGTCACAAGCTGCCTCAATTGATACACGTTGATAAATTACTCCGTACATTTGCAAATCACCATTCAATAGGAGTCCCGATAGTACAGTGGCTAGCACGCTTGCCTGTCCACCCAGTGGTCTTGTATTCGAATCTCCATGAAGGTGGGTTTTATAACACAACACATAGGCTCCCAGGTGAACCCAAGCTAAAATGGTCACCAGGACATATCCTGGAAAGTCCAGGCAGCCGGTTGGGTATTTACCACATCACCCATGGTGTGCCGATTGGCTTGTAAACATATCGGACAAGCAACATATGCCTGCCGGCTTCCTAGCCTAGAGGTTAGCGACTTTTCTCCGTAATCTCGTATACTCTCGTAAGTAACGTTGCGACGGTGAGAATCAGCAGTGGTTCGAATCGCGTCGGTAACTTACGGGGTATGTGAGCCGGCCGCTCAGAAAGCAATGGCAAACTAATGAGCGTAATCTTGCCAAGAAATAAACAATCAGCTGAAAAATGCTGATGTTGACAGCAGTGTCCTGTAAAGGATATGCAAAAAAAAAACAAAAACAAAAACATATGTCTATTTCGCATTACTTTTACTAATCATTAATCAGTTACCTTTTACATGATCACTCACTATACATACATCACCAACTAAGTTTATGATCAAGTCACCAATAATTTATGATTGTCTCTTTTCTTTTGACCACATATTCATACATTTATAGTGTCCTCCTTTTTCATGGTTAAATCACAGTGCATTCATTGGTTGATCGATTGATCGATTTGTCAGTTGATTGGTTGGATGGTTGCTAATCCTCCGAAAGAGTGAGCTTTATCTCGTATTCTCGAAGCACTGACGTTTAGGTCCTCTAAGCCCTGAAAAGGGCTTCCATCTGTCAGAGTTAACTAACGACCAATGAATAAATTTTAATTTAGAAGGGTCGGTTAATTGGGCAGGCAGGCCAGTCTTACATTCTTCCCTTTGTTTCCAAATCAACCACCGATAAAATCGTCAAGTACAGGGTGTATTTTTTATGACTGTGGGGTTTTGAAAATATTGCCTTTCCAAGATTTGTATTTACCGTATATGTTGCATGAACTCCACATATGGAGAATAAAAAATTTGGAACGGCAGTATTTTCCAAAACCCCACAGCCATTATATATATATATATATATATATATATATATATATATATATATATATATATATATATATATATATATATATACTAGCTGACCCTGCCCGGCTTCGCCCAGACCCTGGTGGGGAGCATCTCATTTAATTCATATAAGTAGTCATATAAGTTCTCGTTCCCGTTACCGACTGACTGTCTGTCTGTCTGTCTGTCTGTCTGACCCGGCCCGGCATTGCCCAGCTCCTGGTGTGGAGCATCTCATTTAATTCATATAAGTAGTCATATAAGTTCCCGTCTGTCTATCTGTCTGTCTATCTGTCTGCCTGACCCTACCCGGCTTCGCCCAGTCCCTGGTGGGAAGCATCTCATTTAATTCATATAAGTAGTCATATAAATTCCCGTTACCGACTATCTGTCTGTCTGTCTGTCTGTCTGTCTGACCTGGCCCGGCATCGCACAGCTCCTGGTGTGAAGCATCTCATTTAATTTATATAAGTAGTCATATAAGTTCCTGTTCCCGACTGTCTATCTGTCTGTCTGTCCGGCTTCATTAAATTCATAAAGAACGTTCTTCCACACACCATCCATTATTTTTAATGAAAACTCTTTCTAATCACCTGCATGACTACAGTAACTTCTTAAGCAAAAAAAGATGAGTTACAATGTTATGCATTGTGCATCATTTTTATGAAAACTTTGAAAATGCCTTACAGATTGTATCATTATTTATTATAACTCATATGCCGGTACATAACTATGGACAAAGAGTTTATAAATCTTTGAAAACGATGCCACAATATGACTATAAGTTATACAGAAAAGTTATGCCCCTTGAAATAACTTTTACAGAGTTAGGTCCCCTGAGATATATGAAATTATGATGAAAAATGAAAAATGAAATAATACTGAGTAAGCAGGCGATTTCACACTAACAAAATATCACAGTTGACAGCTCTGGAATGAAAGGAAGGCGTGTAGAAAATTTCATCTCAATCGGATGGGCCGTTCGCGAACAAATAAAGGACATACATACATACATACAGAGATACATAAATACGGACGCACATCCTAATTTATATATAAGATATATATATATATATATATATATATATATATATATATATATATATATATATATATATATATATATATATATATATATATACCACAAGACTTAGTAGCGCTACTGAAATCACGGTATATCTCAATTTAGACCGGAAATTCATGATTGAGCTGAGAACAAAAATAGTATTGATTTTCCTTTCTTCTATTGTGTCATTGTCAACAGTTATTGATTTCAGCGGAATGAGTCTATTTTTGTTCGCAATCTCCTTGTCGTTATCTCACTTTCGGTATTGTCTTGAAACTGTCCAACACTGACCCTCGCAGCTGCGACACTGCATCAGATTTAAGCATCAGTTAACGGTAGAGATTATTTTGTCGTTGCATTATCTGTTTCAGTAGTTGGCAAGACAAGATCTCATCGATTAGGAATACATAATTTCTCACTAGTGATTCGAAATAAATCAGAACGAAGGATAGATTACACTTGTAACATATCAGAAAAACGACAGCCTGTCTGTCTCTCTTTCTGTTTGTCTGTCGGGGGTGGGAGGGGGGGGGGGGGGTTTCCTGCCTGTCTGTGTGTATGTCTGTCTGTCTCTCTGTGTATATGTGCAGGTTTGTATGTATGTTTGTATGTGTGTATGTATGTATTTTTATCGTACGTGAAGTGTACACACTTTCTCCAAGTTTTTTGCTATTATTTTAGCAGACTAGAAGTCCAGAACACTTCCCAAGCAATAGAGAGAGATGTATATAATCCCTTCATCTTATGTTGTTGCAATCCAAACAGACCACACCGTAGATCGAACCACGTCTGATTGACCAATGATCCGCCTCTGTATATATTAGCGCAACTTTCCTGTGGCAACATACAGATATGAGTCATTGACATGTTGTATTTATTACAGATGAACATCGGGTCTTCTCAACTTACAGGCTACATAAACATTCGTAGAATCATCATCATAAGCGTGTACCATGCCGATAAGCGCCGATGATATTCTTTACACTTTCCTCAGAAACCAGATTTCCACGGCCATCAGATGTTTTTTTCAGCTTGTCTGCTCAATGTCCACGTTTCACATCCATACAAAAGTACAGGTTCTATATAGCACATCAACACTCTTTTTCTCGTTGCAATTGATATTGCAAATGTTCGTAGAAGCTCATGGACCAAACAGAAGACTATAGTGACATTCTAGAATATCTGGACATGGATGACAACTGACCCATAAAAAGCACCATGCCTCGGAAACTGAAATACTTTGAACATATTAAAGGTCCCAGTGCTTGGGAAGGAACAGTGACGGAGGTCTTGGTTGCTGGAAGAAGAGGCACGGGAATGAAGACGAACATGGCAGACACACTGAGCTTGAAAATGCGGGAGATAGAACTGTCAAGGGATCAGAGCGACGTTCTGCAGATGATCTGCCACACACACACACACACACACACACACACACACACACACACACACACACACACACACACACACACACACACACACACACACACACACACACACACACACACACACACACACACACACACACACACACACACACACACACACACACACACACACACACACACACACACACACACACACACACACACACACACACACACACACACACACACACACACACACACACACACACACACACACACACACACACACACACACACACACACACACACACACACACACACACACACACACACACACACACACACACACACACACACACACACACACACACACACACACACACACACACACACACACACACACACACACACACACACACACACACACACACACACACACACACACACACACACACACACACACACACACACACACACACACACACACACATGTTTATACTGGAAGCCGTGGTGGCGTAGTGGTTAGTACACTGGGTTACCAATAGTGTGGTTCAGTTCCCGGAAGTCGACATGCACTGGTCACTTCCTGCACACCTTCAAACAGTAGTATCCATGGGATTACCTCTGACCGTATTTATACCATATGGCTCGTTGGATGATGTGCTCAAATCATGCTGATAGTCTTCATCTTCTAATAAATTTACTGGCACCAATTTTAGTCTGGGCTTATCAAATATACGAATGCTAAATTATTATAAAAGGCTTATTTTCATTGGACTGGGATATCTCCATGTATGGTTCTGTCTCCTCCCATTATTCTCTCAGTGATAGCCATTGCTTTACCACGGCTTCGCCCCCAAAATAAGGAACCGTTCTATTGGCCATGAGACGTAATGGGTGTATGATGCTACACCCATATTTGTATAAACAAATCAGCATTCGAGGAGTGATATGGTCAATATAATGCCGGCCGCCTTTACTTGCCTGGGCATTGCCTGGTACCCATTTTACGCTGGGTGAACCTTTGAGTCCAGTTCTGTTTTAAATCCCGTGACCAACGAACCGGCAGACAAGAGTGATAGCTACCTCACCACCGCGACTCTCAACCTTGTGGTACAAGGAGATTATTCACCAGTTCTGTAACGAGTGTCTTCATTGTTTTATTGTGATAAATAGGAGCCAAGCGTGTCCGCCATAAGGCAATGCCCTAACAAAAGCTATTCCAGAAAAGTAAAAGTGATTGGGTAGAAGCGCTGTCGGTGTTATTGTTGCTGTTTCTGTTGTTGCTTATATCGATGTTATTGTTGCTGCTAATGGGTCACTGGAATCCTGTCCTTCGGCTCATTGCCAGAAAGATGGATTTTTGTTAACGAACTCTCGTTTTCTTCTATTTAAAGTGATCAATTTATTTACCACATGGGACAGGAAACACATTACATAATGTGTTAGGACACGAAGAAGAGTCTACTGGAAGATATGGCAGTTGGTTTTGTTTCGGTTTTGGGTCACTTTCAGTGCACACCGATATGTCCATAAGTGCTCCAGTTTTCTCCCATAGTTCACACTAGATTTTAATCCACCGGCGAGAATTCAAATGTATAACAGCACTACAAATTCTTTAAATGTCTTGGCGGTTGTTGTAATTTTAAATATAGTCTGGGCAGAAGCCTATTCAGGAAGCCGAGGTTGTGAAATCTGTAGTCGCTCGCCTTAGGCCGGGTGGTCATGGGTTTGAATCTGTATCGAGGTAAATAGAGAAGCGGTTGGCCGAGTGGCTAGATGCCGGGTACTCCTTCGGGAGATCCGGGTTCGAATCCTCGGTAAGGTGTAGATTTTTGTGTTTTATCTGTCGGCGGCAAAAAGAAAAACCCCAACCTGCACAGTTCGCAGTGACTTCACTTGCCAGGCGGCCTTAATTCCTGAGACTCATGACCTCCCTGTTCTACACCACAAGGTACTATAGGCATTAGACGACAGTTTTAAGACCTAGGCGTATAGATCGACCTAGTCTAAAATGGATACTAAGAAATGCCTTGGGAAGTAAAGGCGGCCGGTATTGTACAGACCCCAAATCCCAGCGAGTGGTGGTGATTGGTATATACAATATGGATGTAGCACCGTATGTAGAATGCTCCTTAAGACACGTAACAGGGTCCTTGACTTTTCCTTTACCTGGCGACCAATACGGCCTGGTCTTTTCGGTGTCCAACCACCCAGGTGTTTTGAACGTTCGCAACCTAAACATATGTACTCCTACAGGAATAGACGTCCGGTCCAGTAACCCTGGGCCAGAAAGAAGGGGGTGGGGGAATACAGTACTTATCTTGTGAATATCCACATCGGTAATCGAGTCAGGTCTGCTCTGTTAGAAGCACACACCGTAAAGTATGTGTCACTCCACCATTAGGTATTGATTTTCCAACTCTAATCTTATCTATTGTTTTTGCCACTTCATTTCTGGCTATTGATTTTGCCACTCCACTCCTAGCTATTGATATTGCTACTACACTCTTAGATAGTAAGCTTGCCCTTCCACCCTAGCTATTGATTTTGCCACTCCACCCTACCGATTTTGCTACTCCAATCTAGTTATTGATCGTACCACTCCACTCCTTGCTATTGATTTTGCCAGTAAATCCCTAGCCATTGATTTTGCCACTCCACCCCCTAGCTATTTATTTGAAAGACACATTGGATTACCGCTGCAGATAATTGTCAACTGATGACCTCATCCGATTCTTTTGATCTGTAATGCATGTTGAATAATACATTAGAACACGGGAGCAGCTGATAAATAGCAACCGAAAGTCATGATAACTCAACGTGCAGATATGTGGCATGGGAGACGCACACATGAAGCATTAGAACGTAATCATCATCGGCATCGTAATTGATATCGTCGTCGTCATAATCGGTTCAGCCAGTTTGAATGTTAGTCATCTGATGTTGACACACAATTTTATCCCCCCCCCCCCCAAAAAAAAAAAAAAAACAAATCCTCGGCAGTTTGCAAGGCTGAGTTCGGTTGAGCTAAGAAACGACATCAAAGCACTGAGGACATTCTCACACACGCTCCGTCTCTTCGTTTACCAGCCAGCGAAAAGTCATACTGATGAATAAGTATTCGCCATTTAGGGAACCGTTGTAGCGTAGAGGCCTACCATTGTACCGTAATGGCTGGACGCTCGCCTGCCGGCCCGATAGTCAAGGGTTCGATCCACATCGGAGCTAATTCTGGTTTATTCAATTGACCGGGGCTCTCATTTCGACTCAGTCTAATAATATGTACCAAGAAATATCTTAGGAAGTAAAGGCCACCAGTGTGTACTTACTATTAGACCTACTCAGTGCAGAATGGCCTATAAAACTATGTTTCTGCCACCGTTTGCTCAGTACAGTGTGTCTTAAGTCTTAACCAACAGTTGAATCTCTTTACAGCAGTGTTTTGATGCATGAGAATGACATGTCTATAATAGGTAGTTCTGAATATAGGCCAATGGAAGATCAATTCCTTCTTACTGTCCTGCATTCAACGACTTGTGGACGTTCGCCCTTACTGTCTTGCATTCAATGACCTGTGAGTTGCGTCTTTACTGTTTTGCATGTAAAGACCTGTGAAGAACTGTATTATTGTCTTGCATTCCACGACCTGTGTATATCGCCCTGACTGTCTTTAATTCAAAGACCCATAACTATCCCCCATAATATCTTGGACATGCGAATATCCGTTTTACTGTCTTGCATTCAATGACCTGTGAAGATTCCCCCTCACTTTCCTGCATTCACTGACTTGTGCAAGATTATTCTTTCCGTCACGAATTTCGCATATACAGAGTGGCAAGCTGGAGAGAGTTAGAAAGGAGTAGGATATTGAGTTCTAATGGGACGATTTTACATTTGCCTTTAGGTCTGGAATAGCGAGTCAGTAACTAACCTTTTTCAGATAAGGACAACAAGTAAGAAGTACCATTCGAGCTTTGCACACATTGATTTTTTCCTTCTTCTTTAGACCTTCATAACCCATTTAGTTATATACCCTCTGCCAACTCACTCCAAGTCGTCCTGTACTTTGCAATCACATGCATTTCCATTTATGTCCTCCCCATGTTGTGCATTTATTTCTCTACTTCCTTTCAAAATCTGTTTTAAGGCCTTTACCTTCTCCACCACCTGAACTGTCGTTCCCAATTGATACACATGTCTAATGTTCCAGGTGACTCTTCTGGAAATTTCCCCAGGTGAAAGGAAGGAAATCTTCTATCCAGACTCTTTGTGTCTTTCTTGGCATCGAGCCTTATCTCTTCCAAAAGAGCATCCTTTCCTCTTGCTTGGCTTGGTTATTCTTGTTTCTTTATATTTGACTTATTCGTGGTTCGCACGGCTAGTTATTGTCTACAGAATGAGGAAGCCAGCCCCACTTCCACCCTTCCTTGGACGCCTCAAGTTAATTACTCTATGTAACTATTATATAATTCACTCCCAACCTTCCTTCGTTGTCTCATGTTAATTACACTGTGTAACTATACTATGCCGGTTTCTCTGGCCGAGGGGTTACACCAATTTCTCCGTAATCCCGTTTATCACGCAGAATCTCGTAGCGGGCGAGAGCTGGAAGCGGTTATACCCCCGCTGGTGCCTTGCGGGATAACTGAGCCGGCCGCTCACAAAGCAATGGCAAACTACTGAGCGTAATCTTGCCAAGAAATCAACAGACAGCTGAAAGATGCTGCTGTTGATAGCGATGCCCTGTAAAGGCTATGCAAATTTAAAAAAAAAAAAAAAAACTATACTATCCTTCACTCCCAACTTTTCTTCGTCGCCTCACGTTAATTACACGGTGTAACTATTCTATCCTTCACTCCCAACCTTCCTTCGTCGCCTCATCTTAAATTACACTATGTAACTATTTTATGCCGGCTTCGTGGCTTAGAGGTTATGACTTTTCTCCGTAATCTCGTATACTCCCGTCGCTGACGTGATGACGGTGAGAATCAGCAGTGGTTCGAATCGCATCGGTAACTTACGGGGTATGTGAGCCGGTCGCTCAGAAAGCAATGGCAAACTACTGAGCGTAATCTTGCCAAGAAATCAACATACAGCTGAAAGATGCTGGTGTTGACAGTGATGTCCTGTAAAGGATATGCACACAAAAAAACTATTCTATCCTTCACTCCCAACCTTCCTTGGTCGCCTCATGTTAATTATACTGTGCAACTATTCTATCCTTCACTCCCAACCTTCCTTCGTCGCCTCATCTTAAATTACACTGTGTAACTATTCTTTCCTTCACTCCCAACCTTCCTTCGTCGCCTCATCTTAAATTACACTGTGTAACTATTCTTTCCTTCACTCCCAACCTTCCTTCGTCGCCTCATGTTAATTACACTATGTAACTATTCTATTCTTCACTCCCAACCTTCCTTCGTCGCCTTATCTTAAATTACACTGTGTAATTATTCTTTCCTTCACTCCCAACCTTCCTTCGACATCTCTTACAACATGTATGCCAGATCACACTATGTAACTATTCTATCCTTCCCTTAAGGCACTCGGTAACCCTGAGGCGGAAAACCTCATTAGTTACTTTTACGGCATGCACTATTCCCAGCAGTTGTAAATTATCAAAGATAGGCCATATAGACCGCCGCCTTGGCAATATTACAAATTATAAAGCTTACAAACACAAAAGAATATATGTAGTATGTGTGAATTCTGGTATGCACTCATTGGGGACCCCGCCAGAGCTACGTAGGTAGTAGGATACATTGACACTTCTTGTTTGAACATAATTGGGAGAAGACAAATGGAAGAGCAATGACAACATTATGAGCTAATCCTTGATAAACCTTAACTTAAAAGCAAACAGAGATGTTCATGGGCTGGTTCACATAGTTGAGTACTACGTACTTTAGAGATCAACATTTTAGTCTACGCAGGTGTTCGGGATTCTGTATGTCTTACTTGGCCAAGTGGCGTCTTAGCGGGGCATCTTAAGTAATTTGTAGTCACACAATTCAGAATTCACTAAAAGCAAATGTAACTTCAATCTGACGGAAGAGACGTTTATGTTCCGGGCACTAATGTACTCATCATCAACATAATCCAATAGCGTGTCTTGCGTGGAATCCCTTCCTCCTACCACCGCAACAGTTTTTATAAATATATCTCAATCATAAGCCTGGTGCCCTGGCCCTGTTGCTGTCACGTGTCATTTATCCATTAAATCTTGAATGCATCTTCCTTGTGGTCTTCCTCAGTGGGTGAAAACAAAAACAGTATGTCATTCTGTACTATTCTCTTGTCATCGCTGGTTTCTGTTTGTTCTCGTTATAATTCCGAAACATTCCCTTTCTAAGAATGAATAACAGGGATATAGTTTTCAGATAAGTAGTCTTTAAACTTGAATAACACCTTATATCCCAAATGGAAATGAATACGAAAATACTATATGTTCTTTAAGAGTTAACTAAAGGTTAAAGCCGAGAGGGTCGGCTTCATTGCACGGAGTCTCACCCCATCTGGCTTGGTATTTCTCTGCAAAATAGCAAACCGCATACATGATTTCCGTAGCTCCTGCGGTGACGTCAAGAGATCTTCGGGAAATTGCACTCGTGGCCTGAACGACACAGTTCAAACACCAACACACGAACTGAGAGCACGAGACCGATGGCTTTGCCGCGGAAACCTCCAGGTCGAATCTCAACATTTAGAGACCAGGAGAACTTTCAATCAGATGGCAGTTGGAACAATTAGCAGTAAGACTCTTCGCTGGATATTGAACGAGGTAACGGAACGCGTGTGGGAATTTCCTGAGTGCAGTGATATCGTTTCTTAGCTCAACTCAACAACTCAACTCAACCCCCCAGATAACGAATACTCCCATATCAGCGCCGGTTACTGAAGCGAGACGTTTACTGAAGCGCGATGGTTACTGAAGAAGAACTTGATAGCAAGCACTTTCTCTGGTCTGATGATATCCACTAATGTACACTGCGATCTGCTCAATAAAAGGTGTTTTGTTTTCGCTACAGGCACAGTGGCCGTTGCTTTCAATCGATCTCCGTTATTGATGTGTATACAAGACTACATTTAGGCTTATAAATAGACCTGGTAGATGGGAAGCGCCCGATAAGCAATAAATTAACCTCGTCTCGCCATTTCCTGATCTTCGTAGATTACATTGAAAGCCTTCAGGTACTGGTCAAGGGTACTCTGTTCTCTTCGTCTGTCATTAACAGCATGTGCTCTGCGTACTGGCATAGGCGTGCTCTGTCTCTCCACATGTCGCAGCCCTTGTGTGCTGAGTCCACTCTCCATCCTACCGTTTCAGGTTATAAAACATCGTTTATCTGCCTCTGCCTCTTTTCCCACTGTGTTTTCCACTCGTCAGGATGTTTTCAAAAGCCTCTCTTCTCATTATAAGACGAAAGAAGGCTGTTTGTTTCTTTCGTTTGATTGTATATAATGTTCTGCTTTCACTAGCCTCTTCCATGCAATCGTTGTTAGTTACTCTGGAGTCCAGGGCATTTTCAGCATTCGTCTCAGGAAACACACCTTCCTAATTTGTTTATTTACTTTCCATGATTCACTGTCGTACAGCAAAACAGATTCTATCTAATATGTCTCTATCTGACATACAATAATATTAACATATTGCCTAAGATACATTTCAATTACAGCTTTTGTTTCACCTATTGCGTTCTTAATCTCTTGTATACATCGTCCGTCTGATATTATACTTGCCCCATGGTATTTACACGCACAATCTTGTTTTAGCATTTTCTTTGTTATTGTTAACTCATATTCTTGTATCAAATGAAGATCGTAAACTGATTAGAGACATTAGATGCAGACAGTCAAACATTTTGGGGCATATTATGAGAAGAAATGACTTGGAGAACTTGGTGACAACTGACAAGATCGAAGGGAAGAGACCACGGGGAAGACCGAGAAGTAAATACCTGGATGGCTTGACCACGTAGCATGGTCGAGACAGGAACACAGAGCTGATCTACGACTCTGGTGATCGAGTGAGATGGCAAAACATGGCCGCCCACGCTTATCGACATGGCACATGATGGATGGATTCTTATGTCATTCTTTTCTTTGATATGGCACATATACTCATTTGATTAAGAAACAGATGTTTCCTTGTGCGTTCATTAAAGCATTAGATAAATGTCTCACTCCATAGACCTTCTTGCGCCACTGTGTATTTCTGTAGCATTACAATGAAATGAACACTCCGGGGTAATGTTGTTGTTATTATTATTATTATTATTATTATTATTATTATTATTATTATTATTATTATTATTATTATTATTATGAAACACTCTAGTAATACATTTAACAAGATTATGGTATGTTTACTAGCAATGGAAGTCCACATCAATTGTCATATATGTTATGGCAACATATCCCTGTACATGGTACTTATCTGCATGATTAGGTGTCTTTCTCTGCCATGTTGAGCTTGCTAGTTGGTGTAACGTTATGCCGACAACAGCACGGGCGCGTCCGGACAAAGGTTAGATGCCAGCTCTCGTCGTTTGCCGCGGGAGAGAAAGACTAGCCATCTACTCGTTCGTGCACTCAGGCAAACAAAAATATGATGGCTCTGGATAGAGAAGAAAATATACGGAAGCAGGAGGAGAGAGACGGAACGAACAAACGAACGAATGTTAGAAGGAGTAAGGTGTGTTAAGGGGAAAGACGTAAGCAGGCAGGGTGGAAGGAAGGCAGATAAACGATCGCTTTAGAAAAACAAATAAGGAATGCTAATGTCACCATAATCAATGGTCCACAAACCCGTCCTATCTGTTGAGGTTAAACAAAGACACTAGCTCACAGTGTCAGCATATTATGATTATTTTATATCATGAAACAATAAAGTATTTTTAGCACCTGTGTGAAATATTAAACACAAATGCCTACACATACTTACAAACACAAAAGATTTGATCTAGTATATGTGAATTCTAGTATAAAGACCAAGGGGACCTGTACTACGTGGGTGAAAAACTTAAGTCAAGATCACGGTGTCAAGTCTTTCTTATCTGTGTTTATTTGATCCGCCGTGGTAGGCCTCCGTACCGTGTGAGACTTAAATACACAAGTATGCAATATTTAACAAAGATATATGGGTAGACTAAAGTACTTATGTATCAGATATTCAACAAAGAACAATGCGATCATCAATACCCACATGTTCAGTATCAACCAGGCAAAGGGGGTGAGGGATTCGAATCTAGTCTGGTCTTTGTGTTCAATGTGTGTGTTGTCAAGTGTGTTCTGCCATGTATCGTCTACCTTTTAAAAACAAATCAATTACCAAAATACGATAAGTAGATTGTGAGCTTTACTAGAACACGATTACAAGAAACAAAATGAACGTTGCGGCCAAAGCACAGAACAAAACAACACAGACACCAAACTAATAAAATAATCACTACATAGAAAATACAGAGGTTACATAGTTGAATCCTATCTTGGTTGAATGTGTCTAAAGCGCTAGCCGTTTGATTAGTGATTTCTTTTAAAAACAAGGGGCGGGGGTTAAATGCAAGAGAATAAATTTTATAGCACCGGGTTTTACCCCACATGACTCAGTATCCTTCTGCAGAGCAGTTTGCCGAAATCGTCGCACTGAGCCCGAACTCAGTAGCTCCAGCGACGACCCCCAAAGCTCTCGGTGAAAACTGCACCAGTAAACTTAATGATAGTCTGGTAACAAATCCACGACCATCGGAGAGTGAGGTGTGCGGTCTAACCACTAGGCCACGAAGACCCCCGTCTAACTTTACCAATCATTAATGGGATGTATGTTGGTCTTATTTGATTCATCAGCTGTCCCCGGTGTTTCCTGTCTGTTCTAGAAACGCTTCTTCTTTATTGGACAAATCAATAGAATGTTTGCATAAGGACATTTTCCTTCTCGTACTAATACATGGCGCTCCTGTGGTTTAGTGGTTAGCGTATTTGCCGACCAGGACAGTGGTCCGTATTCAGTCCTCAACAGTGGCGAGACGCTTATTGTTCCGACATGTACGGCTCTGGGGTCGACCTAGCCTTATAAAACTGGGTGTCAAGCCATATTAATCTATATTTTAGTTAGTTTAGTTTAGTTAATCTATACTTTATAGGTATTACCTGTGTCTGAAAGGCTACGAGGAAGGGAGATGGGATTTCATATGTGAAGGTCTAAAATATGTTAAGTCCTAACAAATCACAACCCAAAGGCAGTATCTGCCGTGGAACACTTTCATTTTGAGCGATACTTATTGGAAACATTATAGCGTAAAGATAACTTTATTGATTGTTGTTCAGAATTCACATCTGTAAATAACACTATTATAAAACTACAGGCATTTATCACTCCTCACAAGTCACATCTGAACATGAGTATGGCATCAATCAAATGTGGTCTGCCGTTGCCGAGGTCATACGGAAGTAAACAGACAACAATTAATCAAACACACACACACACACACAGTGTGACCAAGAAGCTCTAGGGATGCACGCGCACACACACACACACGCACGCACGCACAGAGAGAGAGAGAGAGAGAGAGAGAGAGAGAGAGAGAGAGAGAGAGAGAGAGAGAGAGAGAGAGAGAGAGAGAGCGACCAAGAAGCTCTAGGATTACACAAAAACACTCACACACAGATCCAGGCTAACATTTCGACCCAAGTCTTTTTCAACGGACCAACAAGAACAAAACAATAAAACGAAAATAAAACACGAACAACACAAAGTGAACGTGGTATGGAGACGAACGAACACGCCTGCGGCAATCTACTATAAAGAATTTGAAATGGCATCGGTAAAGGGGGATTGGCGCTTCCGAGCTTATATTGAAGTACGAAATAAAAACAAAATATGACCAAGAAGCTCGACTGATGAACACAGACAGAGGTAATTCATGATATCGGTCTCGGGTAGCCGCATTAGCGCTGCTAAGTTATCCTGCCCATCCGGTAGTCAAAGGTTCGAATTGGCATGGAGGTGACGTTTTAACACTGCTCTGGGCTCTCAGATCGGTCCAGCTTAAAAACGGGTACCATGGGAAGTCTTGAGAAGTAAAGGCTGGCAGCGTAATATAGACCACCTCACACCTGGAAGGCTGATTGGTCCATAATGCAACAGATAATAATATGGGATTAGCACTCTATGCTCAGCAGGTCTCATATTTATTTATTTATTTATTTATTTATTTATTTATTTATATCTGCAGTCGTGAATGCTCGGGTCTCTCTGTGTGTATGGTGGGTTCCTCTTCAAAATAATATCGTTATATGAGAAGGGGTTTATGGCTGATATTGTGCACACGCACACATACATAATCATATAAACTCTTTGTTTTCTATGTTTGTTTTTTATATGTTTTTGCGCACTAGTACACAATTCGAAGCAAACATCTTATGCTATATGTTTATCTTGTTTGTCGAGGTAATCACAGCTAACGTTGTGTTTCAATATCAGTCATAAACCCCTTCTTACATACCGATATTTTATTTTGGACAGGAACCCACTTACACACACAGAGACCCGAGCATTCATGACTGCAGACAAATGTGTATTGTCCTACCCCGAAACGCCTCTGGACCTTTCACTTGCTTCTCATACATCACGATCTCTGGACGTCTCTATTATCTCTACTTGCTGTCATCCACACATCTCTGGAAAACAGATTACATGGTGTCTTGGGTAATAATTATCTTTATTGGTCGCAGTCTTAGAGAACTAGGGACGGATATCCCATAGGGGCGAGTTTGTTCCTAAAAGTAACAAATTACCTCGCTTGTTTCTGTTGTATCACAGCTTGGGACTTAGGTACGCGGCCTGTCACACTGCGTGGCTGGCCCACTGGCGCTGAATGGCTGTCATCATTGTTTTTCATATTCTTCTTTGATGTAGAATTAATGTAAAACTCAGATTCCATAGGAATCCCACTGCGTCCTATATCTACTCTGTTCTTTATAAGTAGAGCCTGACATGACTGAAATGTTTCAAAGAAGCAGGGGAAAAAATCAGAAGTAACATCGACTTCAATCATTTAACATAATTTCGATACAATGTTATGGAAGAACATTTTTGCAGAGAAATAAAATAAATAAACCAATTGATAATGATAAGGATCTTCTAAACCATTTTCTCCTTCTGTAACCACGGTTTACTCAAGCCATCTTATGTTACTGGAAGCAGAATACCAAGCGAAATCGGCGTTAGTTGGAGCAGCGTAAAACGAGGGCTGCCTGTACTTAGCGCAAGCAGCCTTGAAAATAAATGTTATCGTACGCACTGATGTAATGTGTAATAACATATCATTTCTGGCATATCTTCTCAACTATTTCTTATTAACCACCTCCCATGTTCTTCCTGTGCGCCTATCGTCTTTATGATGGAGTCATTAGTGCTGAATCGTCTCCCGGTGCGGAGAATTTAATACTTACAGCCTGACACATTCTGCTCAGATATAGCAGTGTCAGGTTGTTATGCTTATCGCACTAAGAAGTACGCGCCAAGTTTGGCCCACCTGAAGATTCATCGCATCCTGTAATATGCTATTACCATGTACGTAAGAGCCGCGAGTGCGCAGTAGCTAGCGCGCTTGTCTGCTGGCTTGCTGGTCATATGTTTCATACCTCGATAACGCTTAGAGTATTTTAATGCAAATCCTAACCTATATACTGCGCGGCAACTGAATGGGCAAGCGGCTTTTAATCCAACTTAGGAACTAGTTAAGGACCCTATGAGATGCCTTACGGCTTATTGGGTATAGGGTGGTAAGCCCACATTTTTATAGACCAATCAGCACTAAGTGGGTCATGTGATCAGTATCAGGCCGGTCACCTCCACTTCTTAAGATATTTTCTGGTAACCATTTTAGGCTGGGTCGGATCAAGTCCATTTAAAAAATCTGCCCTGGTGCGGATTCGAACCCAAGACCACCGGAAGGAGGGGTCTAACTTAAGCTATCGCGTTTTTATTCCTACTTACTTTACTCAAACGGGCACAGTTGTCTTTAGAAATGCGTGTGTTTTATGGAACAAACAATTAATCTCTGATATGTTCCTTCGTATAAATTTCATTGATTTATTAGCCAGAACCAATGTTACTGCACTCGCGACAGATCATTAACTGCTCCTGTCTGTCTCAGCAAATGTGGGAATGTAGCTTACCAATTTACTTGTAGATGCGAGGCCATCTACATAGGCAGAACTGAGCGACAGTTACATTGCAGGGTTTCGGAACACATTCCGAATTGGGTGGACAAGATACTACACACAGAAGATGGTAGCCTAGGCAGGCCGACACACCGGAAAAGTCCGGCTTCATCGGTCGGGAGACATGTGCTCGAGAGCGGTCACGTGGTTGAAAGAGACAGTGCCTTCCGTGTGTTGTTCAACACACAAAGTAGTCGATTGTTGAAGTTTGCTGAAGCTATAATAATCAGCCTTCGTAAGCCGTCCTTGTGCAAGCAGAAAGACATGTTAGTCAGTTTTTAAAATTACCGTGGTAGACAATCGACATTATTGTGCGAACATGTGTATATTTCAGTTTGAAGGATTTATCTAATTAATTCACGTAAGTTGTGTGATTTCTGCAGTATGTACCTGACGAGATGCAGCGAAATATGCCAGGCAATAAATCGTGCAATCTATTGTTTGTGTCTTCGTTATTCAAATTCATCACGGGAAAACATTGTTTTGAATGTAGGAAAACCGCTTGTTCGCTGCTTGTTCTCGAAGCGCGCTGATTATGAATGCGGCTCTATCGTCCCTGCTAGTGATCACGCCTGCTACTGTGACAATTTAAGCCAGATGACTATTGTTTTGGTTTGATTAGTCAATCTCGGTATTATCGTGTAGCAACCTATCATATCTGTCTCTTATTTTATGTGCGTAGTCTATCACCAGTAGACTACGATGACTAAAGTCAACAAATCAGCATTCTCTGGATCTCGGACCCCTGCAAGTAGAATGAGTTCAAATATCTGGCCCTGGATTACTGGCATCAGACGACAGTCCATACCATTTGGGTACGTCATGAGGACGGGAAAGCTGGGGTAATGCATGACAGCGGCAGTATTCGAGATGAGAGGCAGGGAGAGACCAAGAACAAAGATGATGAGTAGTTTGACATGGCATGAAGGCACGATGGTAAGCCTTGAGGTGTATTGCTTATATGGTGCCATCTTAATGGGTGTATATACCAATCGGCGCTTCATGTGTCATGTAGTCAATGTCACGCCGGTCGCTTTTACTTTCCAGAGCAAATCCTGGTACATATTTTAGACTGGGTCGACCTGTCAGTCCAGGTCCAATTATTTTTTTTTTTTAAATCTCTCTGGATGGTAATTCAAAGACACCAGCGGGCTGGCTGGTAAGCATTCCTCCATCTTTTACGACAATTAATAATAGATCAAATGTCGATCTAGCGCCATATACCAAATATTGATATAGAGTCCTTTATGTATTTACTTACTACAACTTTTGTATGTATACATTTAGTAGGGGCACGGTAACAAACGGGAACGTGCAAACGGGCAACAGTATCAAGTTATGTCCCGATCATAGAAAATGCGAGGAAAGGAGGACTAACCCCCAGCTAATTACCCCCACAGTATTGATCGCACCCGTGCTAAATGGTTCCCAGCAATGAGCGAGCAAATGAAGCACATATGTTTCCAGCGCTTATTGATTCCCTGCAGAAATTCCAGCATCGGCCTAGTGGTGGGAATTCCCTGCTAATGCGCTTTTCTTTCACCTCTGTACGCGGAAAGGCTTTGGGCGCCAACGGCTGTGGATTGAGTCCCGAGTGTGCATGACACACAGCGACATCACAGCTGAAGCTACAATAACAGCGTGGTTCTGTTCTGTTGTTGCGGCGACCAGCACTGCATACGGCGTTTGATGCATAATCGTGCTGTAGATTTGAGTACAGATGTTATTGTTGACAATTAAATGTCTCTGTAGTCACATGTTGTTATTGCTTTGAGAATTACAGAAACTAGTGAAAGGAGGAAATTGTCTAACAAGGTTTACTACTGTTGCAATTAATATGTAAGAAATATCACATAGGAATCTACCAGTCATATCTCTTCGTTAAGTGTTCATAATATGTTAGACGCAGCATTACTCTTGGTTGTGTTTCTGAGATTGTTATTTGTGCGATCTGGGCATTTTGAGGGAAGCTGAGTCGCATTTCATCACAAGACAACTTATCACAAGCATCGGAAAGAAGCAGTCATCGTTTTTAAGCCACATTATGAGAAGACAAAAACTGGAACATGTTTTGGCAACTGGAAAGATTTGCGGAAAGATAGATAGAGAAAGACAGCTTGAAATGATTCTTGACAGTCTTATGTCATGGCACTGAAGGGAGTCAACACACGAAGTGATCCATGCCGTCGGAGATCGCAGTTTGTATAGAGAGGCATGACCACCCACGCCAGTCGGCAAGGCACTGGATTCTTCTTCTTCTTCTTCTTCTTCTTCTTCTTCTTCTTCTTCTTCTTCTTCTTCTTCTTCTTCTTCTTCTGCTTCTTCTTCTCCTTCTTTCGTTCGCTTGAAATATGTCTATAACTGCAATGTTGCCTCTTGTATGAATCTAACAGTCTTTTTTTAGTTCACTCAGCGGTCCATAGAGTTTATCTTCCACTGTTGTCTCTTTAGGCACTGGATGATGATGATTATGATGATGATTTGACCTATATTTGTTCAATTATGAAACCAATGGTGCTATTTGCCAGTGCGTTAGTGTGTTGTTTGTCCGTCCATCAAGAATGATGATGACCATTCATTTCATCCAGTGGGGTTGAAAGTATGGAGCCGTGAGTTCTAAGATGGCTGATAAGGCCTATTTTGGCTCGAAATGTTCTTTGACAATGTGGGCAAAGAATGCTTGACGTTTCTGGAGGAGGATTTCCTGCAGTGGTTTTTCTGTCCTGCCTTTTCTTCACAGCTCTTGCAGTCCTGGTTGCCTCACATATTGCTGCACCTTTGCGTAATGATGCGCGCCACGAATTTCGGTCTCTGGCTGCAGCCTCCCAGGTGTAATGATGAATTCCAAAAGAATCCAGTGAAATTTTCAGTGTCTTTAAAGCGTTTCCTCTGGCCGCCTTGGGAGCGTTTACCACAACGCAGTTCGCTGTAAAAAATTCGTTTAGGGAGCCTGTGATCTGGCATGCGAGTCAAGTGACCAGCCCAACGAATCTGATTCTTCATCAGTACAGTGTGGATACTGGGCATGGATGCTCTTTCTAGGACTTCAGTGTCTGGAATCTTGTCTTGCCATTTAATCTTCAGTAGCTTCCTTAGGCAGACTGTGTGGACGTGGTTTAATTTCCTAGCGTGTCGCTGATAAACAGTCCAGGTTTCACAAGCATATAGCAGTGTGGATAATACAACTGCTTTGTAGACTTTTAGCTTTGTTTGCAGACTTATTCCAGTTCTGTCCCATACATTCTTGTACAGCCTGCCAAAGGCCGCACTGGCCTTGGAGATTCTTGCATTCACTTCATCATCAATTGTGGCAGCTTGTGACACATTGCTGCCAAGATAGGTGAATTTGTCCACAACACTTAGACTGTGATCATTCACTTTGATATTCGGCACAGTGTGATTATTCCCTGGAGCTGGCTGGTACATAACTACAGTCTTCTCCAAGTTGATACTGAGCCCAAAGTTGGCACAGGCATGTGAGAAAGCTGAAACATTATGTTGCATGTCCGCCTCTGAGTTGGCGTATAGAGCGCAATCATCAGCAAACAGGAGCTCTCTGACGGTGTCACTGTTAATCTTGGTTTTAGCTTTCAGCCTTCTGAGATTGAATAACTTTCCATCCATACGGTAGTTGATGTCTATTCCACTGTCGTCGTTCTCGAAGGCATTCATCAGCATGGCTGAAAACATGAGGCTGAACAGTGTTGGTGCCAGGACACATCCTTGCTTCACTCCATTGGTGACAGGAAAGGCTTCAGACAGTTCACCATTTACCTGTACTCTTGCCTGCATGCCGTCATGCATGCGTTAGTGTAGCGATTAGGGCGTTACGCTGACGATCACATGAGCGCGGGATAACGAGGGTTCCATGCCAGCTCTCCACGTTCGCTACGAAAGAAAAAGACTAGGCACTTATTCACACATGCACTCAGGCCTACAAACTGTGATGGTCCTTACACTTAGCATCCCTGCTATGGTGCTACTTCTATGGCTAGAAACGAACTCTGTCCACATCCCATAGTTCTGTGTTTAGGTGGATGATGTACCTGGCTCATAGTGACACTTATTAAAGAAGTATCGAGTAGGCTATGCGTCGAAGTATACTACCTAAAGCGAGGCGCTGTGGCTATTGAAAACCTATCGGCAGGTTCACATCTTGGTGTGGAAATTATAGCTTTCTTTGTCAGTGTTGTCTAGTGTGTCCTCTAACATTTCTGGTGATCATAATACAAATTATTTACGTATTCCATAATTGTTGGTTCAGGTGGATGACACAATTGGCTAATGGAGACACCTTGGGGAGGGGGAGGGGGAGGGGAGAGGGGTTCGCGTGTTTCGCTGAAGTACACTTGTTTCTTGGAGTGACTGTTATCACTTGGTGGCGTTAGGTTCGAGTCCAGGTGTGGTTGAACTAGAGCTTTCAGATTGTGTCTTGTTTAGTTTCCCTATGCTTTCAACTAATTTTTCTGTTAGATCTACGAGTGCAAATTAATACGCGCGAATGTTTTTTTTTTTTTTTTGATAATTGCAAGCATTATTGAGTGAACGTGCCGTGAAGCAATGCTGGCGTCACTCAATGGATGACACTGATTTTTAAGGTAAAAAAGACAAATTAATTAACTCCAACGGAAATCCCTGTCACCTGGTTGTGTACACTTATCATCATCATCATAATCAGCATTATCATCATCATAATTATCATCATCATGAATTATTTCAGCCCCTGTGCTTGGTTGCGAACCTTCCCGATGATCCACTCATTAGCTGTCTCTGACAGCTCTTTTTATTTCCATATATGCCTGTATCAACAAATCTGTGCATGGCTGATTTATTAATGTTTTTACTTTTTTATATTCATGAATTTTTGATCATGTGTTAGTTTATTTCATTGTTGCTTTTGTCGCTTGTTGTTATTGTTGTTTTTGTTTTAATTGTGTGTGTTTGTTTTGTTTTGTTTTGTTTGTTTGTTTCCTTGTTTGCTTGTTTTTCTGTTCGCTGACAAAGATTTTGGTGGAAACGTACATAGGGTCTGAGTGACAAAGTGGTTAAGCCGTCTGCCTAGCGTTAAAAAGGCCGTGGGTTTTTTCCCCGGACTGCGTCGTTCATAAGAGTGCAATTTTTTCGGAAACCCCTGAGGGGTCATCGCTGGAGCTATGGAGTTTGTGCTTTGTGCGACGCTCTCGGCCAGAATACCCTGGGTGTCATCGCTGGAGCTACAGAGTTTGTGCTTTGTGCGATGCTCTCGCCCGTTAGACTCCTGGGGGTCATAGCTGGAGGCTACGGAGTTCGTGCTTTGTGCGATGCTCTCGGTAAGTGGCTCGCCCTTATGAGAGAGACCGAGCCAAATAGAAGGAGCACTCAGTGCAAAGAAGCAAACACTCTGGACTTTAGTTCGTGTTGTGTCTTTCCATTGTCCGGCTTCTCCCAGTCACATATCTCAACTCATCCACTTGTCACATCAGCTGGGTAGAAGTCATTGTGACTTTCCCACTTAATCTGGCACCAAGCCACGAGGACACAATTAGTTATTTTCAAATTCATTGCTTCCAAATTAAAAGAGCGCAAAGACAAGAGAAATATCAAAGCAGAAGTGAAATTGACCGTCCCAGCATGCTTCTCTCCATTGAACAAAGTGCCCGTGATATAAAGCGTGAAACATCGATGTATAGAATTTTCATTTGTTCAGCCTCGTGATCGTGTAGCTGTCAGCGTGAATATATTTCCGTGGCCACTGTTTTGTAAATAATCGATTGCTTGGATCCTAGCAACTCGTCATATCGACAAAGCTAGTAAACCATGCGATTAATGAGAAGAAATCGATACCAGGGTTAGCACATATTGAAGCATATTGTGTTCAATACATTATTCACACAGTCAGCAAATTTGCATGTTTTTCTTGTATAAATACAGAGTGCGCCAGAAAAGAAAAAAAAAATGTATACATAGTAATCGTCCGCCAGTTTAAATGTAATGGTATTTCAGTTGAGTATACTATTTTAATGACGTCATCAAAACTTGTCATATTACACCATTTGTAGAACGCCTGAAAGAAGCTAATGAAACTATAACATTATATACAACAATAAGAACGAGACAAACAGCTTGTTTTTCTTTGTCATGTGATGAGAAGAGAGGCGTTGGAGAACATCGTGACAACTGGAAAGATTGAGGGGAAGACAGGCAGAGGCAGCTCACGAGAAATGATGCTGGGTTGATTGCGACGGTGGCATGGAGGAATATCAACGGCAGAGTTGATCCAGAAAACCAAAGACCGAGATCTGCGGATAGTTATGCACGCCTAAGCCAGTTGGCATGGCACTTAATGATCATGATGATGATTACGATAGCAATATTTGCATGACATGTTTAAAATGATGACGTAAACAGCATGTAACAAACGTCACAAAGATCGAAACTTCAATTACATTTAAACTGGTGGGCGATTACTGTGTATACCATGTTTCTGATCCACTCAGTATATTCTACGACTTATTTTTACAGCATACTTTGGAAGTGCCTTCATCAAGTATTTCAGGCTTGGACTAGTCATGAGGTACAAGTACAGGTTCCTCTTACCCTCCTGAAGGTGCTTTCGGTGTACAGTGCTAGACCTATAGTTTTATAGGCCAGTCGTTACTTGATATGTGATGTGGTCAGTATCACAGCGGCTGCGTTTATAGGGTGTATTTTTTAATGACTGTGCAGTGTTTGAAAATATTGACGGTCCAAGTTTTGTATTTACCTATTATGTTGCATGAAATTTACAGAGGGTGAATACAAAACTTGAACCGGCGATATGTTCAAACAATGCACGGTCATTAAACATACACCCCATACTTCCCAAGATATTTCTAGGTGTTCATTTTAGACGGGGTCCACTCGGGAGCCCAGGAAATGTTTTAAAATCTGTATCCTCCCCGATAGGGATCAAACCTTTGACCAATGGGTGGGCAGGTGAGAGTCTAGGCACAATGTTACCCAATCATTGCATTCCTCACGTGTCTGCTTTTTGGCGCACTCTTTAATTCCAAGTATGTCTGCATTGTAGATCTGTGTCTTTTTATTGTTTTTGGTTGTCTCGTCTTATTCTGCTGTTTATATCTGCAGAATAGAATCGGCCCTCGGTGAAATCATGCTAAACCACCTCCTCCCCACCAGTTCTTTCCTGTCTTCTGCTGTTACTTCTATATGCAAACATACTTAATCATCTATGTCGTCATTTATCATATCCACATGTTTATCTCTCTCTCTCTCTCTCTCTCTCTCTCTCTCTCTCTCTCTCTCTCTCTCTCTCTCTCTCTCTCTCTCTCTCTCTCTCTCTAATGGGAGAACCGACAGCGATATTAAAATATGAATACACAATGCAAGATGATTGAGACATTTTTAGAAGTCAAAAGATATTAATTCTGGTATCATTAGAAGAATTAGAAGTAATGGGAGAATTTGGAGTAGATATATTAACCAAAATTTTGAATGATATTTACAGCAGTGGATATATACCAAGCGATATGTTCAAATCTGTATTGAATCTGTATTGAATGCGAAGATTTTCGTACGATTAACCTCATAAATCGTGTCACTAAGCTTCTATTCAGAATTATAATGAGAAGAACAAAGGAAGAAAATAAAAATGGAAATTGGTGAATAACAGCATGGATTTGTGGAAGGAAAAGGTACAAACAATGCAATATATACATTACGAACACTAATACAAAGATCAGTAGAGACAAAGAAAGACATATATTTGTGCTTCATACATTACACTAAGGCATGTGATAAAGTAAAACATGATGAACTGATTAAAGTGGTGCAAAATATTAACATAGATGGGAACGATCTCAGAATAATAAAAAAAATATTTACTGCAACCAAACAGCAGCATTATAATGGGAAATAAAGAAGGAAATTATGAACGCATAAAGTTGGGAGTAAGACTGGGATGTGTTTTGTCACCGGATCTCTTCTCCCTCTATAGCGAAGTAATAATGAGAGAGATCAAAGAAAAGCCAAGAATAGTATTCGGAGGTTATAATATAAATAATATACGCTTTGCAGATGCCACAGTATTGATAGCGAAAATGCAACAGATCTACAATAATTGTTGGACATTGTAGTAACAGAGAGTGCAAAGAAAGGACTCTCCTTGAAAATCAAGAAAACAGTAACAATGGTGATATCAAAGTAACAGGTGACACCCAAAGGTGAAATAGAGATAGAAGGGAAAATTCTTCAACAAGTGGATAGTTTTAAATATCTAGGGACATTTATAACATCAGATGGAAGATGCACAACAGAGATTAAGAGCAGAATAGGGTAAGCAAAGGCTGCATTTCAGAAAGTGAAGAATATCTTATGCAATTAGTCACTATGATTTAATGTAAGAAAGAGAGTGCCGAAGTGCTATATAGAACCGGTTTTGCTATATGGCTGTGAATCTTGGAATGTAAATGAACAAATTAGGAAGAGAGATTGGAAGCAATAGAGATGTGGTTCCTTAGTCGAATGTCGCGAATTCCTTGGACTGCCAAAGTAACTAACGACAAATGCCTTAAAGAGGCTGGCGAAACGAGAACATTATATACAACATTAAGAAAGCTACAAGCAGCTATTATGGTCATGTGATGAGAAGAGAGGCGTTGGAGAACATCGTGACAACTGGAAAGATCGAGGGGAAGAGAGGCAGAGACCACGAGAAATGATGCTGGATAGATTGCGACGGTGGCATGGGGGAATATCAACGACAGAGTTGATCCAGAAAACCAAATACCGAGATCTGTGGAGAGTCATGAACGCCTACGCCAGTCGGCATGGCACTTGATGATGATGATAAATCAAGGAATATTAACTTGTATATCATTCTTTGTCTTGAAACGAGGTTTTACCATGAGCAATCCATAATCATTTGGTTCAACGATTCTCATTATCTTTGCTTATCGCGTATACGATATTAGATCTAATTGTTGCAACACCCTACCAAGCGTGTTTAATTTATCTTGCATTTGATTTTGTGTGTGGAGCAGGAAAGCACTGTCGTCAGCGAGATACAGACTTTCAAGTTGCTTGATCAAAGGCCATTAAATTATATTTCTGGTGCTAGCTATTGTTACCCGTATAAACCAGTCTATAATTAATAAGAATAGCAAAGGTGGCAAAGGGCATCAATGTCATACCTCTAATTTATTTCAAACGTATCACTTTATTTATTCTCGTGGAGAACTCACTTTTCTTGTCTTCGTGTGTTGCCTTTACCGAGAAAATTATCGCCTTATGAATTTCTAAAGAGATTCTTTTTTCAGTGATATCAAATGCTTTTTTCACAAATTTAATATGAAATGTAAATTCATTTAAGTGATCTTGCTTTTTTCCTGAAACAGACTTCAACATTGTTCCCCCATAACGCTCACGCTGCAGCATTTCTCATTTATTTGGCAGCATTACCAGACATACTCTTTTCTAATGTGTTAGTCTTCAGCCTCCCTACTTTGCCAACTAATTTGTACAGCTATTTAGTTGAGGCGTTTATTTTGCATTTAATAGCCTCTGCTGAGATACTATACGGACTAGCAGAATTCCCGTCATTCGGGATTTTGACTGCTGTTCTAATGTTCTAGTTGGTTTCCCACATTTGGTATTCAGGTATACTTCTGCAGGCTGGATATGGTCTGTCTCTTGATATTGATTTATATAGAGTCTCAAGGTTTTCAGCCGATCTTGTCACTGACCGTTAACTTTTCCTTTTGCTATTTCTTCTAAGTCCATTTGATTGGTTACAAGTAAACTAAGTTAAGGACCCTTTGACCGCCTGGGGGAATATTGGGACAATTGGCATTGGATGTGTGATATGGTGAAAATTTACACCCCAAAAAAAAAAATGTCCGCCACTGTTTTAGAGATTGTGGGATTGGGGTGGGGGAGGGGGGAGGGTAGAGAGGGAGGTTCCAATAGATGGGTACCAGACTGCACGTCAGCCACAGAGGGAAAGACAATTTGCAAACGTGATAGTTCATCTTTTCCACCAAGAGTTGAGGAACATCTGTAGCTCGACCTGTTTCATACAAGTCTCATGAACACTGTCTGTGAGTGTGTGCGTGTGTGCGTGCGTGTGTGCATGCGTGCGTGCGTGCGTGCGTGCGTGCGTGTGTGTGTGTGTGTGTTTGTCGGAGACATTGAGAGCTACCAGAACAATTGCTGACGAACTGCAAACATTCAGTAGGTAGGACTGGAATGGTATGATGGAGTCATTGAGAGAGCTTAGAGGGGGTTGCAGGAAATAACACAAGGCGCAAATTGATTGAGGACCTATGCTCAAATGGGAAATGAAGGGCATAAGAAGATTAAACCTGATATCTTACCCCCAAAGAAGATGGCTGATGCGAAAATAAGTTTAAAGTGACACATCAGAAGGCAGACGCAACGAATACATTTGACATGGAAGAATTGCAGAACTTCACAAACTAAAGGCGGCAAGCGGTGAAAACGTGAAATGTAAACAGAGGTATAAAGAAACTATTGAGAAACAAGACATGAATACGATTCATGGAGGACAAACAAGTCCGGGATCTGTTGCAGCTTTCAGGAAGTTGACTGCCCAGCGATATCACCTTGCTTGAGGTGAACACAGCCTTGACCTGCACCAGGCTCCTTCCGTCTGCTGATAACTTCCCTTGGCTGTGTTTACAATCGTAATTGCAGGAGTCTGTTAGCCCACCAACAGTTAAATAGAAACCTGCAGAACATTGTATTTAAATTTGTTTTTGGTCGCTGGGTGCTATTGTTTCCCAAACCTTTAATGACGTTTTTCGTGAACAACGGGCCTGCTTGGCTATTTTAATTTGCCATTCATTCCTGAAAATAGTGTGGAAGTAATACTAAATTTTACTTCAATTTTCAATGTAATGAGATTTCATAAACTCATCTTAACTTTATTGTTAAATCATCATCATGTGCCATGCCGGTAAGCGGGGGCGGTCATGTTGTGCCATCTCACTCAATCACCATAGTCGTGGATCAGCTCAGTGTTCTTGTCTCGACCAAACAACAAGGCCAAGCCATCCAGGTATTTACTTCTCTGCCCTCCCCTTGCTCTCTCCCCCTCGATCTTGCCAGTTGTTACCAAGTTCTCCAATTTATTTTTTCCCGTAACATGACCAAAAATATTTTGACTGTCTGAGTATAACTTCTCTAATTAGTTTACGGTTTTCATTTGTTTCTTGTAGGTCATGGTCATTAGTTTTTCTGTCTGTCCATGGCATTCTTTGCATTTTCCTCATAAACCACATTTCCACAGCTATCAGATATTTTTCAGCCAGCCTGCTCATTGCCCACGTCTCACGGAAAACATACTATCCAGCAAACAGCTGTTCTATAGTGAGACTTTACAAACACCCTGTATATCCTCGAGGAGGAATTGTTTGAAAATGTATATGCGCTTCTGGATCCAAATGTTCACCTTGTTCTAGGTGCGTTTGTCCTTGGTCGAGCTGCTTATTAACATTTTGTGATTTTATTCAGTCTCCACTAACAGCAGTTAATCCCCGTTTTGGTTCTACTCATCCTGTACTTTCAGTTCTGCCTCCCTCTATCATTCTCCCTTTCTAAAGATCTTGATCTTACAGAATGTTCAAGTATTCGTCAATCCCTTTCTTCTAGTAATGTGACCAAATAAAGACGACTGTACTGTACTACGTGGGTAATAATCAAACGTCTATGAAAGTGAAATGTGTACAACTGCATGTTACCGGGACAGATAATATCTTACTGGGGATAATGCTTCAAGGAAAAATGGACGGCAAACGTACAACACATAGACAGTGGTTTACAAGGGGACTAACCATCTTACGATGTTTCAGAAGGCTGATTAGTCGACTGTTCCATCATGGCAAGACTTAGATATGTCCTTTGCCGTTAACCTTGAATATGAGGAGGTAACTTTTATTCTCTGATCTAGTGTGGTCGTTGCCTTTCTTGTCATTCGTGCAGCTTTCATCATAATTAGAAGGAAATGTATCCATGTGGCATCAAGTTGTTGACAGATTTCTTATCTTTTATCTTCCACAGAGAGATCAGCCAGCGATGAGGCCGAGCGATCTTTGCATATTCTCGTCAAACTGGCATCAAACTGGGAGTGTGTTACCACAATGCTAGACAGTCTGCTTCCGTACATGCGCAATCTCTTACCTCTGATCGAGCAGGTGGAGGCTCCAGCCGTGGAGAAGTACATCAATGAGCTCTTCAATCAATTACTTCAGGTGCGACTTTGCCTAATCAGAAATATTTGTCTTGTCAGTGTCTAGATGTCGACGGATATACGGTAAAATCTCGACTATACTGCGCACACATTTACAGTGAGATTAAAGAAATCGATAACTGGAATCGAGGAGGCAAAAGAAGCATGGCTTGAGGAAAAGTGCTTAGAAATTGAAAACCAACACAACAGTCAAAATACCAAATTAGTGCACAAAAGAATTCAGGAACTTACTAATAAAAGAACAAGTACATCAACAGGGTGTCTAAAAACTGAAGATGGCAAAATCATAATAGAAAAAGACCAGATTCTACATGTATGGACAGATTATGTGAAACACCTTTATGCTGATAACAGAGACGAACAGTATGATATTAGATTTAATAATGAAGGACCGCCAATTTTGGAGATGGAGGTTCGAAATGTTCTTAAGCATATGAAAGCTGGCAAGGCCACCGGTGCAGATAACATCACAACAGAAATGATTAAAGCTTTAGAAGAATTTGGACTAGAGCAAGTCACCAGACTGCTGAACACATTATATGATACTGGAGATATACCTCCTGAATTATGTAACTCTGTATTTATTGCAATCCCAAAGAAATCAGGAACCTTGGAATGTGATCAACATAGAACAATTAGTATAATGAGTCACATCACAAAGATTTTGTTAATAATTATCATGCAAAGAGTGAGGAAGAAGATACAACCTGAAATAGGGGAAGAACAATGCGGGTTTGTAGAAAGAAAGGGTACAGTAAATGCTGTGTATATGCTGCGAACAGTTATTGAACGTGCTATAGAAGTAAACAAGGATATACATCTTTGCTTTATTGACTATACAAAGGCTTTTGATAGAGTTAGACATGTCAGCATGGTGGATATGCTTGCAGATCTACAAATTGATGGGAAAGACATTAGACTTATAAAAAACATATATTGGAAACAACAAGCTGCAATAAGGATTGATAATGAAGTGGGACAGTATCAGCCAATTAAGAGAGGTGTTAGGCAGGGATGTGTGATGTCTCCAGATCTTTTTTTCCCTATACAGTGAAAATATTTTCAGAAATTTAGAGGATATAAATGGAATCAGCATTGAAGGACGAAACATCAATAACATCAGATATGCAGATGATACAGTATTAATTGCAGACAATGCGCAGGACCTGCAACAATTAGTAGATGCGGTTGTTGTACACAGTGAGCAACTGGGGTTAGAATTAAATTGTAAAAAGACTCAGGTTATGGTCGTCACTAGGAAGGAAGAAGTGCCACAATGTAATATACAAGTAAATGGAAATATTCTTCAACAAGTGAATCGGTACAATTATCTTGGAACAGTCATAACATCTGATGGGAGATGCCTTGAAGAGATTAGAAAAAGAATCGCCATTGCGAAAGTAGCCTTTGGCAAGATGAGAGGCATTCTGACCAATAAAAAGATGTCAATTGAAACGAGAAAAAGAGTGTTGAGGGGATACATAGAGCCTGTTCTTTTGTATGGATGTGAAACTTGGACAATGAGCAGTCAAGCTGAAAAGCATCTGATGGCTGCAGAAATGTGGTTTCTGAGGAAAATGCAAAGAATACCATGGACAGACAGAAAAACCAATGACCAAGTACTACGGGAGACAAATGAACATCGTAAACTGATTAGAGAAATTAGACGTAGACAGTCAAAATTTTTTGGACATGTTATGAGAAGAAATGGATTGGAGAACTTAGTGACAACTGGCAAGATCGAAGGGAACAGACCAAGAGGAAGACCGAGAGGAAAATACCTGGATGGCTTGGGCATGGACGAGACAGGAACACTGAGCTGATCCGCGACACTGGTGATCGAGTGAAATGGCGAGTCATGACCGCCCACACTTTCCGGCATGGCACATGATTGATTGATTGAAATGGAATCGATAAGCTTTACTAGAACATAAATACACGTGACAAAATAGACGTTACGGCTAAAGCCTTCGTCAGCATACAAATAATCACTTAAACAACTCCACGTGTATAGCGCGCAGGCTGTATTGGTTGTCATAAGAGACGTTACAATTGAACTTGACAAGTATAGTGCACAGCCTTAACTCATAAATACATGTACCCCATTTACTGGATACGAAGCCAAAACGTTGAGCTAGAAATGGGAAAAGGCGGAGATAAAAGGTTACAGCAGGCAGCCGAAAAGGCACCTCAATCCTACTGGACATCGTACAATGGATGTCAGACGTGTGACGGGAGCTCGGCGTAATTATCATCAGTGGTGAATTTCTAAAATGCTGCATTTCCAATGCAGGAATGATGACGACATACTGTGGAACGATCTGGCGACCTAACGGTCCTATAATAGAAGAGTCAGTCCAAGAAAAATCATGCCGAGTGGCGTAAGGGAGGAAGGTCATCAATAAAATGTATTCACAACACCAAGCGCCAGGGTTTTCAGATATATATGAACACAATAGCCATTTGACTGGGCAAGTGGTGACCACGGTGACCATGATGATTTTATTAAGGCTCAAAATACACCTCTCAATTAAAAATGATATAGTAAATCGCAAACAGCAAATGACTGCTGGATTTGATTGCATGTTTCATTAAAGGACACCCAACTAACTAATACTAGATTATTAAAAACACTTTTAATTTCCTAACTTATGTATCCATCTATGTACATTAATCATCTCTTCTTTATTTTGTAATTAGAAATATAATTACTAAACATGTAGTAACACATTGTTGAATGTATGTTTTATGTATTTTGTAACTTGTGCTTTAAATGATGTCTAGTTTGATGTTAATTAACTTAAACATAGTCAGTGCAATGTGAGGACTTGTCCCACGTATGTCGTCATTTGTTGTATGAGGCTCCTATATCAATGATATGTCTAATGTGTCCAGATAAAGGGTTGATGCTCTTAGTAAGCAATGAGCATATGATTGTTTGTTTTATAACAACAAAATACGTCAACATTATTATGCATGTTGACATTATCCTTGTCATTGACCACGCTTTAATTGGTTACATGGACGTAAAATTGTCTAGAAAATAATGTACAACAAACAAAGGTCGGGGTTGAATGCAACGTCCTGTGAGAGAGCATGCACTTTTTAAATTACCGAGTGAGTTAGAGAAGCAATGATTCCATTGCCGTCGGCATAGTTTGTATTGTTGGAGGCGTCTTGTTGGTGTATTTCAGGATCTGGCCTGTAGTTTGATCGTGTAAACATCCTTCTACTGTCTATCTAGATTCAAGGCCTTCGACACCCATCATTGCAGCAAACAAAGAACACAGCCAAATTACTTCTGGTTATTGCTCTCAGCCAGGTTAACATCACCTATTCTTACGGAGCATGAATAAGCTTCTTCTCTGTTGATTATTTCTCCAGTCTTTAGGCGGCAGTTTAACACCAGCTATCTTTATTACTTGTAGCCAAATACATTTTCCAACTAATTGACACAGACGTTAATACAGTGTGTACCACATTTAGACGATTATCGTAAAGACAGCTGACATTCATGTGCTGTGTTTTCTTGTATTCGTTCCCACAGGGCCATAGTATCCAGAAACTGATAAAATATGTCTCGACAGAACACTAGCTCTCTGCTGTCAGTAGTATGTTGTCAGTATTCTGGCCTCGTGCACCTGTTCTTTTTATTTTTAATTTAGTATCAAGGTCAGTATAACATGAATAAACACATTAAAAGAGCTTTGAAACAACAGGGATTCAGTCCCTGAGACGAATTGTGCGTATGCCTTGGACTGCCAAAGTATCTCACACTGATTGCCTGAAAGTCGAACGTTACGAAAACATAATATCATATACACTTGTGAGAAGGAAACAAACATGATTCTTTAGTCATATAACGAGAAGATTTTGGAGAGAGGCATTGGAAAACATAGTGAATAAAGATGAGTGGGATAAGAGGAAGATGGAGGCAGAGAGAAATGATGCTGGGTGGACTGAGACGTTGGCATACAAGAATATCATCAGCAGAGTTGACACAGAACACCAAGGACAGCTACAAGGCATATGATAATGATATCAGGCTCCAGATTACAGGTCTGAAACTTTAGTTATGGGGAAATTGATATTATTTAGCGTGTTATGTTTCTGTGAATCTGTATGGCTGTTATTTCCTTAAATACATTACTGGTTTTAGATTAATTTAGGGGAAAAGCTATTCCTCTTTCATCAGTAATCGTTGCCTCCACACTCTGAAGTATATTGGTACCGTACTACGGGATTGTCAAAACTGACGCTTCCATTTTTGTCTACGGGAAAGTTATGACTTATTCAGAGGTAATGAGATGCAATATACTGTTACAGTTACAGACGATGCTAGCATATGCAGTTACAATAAATACAGAAGGTATAGCAATGTTTCCAGAATTTTCCTATTGAAGTCTTCAGGCTGTGAAAAAGGAAATATGAATTATACTGAAAACAACACAAAACATCTTAACCATAGTCGATTTTGAAGTTGAATTGTAATGCTTCCGGCGATGTCATTTTTAGTGATTGTTAGCAAATGCCGGTGCACATATGTACAAATATAATGCAGCAGCCACACAGCTTTCTGAAACAAAATGTAGCTTATTTCGATGTGATTGAATATGTCTTGATTCACATATACATCTCACTGAGTTCCATTTAAAATTCTAAATGAACGGTCGTGACAGATGTATGCTGACATATATATGTACAGTAAGAACAGACGAAACGAATCATCAGAAATTCAGTTCTGAACCACCACGACAGTCAGCAAGTGTATAACTTGGGTAGCCAACAATCTAGGACTATCATAAATATAAAATCCTCTAGTTTCTGGAAACAGCGGTGCATTCATTGTTATTATGTAAGAGACACAATATTCTGTATTATGAGCTTCAGGTATTTTATGTTATTTGTCCCCAGACATGTTACTCCCAGCTTACTCAGGCCAACACGCATGACGTCAAACATTCCATTTTTCTGGAACTCTCCAAACTCTTGAATGTTTCTCTGGAGTTGATACGCGGTAAGCAAAGTCTCCACTTCACAGCCCTGTCCACTATCAACAGAATTATGGATATATGTATAGTTCACAAGAACTACGAGTTCGGATCACCGTCCACTAAACAAGACGGCGAGGAATCGCATATTCCTGCCACAGCTCAGGAGTTCGGAAGCGGTAAAGGAGTTGGAGGACATCATAGGCCTTCTGTTAAGGAAACAAACAGCGGACGAGACGGACATCCTGTGAGATTTCAAAGCCATGCGCATCCACACACTGGATTAAGTTGTAGGCTGAGTAGCTCAGATGAGTCTTCCACGACTGCTGGCTTCCTGACACCGTCAACCAAGGGTCTCTCCGTCACTCACACGCCTTTATCAACTTCTCCTACATCGCCATCCTGCATGATCCCAGGTAGTTCACTTCCCACTGGCTCCACAACATCTGCTGGATCTACCTCCATTTCCTACTCTGCCACTCTGAATAGAATATCCTCTCTCCACAAACGCCGGGCCAGCCAGGCACAGCACGAGCATCAACAACAGCCTCAGTGTGGATCAGACGAAGATGACCCATCGAAGCAAGGAAGCACCATCATCCGGACTCCCCTGGAAATACTGTTGTCGTTGGATCCCAGCCAGATCGTTTCTTGTTTGCATAACAACATCACCATGCATAAGCGCATCATTGGTACGAGGCAGAAGTGCACGCCCAGTGTGCGACAGCGGCACTGTACTCACCATTGTCTCCAGATACTCAGTGCTCGTGTCTTGACTCTCATGTGTCACAGTGCCAATGTTCAGCACAAGCTGGTGACCAGGGGACATCTCAAGATGTTAGTTGAAGCGCTAGATCCTAATCATGATCCTGTAAGTGATAATATATATTACATCTGTGTGCCTTATCTATTTTGTCTTGTGTGTTTCCTAAATCTCTCTCTCTCTCTCTCTCTCTCTCTCTCTCTCTCTCTCTCTCTCTCTCTCTCTCTCTCTCTCTCTCTCTCTCTCTCTCTCTCTCTCTCTACAGCAGTGTTTCCCAACCTTTTTTGTGCTATGCCCCACCTAAGCCTTTTAAAAATTCTTATCCCCCCCCCCCACCACCTAACATATACATAATTTTTAATATCCAAAAATTTAAATGTTCACTAAAGAAACTTGAATGATAGATTTTAGGAAGAAATCACTAGGAAATTATTGAGCAAACACAGTAAGTAAATTTTCAAAACATATAATGGAGAACTGAAATTCAAGTAGAAAATAATTTTAATAAAAGATTTTTCTATATTATTTTAATTATTAGTAATTATTTATTATTTAAATTTAGTGAGATCCTTGCGCTTGATGCTTGCTGCAAAGTGATTTTATGTCAGGTTCCAATTTAGTTAACTTCAGTCTCAAGTCTGCCCGTTTTGTTATATCCAGCCGATTTCTTCCATTTTCGAGTTGCCCCCCCCCCCTTAACAATCGAATTGCCCCCCTGTGTGGCGTGGGTCCCACGTTGGGAAACACTGATCTACAGCCTACTGCTTTTCATTCCATCAGTGTATCAACTGTCTTATTCTATGTTTATGTCACTCTGTAATCCTTCCATACTGTTTCCTGTTTATATCGCTCAATGTTTACTTAGTTGTCTACAATGTTTACTCTATCACCTCTGTTCTGTGTGTATGTCACACTGTGTTCCATTTACCGATTTTTCTATGTTTATATAATTCCTTGCTCCCTTTCTTCGTGTTACCTTTCAGCTTTATCTGTGTCGTTCTATCTCCGAGTTTAATATATTATTAAAGAAGAAATAAGACAAAGTGGCTGTTACAGGATTCTGTAATGGTACCTTTCAGCTTTATCTGTGTCGCTCTATCTCCGAGTTTAATATATTATTAAAGAAGAAATAAGACACAATTGCTGTTACAGGGTTCTGAAATGTACCCATCGCCCCTTTGGAACTTAACATTCTTCAGCCAGTACTGTCTGACCCTCTAACGCATTGTCAATGTGCGGTGTGATGTTTTAACACATCCTATACCATGTGATTAACCAATGTTAACTAATTACCCTCTGAAGGAAATAAACAAAACACGTCCCCTAGCAGAAAACTGCCGTGGGTATGTGAAGTGTTAGGACCACCATATTTATGTAGGCCCTAGTCCACGTATAAATTGGTGGCCAGTGTTTCCTCTCATAGCGAATGATGAGAGCAGGAGTGGGTCTTTTGTCCGACCGCGTTCATTCCATTACCAGTGTAATGTTCTGATCCTTGCATTATGAATATATTTCATTTTAATCTCTTTCTCTCCCATGTAATTGTTATATTAACTCACACTATCACAGATGAAAATGTTTACTATGTTTGTCTGTTATTTTACTGTGTAAATCTTTTACTCGCACTTTTCTTTCTCTCTCTCCATCCTCTCTCTCTCTCTCTCTCTCTCTCTCTCTCTCTCTCTCTCTCTCTCTCTCTCTCTCTCTCTCTCTCTCTCTCTCTCTTTCACCGCAATCATGTATTGCCTTTAGCAACACATGATTGGTATAGAGAGTTGTTGTAGTTGTTATTATTATTATTGAAGGAAGCCAGTTGTTCGAGTTGCTCACTTATGTACAACATGATGAACGTGGGAAGTTGTGATGACTTTGCTTAAATCTATGTAGCCAAGTAGCTCACTTATTGCGAACACAAGCATGGCGTGAGTGCAAGGTTTGCATATTGACTACCTACCATATCATCTACATCCATTGGTATAACTGTCATTCTCAAAGTACCCATGGCAGTCTTTAACACAACCCCGGTAGAGAGTCTGTGTGGTGAAGACGTAAAGCCATCAACACAGCTCCGACAGACAGTCTGTGTGGTGAAGACGTAAAACCATCAACACAGCTCCGACAGACAGTCTCTGTGGTGAAGACGTAAAACCATCAACACAGCTCCGACAGACAGTCTGTGTGGTGAAGACGTAAAGCCATCAACACTGCCACATAGCAGCTCCGACAGACAGTCTGTGTGGTGAAGACGTAAAGCCATCAACACAGCTCCGACAGACAGTCTCTGTGGCGAAAACGTAAAGTCATTTTCCTCGCTCTCCGAAGGTTCTGATCTCGGTTTGCGGACTTCGCCATCACGGGTTCAGTATCTCCCAGATCCTTGGGGTGCGTGGCTGGGGATATGAAGTGTGTGCTTTGTGCGAGGCTTAAAGCTAACCGCTCTTCGAAGAGAGGTCCAGCCAGATGGGATAATACCCTGTGCTATGCTCACTGAATAAGGTCATTTGAACAGCTGTTCCGCAAAACATACCTCTAAATGGGCAGGCGATTGAAAGCAGAGGTCAATTACAATATGTATATCTAACATTTAATCGTAGCCTGTTATGGAAGTATCATGTAGAACAGACTATTACACATGGAATATAGACTGCTTGTCCTTGTGTTCAGTCATTTGATAATTTCAATCATCAATTATGGTCTGGGGAAACACTGGAAAGGATCAATAATAAGGTATGCGAATTATCTTGGGTTGTACACGAGATACTCCTATCAGAATGAAGATATATACATCATTGGGCTTACATTACTGAAGTCTACTACACTAGCGCTGGCAAGGTCAAAACCTAGGTGCGAGTCACCAATGTTGACAGATAGCGATTGCATTGTAACCTGAATGACCCTAAAGGAAGCCAAACATAGAGAGGAAGCGCATGGATGCCTAGGACTGAAGATACCACCTGGCAGTTTACCTCAGTAAAGCAGGGACAGAAACGGGAGGACATGGGCAAATACATGAATAACTGGGAATAGATGATTATTGCATTGGACAGAGAATGTAGAGGCGGCGAAAACTGTTTACAGAATTGGATATCCAACAACTAGTAGATCAACATACAGGCAGAGATGACCCAATAGTGTACATGCGCGCTGTGCTTCGTGCAGAGAAACCTGGCAAGGTATTGTCTTCTACAGTCAGGGGGAGTCGTTACAGATCTTAACTGCACATATCGGTCTACTATCTCGAACATGAATATGGAGGCGGTTGACGATTACCTTTCGAGTCACCAGAGCAATTATAGTTCAAAGTTCTCAGACCCCATTGCGTACATTTCAAAATGAACAGATGTGACATGAGTGGATACCCATGATGGACGGCTGTCTCTTGAATGAACGTATCTGTGTACATTGTTTGCGTCATGCTGGTATGCGAGATAACAAGCGAGCGGCTCGGATGGCTTATAGAGCGCCAGTTAGTTGAAAATTTCACGATTGACGAAGGAGATATTCAGAAGAATGCCCACGAAAGAATGCTAGTTGAAGATATAATAACAGATGACACAACATACTTGTGTGTGTGTGTGTTTTTTTTTTTTTTATTGAAGTGTGGAGACGCCACAGGGGAGGAATGCGAGGTGTTTACTACCCCGGGTATTATTAAAACGATCAGCATCTACCCATCACCTCACTTGCTGAGGGAGATTTGCCATCTGTTAGTTTGCACTGAATGCTAGGATGTCGATTACTTATCTGAAACATATATATATATATATATATATATATATATATATATATATATATATATATATATATATATATATATATATATATATATATATATATATATATATATATTGCCCTGATCTTTCTCCACGAAGCGTTCTGCCGAATTCATCGCATAGAACACGAACTCTCTTAGGGACGGGCTCAAAGAATCTCCAATACAACGCCACGGAAAAAACGCCATAATCCTCTTTGGACAATAATCACCTTCAAATTTATATCCAGTTTGTGGCTGACTCGGTCATAGGTTTATTAACCTGAGCCAGTCGATGAACCCTAACATAACTTCTCTTCTGAAGTTGAATGGGGTGGGGGTAATGTTGTAATAGAAATCGAAAAATGCATGAGTCGGGAACCATACCCACTATCTTCGGAGCTCAGGGCAAGCTGCTAAATCACTTGCCCGCATGGACCCTCTGGACAAGAACATGTGGAGGTGCATTAATCCACAACCCGGAGTGAGTATCTGGCATTGGTTGTTTACCTTAGTGACACAGATGTAGTGTTAGAGCCCACTATTTCTTCTACATTATGTATTACAAACAATTATGTATATTTAGCTCCCGCAAAAAGCTGAGGCATACTATACAAAAACACAGTGTGCACCTTACAATAGACTTCATACAGGTGAATAAAAAAATGGTTGCATATCCTTTACAGGACATCGCTGTCAACATCAGTATCTTTCAGCTGATTGTTGATTTCTTGGCAAGATTACGCTCAGTAGTTTGCCATTGCTTTCTGAGCGGCCGGCTCACATACCCCGTAAGTTACCGACGCGATTCGAACCACTGCTGATTCTCACCGTCGTCACGTTACTTACGAGAGTATACGAGATTACGGATAAAAGATGCTAACCTCTAGGCCAGGAAGCCGGTACTCATACAGGTGAATCAGGGTGAAAATTATCCAAAACAAGGAACAATCAACAATTATATAATAATAAAGTAATAAAATAAAATAAGTATTATTATAGGACATCAACAACTATCGACGTTTAAATTCTAAGATTCTTTTTTCAACAACAGGATAACATAAACAGATATAAAGAAAAACACACAGAATGATAAAATAAACACAACTAATACTCCATCTGTCGGCATATTTAGATGTCACCGTAAAAAAATTCCTGAAATGCCCACACGTTATGCAGACACTGGTGATTATAATTCTCCCCTAGACACCTTCTCATTGAAAGATTCATTCACATGCATATCCGGCAACCTAATATATGTTATCATCTGCAAACGATGTGACATGAAGTATACTGGTAGGTTGGTAGACGGCTGTCCGATCGCTTTAGGGAACACCTTAGAGATATTATTCAAAACTCTGACAAACCTGTTCATAACCATTTTAATTCTTCAGATCATAATGGAGTACAACTTCATTAGGCTTAAAATTGAAAGCCAGTTGATAAACTCTCTGGGATGCATCCACCCAGCGGGAATCAACACTGTTGTGGATGCAACTGTATAACTCTGCTATCTTCCCTCTATATAGCTGAGGTATATATTTAAAGGTGCAATAATCTTCACATATTCTATCTGACCGTTTACATACCTTTGGCCACACATATCCCATCTGGCACTTGGGTAACTGAAATGTACTCAACCTTTGTAGTAAAAAGGTACCTTGCAAAACCGTACTGAACCACATTTTTGTGCCTTCTTGACCACAGAGGTGTTGTGTTTATTTTATAAGTTTGTGTTTATTTTTTCTCAATATCTGTTTGTGATGTCCTGTTGTTGAAAAAGATTCTTAGAATCGAAACGTCCATTGTTGATTTTGTCGTATAATTTTTTTTTTTTTTTTTTTTTTTTTTTTTTGTGGTAAATTCTATTACTTTATTATTATATATTTGTTGATTCTTCCTTGTTTTGGGTAATATTCACCCTGTTTAACATGTATAGTGTCGACTGTAAGATATGTGCGCTGTTTGTGTGTAGTATTTCTCAGCTTTTCGCAAGAGCTAAATATACCTAAACATTTGTAACATGTACTGTTATATCCTGCTGCAGCCAATGCTTCTTTTATCTCTTCTAAAGAATTACAAGTCGCTTCTAAGCATGCAACTATGTCGGTTATATTCCAATAGCTGGTATGTTGGAGAGAAAATCGTTCTCGTTAGAATGTTGTTTTATAAACTGCGGTGACCTTGCTGATTTTGTGTAGCAGTTACCGACGTACTGTGACAAGAGTCCAATTATCAGACCAGGTGTATTTGTATACAAAGTCAGGTTTGCTGTAATTTATCTTTGTTCTTCTAGACGTCTGAACTAAGGCCAGAAATGCTTTCATGAAAACTGGATCCATTGAAAGAAAACCGTAGGGACGAAAATGTGGAAATTTAAGAAAAGATCAGAAGAGTTGATGAGACAGGAAGTAGGCAGGACAATAACCACGTCATGATTAAGCATGTCATATAGAGGCTGGTAGGTCGGTCGGTCGGTTGTTCAATTGGCGGGTCAGTGAATCGGTCGGTGGGTGGGTCGGTCTACTAGTTGATGGTTCAGTGGGTTTATTTGTTTGCCTGTCCGTCCGGACGCCCGTCTGTCTGTCTGCCTGTCTGTTTGTGTACCTGACTATGGTTAGCTGTCGCTATGTCTGTTTGTTTCAGTAAGTAGTAGTGCCTATTTCAATAATTCTCTCTCTCTCTCTCTCTCTCTCTCTCTCTCTCTCTCTCTCTCTCTCTCTCTCTCTCTCTCTCTCTCTCTCTCTCTCTCTTTTGCGTCCCTGTACCTCTCTCTATCTTCTCTATTGCGTACACGCCTTTGTCTATTTTCAAACGCCGACCTCTGCCATCCCCTGTTTGCTTCATCTACCGCGTGTCTGAACTCAGCGTGTAGCTTAGAACACACACCAGGGTTAGATTGGAAGACACAGTACCTCTTATTCATCTTACATGGGGAAATCGTACACTGTGGACACGAACTATCCCCACCTTCAGACACAACAAGGGGTTCTCTGTCTCCGAGGCGTACCCAGTGTCTAGTAATCGTCTTTTTATACCCTGGGAAGAAATGTCTGTGGAGTAATGCATCATAAACAAATATTGCATACACATTAATTTTTTGTAAACTGTTTACATTATTATTATGATTAATATAATTATGATTACGATTATTATTATTATTATTATTATTATTATTATTATTATTATTATTATTATTATTTTATTATTATTATTACTATTATTTTCGCCATAATTATTACTATTAGCATAGTGCTGTTACAACAAACATAAAAATTAATGACCGGAGCAGCATCAGCACAGCTACAACACTATTATTATTATTATTATTATTAGTAGTAGTAGTATAGTAGTAGTAGTAGCTGTAGTAGTTGTAGTAGTAGTAGTTGTAGTAGTAGTAGTAGTAATAGTAGTAGTAGTAATAGTAGTAGTAGTAATAATAGTAGTAGTAGTAGTAGTAGTAGTAGTAGTAGTAGTAGTAGTAGTAGTAGTTGTAGTAGTAGTAGTAGTAGTAGTAGTAGTAGTAGTAGTAGTAGTAGTAGTAGTAGTAGTAGTAGTAGTAGTTGATGTTGTTGTAGCAGCATCAGCAATGTAGTAGCAGTAGCAGCATTAGCGGACGTCCTGTGTATAGCTATACCTTTAGCAGCATCCTACAAGTGGCAAATGGGCAATTTATTTTCCGTAGTCCTGACACGTGCTATTGCTACTTGTACTTGCTACTATTAGTGAGTGCAGTGGACATATTTTGCGAGAGGGTTGGCTGTCCCTATTACTAGCGGCCCTCGCCATCTGGCCATTCCGCTCCGACTTCTAAAGTCCTCGTCCCCAAGTCAAGAACCAGAAGTCAACATTCCAGGCAAGAACCAGAAGTCATCATTCAAGTACAGCTGACCAGCGTGGGGAACGAACCCATTACGCGGGGGTCAGAAGAGAGAGTGTAAGCTCGTTAAACACCTCAGCCACGCCGATCTTCGCAAACGGTCAATAATACTGTAACTTCAACAACATCCTGCAAGTATCCAATTGGAAATAATACCGTGGTGTTTAGCATCATTTTACCACAATTATCTCTCTTTTTTTCCCCTGTCTAAAGGGAAATAGGTTCGTGACTGACAATACATCATCACACCTTAATGTCGTTGAAACAATTTTGAAGTCATACGTTTTTACAGTGGCAATATACGGATGTCATTCGTAGACCATTTCACAATTACTTATGAAGAAACAACTTTTGGACTTACATGTTGCATAATTATTTGTTAGATAATCTTAAATCTGTATTGCAGTGAAACCTGGTCAACTTAGTCACCATAAGGGAAACGTTTACACAGGTGGAAATGGTCATGTATTCACATGCATCCATTGTGGACAATCATTTATCTCGCGAATTGGTCTGATCAGTCACCTTTGCTACCGCCGTGGGTTGTAGTTTTATTTTTATGTTTTAAGTACAATGTAACAAAGTATTGTCTGTCAAAAAGGGAAGATGCCAGCGAGCCGTAGATTCAGAAAGGAAAAAAATTATGACATGCTGTAACCTAACATAGACTCAAATACAGAATGGTGTTTCGGAAAATATATTTTGATCCCATCAAAAAAAAAATCGAATTCATTGTACCGGGTTTTATCCCATATGGCTCGGTCTCTTTTCGCAGCGTGGAAAGCGTTGCACAAAGCACGAACTCCGTAGCTTTAGCGAAGACCCATAGGAGTCTCCGAAACATTTCATTCGTGAACCGAAGGACGCGGCCCGGAATCGAACCCACATCCTTCGGAGCCCGAGTCAAACGGCTTGACCACTTCGCCACGGAGACTCCCATTGATCCCATCAATGTCACAGAAGTTTAGATACTGCTTTTATGGAAGCAGAGACAGGGATCAACATGGTGTGGACACTAAATATTAAAGCTATCCTAGACACGAACATGCATGAGGCTGAGGAACTATGGAAGGGTAGTGAGTCTTTTCGATGGGCTGTCATATAAGCCAGGTTCATCGTGAGTCTTTTCGATGGGCTGTTAAGTTAGCCAGGTTCATCGTGAATCTTTTCGGTGAGCTGTCATATAAGCCAGGTTCATCGTGAGTATTTTCAATGGGCTGTCTGTCATGTAAGCCACTTTCTGTAAAGGAATTGCAACATGATGATTAGAATGATGATGATGATGATGATGATGATGATGATGATGATGATGATGATGATGATGATGATGATGATGATGATGATGATGATGTCGTATTTCTGGACGTTACTGTCATTGACAACATGTCACTACTAACTCTACTCTGCTAGCAGAAAATCTTTCGGGAAAACCCACGCAACCAGACAAAATGTTGGTTATTCATTAGTAGCATGGAAATCTAGGATTTTTAAAAAAAAAAGTGAAGTGCATCTCATATGATACAGCAGACAAGAAAACAATTGACAGCTAGAAGTGATATGTATTGGAATCTATCATCAAACTGATCGATCATTCAAATAACCTCTATCTTCTGCCTCTAGGTTATGGCCATTCCCTGCAGACTTATTGCCTCAGTGTTAATTACCGCTAATATGGCTAGCGTGTTTGATATCGTAATGCCAGGACCAGTAAGTAAAGGATCTATTTACACACCAAATATTAACCCTTTGAAAATAAAATGTGTTCGTTCGTTCGTTCTTAAGGCGAAGTGGTTACGCTTTCTACCTAGAGCTCCGGAGGTTGTGGGTTTGATTCCGGGCCACGTCGTTTGGTTCACGATGCAATATTCTCGGAGACTCTTGGGGGTTGTCGCTGGAGCTATGGGGTTTGTGCTTGTGCGGCGCTTTTTAAACTTAATTTAAGACTAGGTCTTACAGAGAATTTATACCAACAAACCTACCAACCAACCAACCACCTCCTCCACATGTCCAATTTCGCTTAACTATAGCAACATCTTAGTTTAAATCACATTTATGATCTAAGCTCTATTTTTCCCTTCTGTTTTATTCCCCTGTGCACAGATCAAGCTACACCAGCGGCGAGCGCTGGCACTGAAATATTTACGGACATCACATTCGAAACTTTATATTTGTATCTTGACCTTTCTGTTGCCAGTTGAACGTTGGTAATTCTAGCTTGGCGCCGTCCGAGGTTCTGATGCTTATTTTAGTTTTCTATTACTGGATTTCGCTAGTATTCTCTCGGCTAAGAACGTTGTCATCTCACGAGATGTGGGTGGTAGGTATCATCTCGCGAGATGTGGGTAGTACGTGTCATCCCGTGAGATGTGGGTGGTATGTGTCCAGCGCAAAACGTCCACGTGGCAGAAAAGACCCGAGCGCTGGCTCTTAAACTTCCGGTGCGCTGACGTTTGAGTAGCAGGGTTCTATCCGTTTACCATGACAGGTTGAACTTCAAACGCTGATATCTCGTTCAGAAGACAATGGCAAACTACTGAACATGAAATTCATTGAGAAAGTCAACCTATGGTTGATTGCAACGCTCTGCACAGGATACTCATTTATGATTAATGAGGGCAACATTTTCTGTTTTATGTATGTATGTATGTATGTCTGTCTGTCTGTCTGTCTGTCTGTCTGTCTGTCTGTCTGTCTGCCTGCCTGCCTGCCTGCCTGCCTGCCTGCCTGCCTGCCTGCCTGTAGGTAGGTAGGTAGGTAGGTAGGTAGGTAGGTGCGTGCGTGCGTGCGGGCGGGCGGGCGTACGGATGCCTGCCTGCCTGCCGGCCTGTCTGTCTGTCTGTCTGTGTAGGTAGGTAGATATTTATCTAGGGTGTTAGCGAAGTTATTAGGGAGCTACGTCAATAATGTCAAGCGCCCGGTCGGACGAGAGTTGGACACCGGGGCTGGTAGACTGCTAGTCAGTTGGAGATGACCACCCCATAGCCCATGCCTGTAGGCCTGCAACACGCGATGACTCTATCACAGACCTATACCAGGAAAATACCTCCAAGCAAATTATATTTTGTAATGTTATGTATATATGTTTGCGTGAACATACTCCACGTTTAATCTACTTCAGATGTAATTCTTCCCCCCTGCAATTTGTTATGGAAGGCCGGAATTTCTGCTGCTCACATTTCTTTTCCAAGTGTTTACTACAGTAGCACAGACTCGTGTCCAGCAAGTGGACCAGAATGTTATCTTATCTGGAGTTGCCACCTCGGAAGATTATACAATACTGCGTAGAAGAACCTGCAGTCCGGGAATCTGAAACCATACACGTATTTATGTCTGTAAATAACAACCGCTTTGTGTCTTTACTAATGAATGGGGAAGAAATCTGAGACTAGGTTTGGCTCGTGTTTGTGGGCAGTTATAGACCTTTGTTACTTTACCTGTCTTGTAGCATAACGTTTAGGATGCAACGCTCTACCTCGGAAAGAAAATTTAGCTGTATATACTTTACAGACCGTGGCAGTCGACCCCACCATTGTTTCGCTGTTGTGATTTTTTTTTTTCCTTTTTGCGTTCAGTAGTTTGCCTTTGCTTTCTGAACGGCAGAGATTCATACCATTGTATGAACACCAACGCAAGGCGATCTGCTGCCAAATCGCACGAAGGCTTTGTGTTTCGAACGCGGAATGCGGAATTAAGAATTGCGTCCGTAACGCTTTCGCCACAGACCCGGTCACAATGGAAGGTATTCAATAATTGGTGTTCTTGAATTGTGATCACATAAGTTAGTGAATACCCAAGAACCGGCTCCGTGGTAAGGAGATGCGGGTGCACTTCGTAGTCCCGTATATCCGCGTTCAACACACATCTGCGAGAGATTTGGCAGCAGACCGCAAGCGTTGTTTCTTTACGAAATGGTATGGGCGCCGGTCGTTCAGAAAGCAATGGTAAACTACTGAACATAAACTTGCCAAGAGATCACAACAGCAAAAAAATGCTGGTGTTGACTGTGATGTCCTGTAAAGTATTTGCAACTATTTTTTTAGTATGCAAGTGAGTAAATGATTGATAAAGTAAGTGAGTTTGTAAGTGAGTAAGTAAGTAAGTGAGTGAGTAAATGAGTAATTAAGTGAGTAATTAGGTGAGTGAGTAAGTGAGTAATTAAGTGAGTTATTAAGTGAGTGAGTAAGTGAGTAATTAGGTGAACAATTAAGTGACTCATTAAGTGAGTAATTAAGTGTGTGAGTAATTAAGTTATTAAGTGAGTGAGTAAGTGAGTAATTAAGTGAGTAATTAGGTGAGTGAGTAAGTGAGTAATTAGGTGAGTAATTAAGTGAGTAAGTAAGTGAGTAATTAAGTGAGTGAGTAATTAAGTTATTAATTAAGTGAGTGAGTAAGTGAGTAATTAAATGAGCACTTAAGTGAGTGAGTAAGTGAGTAATTAAGTAAGTAATTAGGTGAGTGAGTAAATAAGTAAAGCAACCTTTTAAACGCTGTCAGCCCTTTGGGACATGTGCTAGACCCACGTTGTTATGGCACCAGGCGCTGACAGGATGACATGGTCAAAACCATCCCGGTCGCCATCACTTCCCACAACATTTCCTGGCACCCAGTTTGGCCTGGGTCGACCTACTTTCCAGGTCAATTTTAAAAGTCGGCTCCGGTGGGGATTCGAACTCCTGACCACGAAGATGGCAGGCAGGCGTCCAGCCACAATGCTACCGGAGCTGCCATTATAGAATAAGAAAGTGCAAAGATGTCTGTAACCTATGAGACATTGATAGCCATTACTTTGATAGTGTTATCTCTCATCATTTGTACATAAAAAAACTGTTTATGCTCGCTTCATGTTACTCACAAATATCCAGAATTGAGGGCGAAGCTCGAACTTAGTTGAATAAACGGCTGTTAGTGGAGTGTTGGTGCATGATAAGACTGACGTGGTCAGTGCCCTTTGGGATCATGTCTATAGTGCGGGGGAACAGATAAATCAACATAGCCTGGAGAGAATAGTTCGACCAAAGGATCTGGCCCACACGCTGTACTCCTAGGATAGGCCAGACAGACATACAGTTTAGACAGTAACCGGTACTATCAGTAGTAAGAATCTTCTCTTGCTGTTGAGTTTGAAGACGGAGCCAGTATGGAAATGTCCCGAGTGTGATGTCGGTTCTTGAGTCAACTCGGCGCAAGTGTCTGTGCATCATCACGGGATGTGGTCACTGAGATTTTACTGGTAAGGCAACTATGACTTGGTCATCGGCCGGCAAGAGACATTAAACATATCCCAGACTCCCCCTTCAGATTTCTAGAGTTTGTCTTTTAGACAAATGCTCTTAGAGGTCTGCAACTGAGGGTCTGTTCAAAGCACTAAAGAAGATTGGCTGCCCACCAACTCTTCTGTCCATTGTGGAATCGTTCCACACAGGCATGAAGGGTATAATCAAGTTTGATGGCTCAACTTCAGAAGAGTTTGAAATCAAGAGTGGAGTTAAGCAAGGTTGTGTACTACCCCCCCCCCCCCCCCCAACTCTTTGGGATATACTTTTCACTTCTACTGAAATATGCCTTTCGTGATCAGGATGGTGGTATATACATTCACTCACGCTCAGATGGTGGCCTCTATAATGCTCAGAGATTGAAGGCCAAGACCAAAATTAGCAGGGTACTAATCAGAGTTGCTTTTTGCGGATGATGCTGCGATTACGACCCACTCTGAGGAAGAATTACAATATCTACTATCTGCATTCTCCAATGCTTGTTCTGAATTTGGTTTAACAATTAACAAAAAGAAGACACAGATTATGTCACAAGGTGCACACGATGTACCATCAATCTTTATTGACGACGCCGAACTGGAGATAGTAGACCATTTTACATATCTAGGATCAGAGGTAAATAGCAAATTATCCCTCGATCAGGAAATCAACATCAGGATTGGCAAGGCAGCAACAACAATGAACATGTTAGCAAAAAGAGTCTGGGAGAACAGGAAGCTTACTGCGAAAACAAAAGTCCACGTCTACCAAGCCTGTGTCACAAGTACTCTTCTTTATGTCAGTGAAACCTGGACAACTTACTCACACCAAGAAAACATTTAAACAGCTTTCATATGCGGTGTCTGCGAAGAATACTTGGTATTAAGTGGCAAGACAAAATGACAAATACTTAAGTATTGGAAAGATCAGGTTGTGTGACGGTGTATTCGATGCTCAGTCTTAGACTTAGATGGATAGGACATGTTAGGAGGATGGATGATGGTAGAATACCAAAGGTCATCTTTTTTGGTGAATTACAGACGGGTAGGAGATCGCAGGGTCGGCCTCTACTACGATACAAAGATGTGTGTAAGCGGGACATAATTGATACAGGCATAGATAATGCACATTGGGAGCAAGTCGCCGCTGAACGTGTTGCATGGAGGGCAACTATCAGAAATGGAATAAAGATAAAGGAGAAAATGATTGCAGATAAAGCACACACAGAGCGTGAGAGACGTAAGATGGTGCACAAAGGTGGAAATGACCATGTTTTCACATGCATCTACTGTGGGCAAACATTTGCAGCAAGAATTGGCCTTACCAGCCACACTCGCCACCGCCATGGGTCGTAGTTATTAAGCCTTTTTGAAGCACAATGTACCAAACTATCGTCTGTCAAGACGGAAAGGTGTCAATGACTTCTAACAAACCCGTGAAAGGCAACGGGAAACCACCGTTCTATTATCCCCTGTGAAACACACTTCTTCACATATGGTTTTACATTCTTGTTTTTCTTCTGCTGTCCTAAGCCTATCATTAGAGCATAGCCTTTCCGCCAATTCATGCCCAGCCATCCTATCAATTGCTGTCTTCTGCAGCCCCCTCCATGTTTGTCGCATACATATTACTCGTCTCTCCTTTAATTATCTTCCACATGATTCAGGTGTCCCTCTAATTCGTTTGCCCCATGCGTTCCAGAAAAGGAATTTCCAAGTGATTCTATAATATTTTCATTTTCAGAGTGTGTCCTTTTCAGAGTCACACATTGTATTCAAATATGACGAGTTCAAACGAGAGCGAAACTCGAGTCTAGTGCTTCCAATCTGACGTGGATAAGGCCCAAGATTCTTACCGGACTACGAACAGAGTTACCAGTAGTGGGTCATGCTTAATGTTCAAACCTCAAATCCCGAAACAACCAAATAATCAAGTATATGCCATCGCTGTTGTAGCATAGTCAGCATGTGTAGCAAATAATATATGTACTCTGTGTGTTTGAACAATGTTGTGAATGTTATATACAATTGTAATGAACAAACCAACAAAATCCAGAACTGCTAAATGGTTAGCTTTGCAGGAGCATAATGACAAGTGACAGAAGGGGCACTGCGGCAAGAAAACCTTTATAAGTACACAGAAAAATACCTGCATTAAAACAAATTACATGATACTTAACTGATAAATCGAGGATCTTCGAAAGAAACCACATGATCCGTCATGTAAAGGGGGATGTAGAAATCCATCAGGAGAAAGATGAGATCTCTGTGTTGGGTTAATGAACGACCCTTTTCCACTTCCACCGGTGTATTTGGTATAGATTTCTAGCCCAATATTTGTACAGACCAACCGGGGCTCAGCAGGTGATGTATTTAACATCACAATGGCCGCCTTTACTTCCCATAACATTTCCTAGTGCCCATTTCAGTCTGAGTCGATCTAGCAGCAGATCCCTTGCATTAATTCAACCGTCTACGTTTTCCTCGACCAGAACTCCCTCTTTGACATTATTAACAGTTGGCAGAAGCCACTTACCGTAATAGTAAGTTCACCATAATGTGTTGATGTTTCCACAATATCACCTAACTTGTTATGTAATAAATCTGTAGTGTTGTTGGTTTATGTTGCCTATTGGATATCATTGTGAAGCCTGCGTTGGACAATCGTATAATTATTATTGTCAGCATATCTAGATCTGCAGCAATCTAGTGCAATCTGCTAATGGCAACGAACTTTCCTGTGTCTTATCGATCACATCTTAGGTTGATTGCTTTATCGCATTAAGCTCAGTCATTCGCTCTTAACCTATGATATTTCTTGGCCAGAACTCAGCTGATCTATGAAGTACCTGGAACTTGTTTAGACTGACTAGGTTTGGAAATAACAGTGATGGAATGCATGTTTTCTGGAAGGGGGGGGGGGGGGGCAGGGGTCCGCTAGCACGAAGATGGACGCAGCAAGTTGCAGACACTTTGGATATGTAAATGTATGAAGGCAAGGGAGATGGCAACTGATCGAGAATATTCAATATTCAGCGGGTAATGATGAGAGCGATTATCTGCAAATGCTCTGTCACATTATGAAGATGATGAGCTGTGGACATGTAGACACACCACATATATAGCTATCTAGCTAGTGAGTGGGAGGGTGGGTAGGTAGATAGGTAGGAAGTAGACAGACAGACAGACAGACAGACAGACAGACAGACAGACAGACAGACAGACAGACAGACAGACAGACAGACAGACAGACAGACAGACAGACGGACGGACGGACGGACGGACGGACGGATGATCGTCTTCTGCCGTGCTGATAAGCGAGGGGTGTCATTATTCGCCACCTCAAACGATCACTAGTCTTGGATCAGCTTTCTGGTGTCTCTCATATCACATCTAAGCGGGAGTCTCTGTGGCGAAGTTGTCAAGCCGTTTGACTCGTGCCCCGAAGGTTGTAGGTTCGATTCCGGGCCGCGCCTTTCGGTTTACGAGTTAAATGTTTCGGAGACTCCTGTGGGCCGTCGCTAAAAGCTACGGAGTTCGTGCATTGTGCGACGCTTTACGTGCTGCGGAAAGAGATTGAGCAATATGGGATAAAACACGGTGCAATGAAGTCGACCCTGTCGACTTTTAATCGTCTTTTATATCACATCTAAGTATTTACGTCTTCATCTCCGTCTTGCTCTTTTCCCATTAATAATGCCAGCTGGCGCTAAGTTTTTCCAGTTAATTTCTCCTCATAGTGTGCTCTCTTTCTCTCTCTCTCTCTCTCTCTCTCTCTCTCTATATATATATATATATATATATATATATATATATATATATATATATATATATATATATATATATATATATATATATATATATAATTTTGTTCCGTCTAGCATTTCACATCCTGGCATAAAGTCTGCACTAAACAAGCCTTAAGCTGGCTTTATCGTTGGCACGATGGGTTTTCTTGGATGTGTAATCCGGATTGTGGGTTGGAAATCAGATTGTGCTGAATCATCCTGACACGGGGTCATAGGAACACACACCTGGCTTTGTCCTGTTTTTGAAGAGAGGCACGCAGAAGAAAAGACAACTTGCCAACTTCCTGCAATATCATTTGGCATATATTTAGCTTTGGTTTTATTAATGGGCCGGTCTTCCTGGCCCAGGATTTAACGTCTTTGTCCATAATCCTGTATATTCTCGTGAGTAACGTAACCTGTGCGAGAATCGGTAGCGGTTCTCGCCGCGTTGGTAACTTACGGGATATGTGAGTCGATCGCTCAGAAAACAATGGCAAACTACTGGGCGTAATCTTGCCTGGTACATCAACAGCAGCTGAAAAAATACTGATGTTGACTGCAACGTCCTGTAAGGGATATCAATCAATCAATCATGTGCCATGTTGGTAAGCGTGGGCGGTCATGTTCTGCCATCTCACTCGATCACCAGAGTCGTGGATCAGCTCCGTGTTTCTGTCTCGACCATGCCACAAGGCCAAGCCATCCAGGTACTTGCTTCTAGGTCTTCCTCTTGGTCTGTTCCCCTCGATCTTACCAGTTGTCACCAAGGGATATGCAAAAAAAAAAAAAAAAAACTTTATTACAGGATCAATGTCAGCGCATATGAATATCGGCATGGCTGCCTAGTAATTCACACACATCAAATAAATGCTGGGGTTGATTGCAACGTCCTGGAAATGACATGCAATTAACCTTTTAACTGGTATGAAACCTACACATTAATCCATCATCATCATCAAGTGCCATGTCAGCTGGCGTAGGCATTCATGGCTCTCCACAGATCTCGGTCTTTGGTGTTCTGTATCACCTCTGCTGCTGATATTCCTCCATGCCACCGTCTCAATCCATCCAGCATCATTTCTCTTGGTTGACCTCTGCCTCTTCCCCCCCCCCTCAATCTTTCCAGTAGCCACGATTTTCTCCAATGCCTCTCTGTTCATCACATGACCAAAGAAATCTGTCGGTCTCTTTCTTATTGTTGTATATAATATTCTAGTTTAATTAGAGGCTAATTTCACAAACACAATAATTAGAGGCAACATATTCCTCTTTTTTTTTGGGGGGGGGGGGGGGGGGGTGGGGAGATTGTTTGTTAGGTTCCCCAGGGGCCAGAGCCGCTCCTTGAGGTTCCATGTCCCTGTGTGTCATTCTGATGACCGCTTCTGCTAGTGGCCTAGGCTAGATCAATGTGCAGATGACTACACTTTGATCTTAGCCAAAAGGCCGAGAATTGAAGGACATTGTTTTCCGAAGAGGATAATGGCGCTACATGCTAACATTTTATAAGGAGACTTTCCATGTGTCCGGGCGTTTTATTCTTCTGAACTGTGAGTGTGTGTGTGTGTGTGTGTACACGCGCGCGCGCACCTCTACATCGCCCGCACTCAACGTCATACACCAAACTGACACTTGCCAAACGATGAAACCTTCCATTTCTTAAAGCAGCCTCCCTTGACATTCTGTCAAAACAACAAACGTTGCGAACACACTGCTCATTTCTCACGCACGCCACACCTTGATAACAATTATGCTTTGCTGATTACCTGTCTTAATAAATACAAGGTGAGCCACGGTCTGTCATGCGCATCCATGGAAACCTGCTCCTCGGCATCCAATCAAGTGATGTACTCTTAACTCCTACGCACCGCGCATACTTGAGTTTGATTAATTTCTTTTGATGGTTGGTGAAGAAAGTTTGCTGCCACTAATGTTTGTTTGTGTGTGTGTGTGTGTGTGTGTGTGTGTGTGTGTGTGTGTGTGGATGTGTGTGTGTGTGTGTGTGTGTGTGTGTGTTTGAGGGCGCGCGCTCGTGTGTGTGTGTGTGCTTGCTTTTGAATGTAGACGTCGTTTAAGTTGCTCAATCTGTATACAAAATTCCACACAATGTTAACAAGCTTTCATCATTACCATGGTGAAATCATTCGACGGACGGACGGGATGGCCGGCGGCGGGGTGGAAGGGAGAGATGCATTCACTATTATTCTCGTTATAAGTCGGCAATAATACGGTAATTTTCGGTAAAAGACCGACAATATTACGTTGATTTTTGGTAAAAGACGTGCAATATTACTGGAACTGTTACTAAAATTAACTTACTCCCAGCAAGTTCGTAGGAGGTGTTTTGACACCCGACCTGATTGTACCCTGCTTTGACGGTGGCAGACGTGAAATGTTAGTATATATATTGGTGTTTATGACTTTAGGGAACAGACTATCGGAACGTTAATATATCCGACTTGACAGTTAAGACTCAATCTTCCAAAGGATTCACCCAGCAACCAACTAACTAGTCAATACCTCTCACTTCGCCCATGTATTAGGGACGTTCATTTGAAACCCGTTCCAATGGCTTTATTACAACAGCATGAAAGAGACATTAACAGGTGTGGTAGAATTAAACAAAGCATTCATTTTGAATGAATTATGCACCATAGGTTGGTCAGAAGAAGTCGCTGTAGGCATTCAGGCAAGCATCCCATTGCTTAAGTTGGCGGCGGATGCCATCTGCAAAAACAGGATTGTGGTTGCTCACTGAACCAAGTGTTTGCCGTGTTCATTACATTTGCATCTGTCTGAGCATGCTTCCATTGCAAGCTCTCTCTTTTGTTGCTTGACTCAAAGTGGTGACACCATGATTCATCGCTTACCACTTTGCGGGAGAGAAATGCATCACCCTCCACTCTGTAACGCAGCAAGTGGTTCAAACACCATCCCATGCGTTCCTATTTTTGGTGGTCTGTCAACATCCGTGGACACAAGTGTGAACACAACTTCCGATATTGCAGTTTCTTACAAACGACCTTTTGAATTGTCCCATTTAACACATCAAATTCTTTTGCTAGTGAACGTATGCTACGACAACGGTTCAGCTGTACTACTGCATCAATTTTGGCGATGTTTTTTCTGTTGCAACAATATGAGCTTGACCCGGCGGTCGAAGATCTGTCGTGAACAAACGTCCTTTCCGAAACATTCGTGCCCAGTCTGTCACTGCTGTCTTTGACACACGTTTTTTGCCTTACGCTGCCTGCATTCTTCAATGAATGTCCACTGGTCGACGTCTTTCAAATGAAAGAAACTGAATCACCGCTCTTTAAGCTTCTTTGGACGGATATTTGATCAACCCGGCTATTTTCTCAAGGGTCAGAAACAGAACCTATGCATCATGGGACGATAAGCATGTGCTCTTTTATTCATTGGTGAGTACTTATCACAAGATTATGACATTATCATGTTCAACGTACGCAATTACGCACAGTGCGGCACGAACGGATTTCAAATGAACGCCTCTTATAATTTTCGTTTGCGTTTGGTGAATTAAGAAAGGTAATTGGGGCGTGTTTGACTAATTTCCCCCCCTCTCTCTCTCTCTCTCTCTCTCTCTCTCTCTCTCTCTCTCTCTCTCTCTCTCTTCCCCCCTCGCTCATGTGTGTTTGTGTGTGTGTGTGGGTGTGTGTGTGTGTGTATGTGTGTGTGTGTGTGTGTGTGTATTCACGTGGGGGGTTCAAATGACATCCTTAAATATTTGTTGCGTGTTAATATATTCAGAAAAAGTAAAGAAAAACGTATAATTTCCGTTGTAGAAAACACTACGTTTAATGCACTTCCTCCAGCGCCGACAAGGTGCTTGGATTCCTGTAGAAATAAAATTCTCTTGGTAGCGTGTGTAACCACTCTAGGGTAACTAGTCGGTGTGCCTGACCCGGTATTGAAACTTCCTACTCCACTCATACACATGCTGGACTGGCAGGCATGCATCGTCATATTGAACCTTTATTCGCCGATGAATTTATTTAGGTTTAACTCTTTCACTGATAAAACCACTGGTAACAGAACTCTGCTCCTCTTTGGTGCATTTCAAAAGTTGGGTGGCTATCTCTAAAATGTCCTTATAACTTCACCCTGTTCGCCAGCATCCTGATGCCACGTGCTAAACACTGTTGACACCCAGAACATATATATATATATATATATATATATATATATATATATATATATATATATATATATATATATATATATATATATACATGTGTGTTTGTGTGTGTGTGTGTGTGTGTTTGTTTCTCTCTATGTGTGTGTTTCTGTCTGTGTTTGTGTATCACAGAGCCGCAGCAGCGCAGTGCTTGACTCTGGTCCACAATCCCGTTCGATCCAGGTCGACCCAGCCTAAAATAGTATCAGGACATGCCCTGGGAAGTAAAGGCTGACGGCGAGATAATAACCACATGGCTCACTGAGTGCAGACTGGTCTTTAACAGACATGGGTCCAGAAGCACACGCCCAATGTCCCTTACAGCATATAAACGGGTCCTTTTGTCTGAATCTCTGTATATGCCACAAGAGCCCTATGCTGACCAGTGCCCTTCTGCAATGCTACTCATCTTACAGCAATGAAGGTTAACAAATATTACATCAGCTATCAGGAATGTCGTGAACCTGAGTACACTGATTTTATTAGCGACATTATCGTGGAGGTCCGATTGTGAACCAGAAAGAGGAAGAAGGAAAGGAAGAAGGATCATTTTTATTGACCTGAAACAGATGTTTTATTTTATGTGATGAATTATGCAGCCTGGAACATGATAAGAGAACACATTGCTGCAGCAGGATGTGAACATATAAAAACGAAATCAGTTCAAGATGTGTACATCCCTCACAGAACTCAAATCCGGTGAATAGAAATCATAATGGGAAGACGCATGAGAAAAAGCATTAATAATAATAATAACGTAATTATAAAACTAAAATAATGGCAAGCAAATATATAAAAGTAAGCTAAACTACAACACAATAAACCCGGCGTTTCAGTCTTAGTGATCTTCCTCGGGAACAACGGAAACAAATCTAAAGAAAACATTGAAATTAGTAAATAAAATCACAGAACAGTGTAAATAGGCGACGCTAACGGGCGAGTGCGTGCCTGGAGTTTGATAACCTGGCTCTTTCTCGTCTTGTCACCTCCAAACTGAAGTGTTTGCATCGTTTGATGGGAAGTTTCCAGACTGCGTTGCCATGATTTCGATGGTATGAGGCGTCGTTCGTTCAGAAAGCAATAGCAAACTACTGAACGTGAACAAGTGGCCAGTAAATAACAAACAGCCAAGAAATGATGGCTTCTGTTAAGGACATACAACTTACTTCCTTATGCAGCACGACCTGTCGTGTGGTCATAGTCTTTATTTCTCAAAACAAGCTTAAACTGACCATGATAACTGCTTTGTTTGAGGTCGTATAGGTTTTCACTCTGTGCATAGAGTGAGACTGTTTATGTTTTGTACTGGGTTACAATGTTGACTGTTGGCTTTCCCTATTAGTTCCTGTATGTGCATTCTGTACATTTCATACTCAGCACAATCTCTCATGTGGTCTTAGCCTTCCTTCTAAGCACAAGCTTAGACTAACAACTATAACCATTTTATTTCTTGTCGTAACGCTTTTCCCTGTATATAAATGGAGACATTTCCTGCTTTGCACTGGACTACTTTGTGGACTGCGTGCCTCTTGAACTTTTTGCCCTTAATCGCAGAAGTGGTAGCAATGTCAGAGTCGCATAATGAGCTGGGTGCTCAGCAAACAACCACATATAAATGAGCTTGGCAGGCACATATGCGGGTAATAAATTGAGAATAGCTAGTAATTATATCAATTAATCACGAGCGAAGTGGCAGAGCAATGGGCGTGGTGATAGAGAAGTGTGTATCCTAAGCTCACAACCCTATTGATAGATGGGTATCACCCGCAGACTTTCGTTATATCATTGATTCAGTAAAAATAAAACCATTATTTACAAACAGCAGATTTACAAACATGGTGCATATCCTTTGGAGAACCTTGCGATCAACCGCAACTTCCCGTTATTTACTCTTTTTTTTTTTTTAAAGTTGCGTATCCCTTACGGGACGTTGCAGTCAACAACCAGCATTTTTCAGCTGTTGTTGATGTACCAGGCAACTGTTACGTTCAGTAGTTTGCCATTGCTTTCTGAACAACCGGCTCCCATACCAGCACGTTATATCACAACGCGACACGGTCTGTTGCATAAATCGGTCGCAGCTGAGCTTCGACAGCCTGGTACCCGGCTCACGAATCGCGTTCGCAAGCCTTTAGCCACGGAGCCGGCCGTTATTTACTAGCAATGTTAAATTAAGTAGTTTACCATTGCTTTTAGAACTAGAAGTCAACATTTAAATCGAACTGCCAGGCATGTCGGATGAACCCACTCCCACAAAAGCAAGAGCGTTAAACCTCTCGGCCCATACAGAACTCGACACATAGGAACCATGTTTTAAAACTGTATCAAGGGGAAAGAACCGTGGAAACCTATATAATGACTGCTACAATAGTTATCTTACGTGAATTCTGTTCATGCGCGCTCTTCTCTCAAACGGATGTCCTGGCTTAAGAAAGGTATATATATTTACTAGGGGACAGGGACGCCGAGGTGTTTCCAAGGCACCAGGGCCGGGTTATATACCGGCCAAGACCTACTGACGCGTCCTCGTCGAGCGTCCTGGGCAACAGGTCCCTTCGGGGTCCTGGCTAAAGTCAGTAGGATTACCGATTCCTCCGAAGTCGGAGAGTGTCTGCCTGTACGGCGAGGAACCACCAGTCTGCACACAAATAAGCCAGACATGGGACAACGGACACTCATGCAAACCTCAGGTCCTGTATGACATCACACTGATGTTGGACAACAGGATGCCTTCATCCGACATACAGGACTTCGCGTTGGAGCTCAAGCCAACGAACACAAACAACAAACAACAACAACTAGGGGACAAATACAATGTATGACTCCAGACACAGTGATGCGCACGCGACGGGACCATTCACAACAGCGAGCTAACAAGCGACTGACTGCAAATACGGAGATTCTTTTAGTGTCAATCCCCCCCCCCCCAAAAAAAAAGAACACACACACGCACACACACAGTCACACACACTCACACACTCTCTCTCTCTCTCTCTCTCTCTCTCTCTCTCTCTCTCGCTTTCTCTCTCTCACAGGGTGACGGGATAATAGTATCGCTATTCAGAAGAGAAGAACAGGGTCTCCTTTCCTTGCACGCGCCTACGGGACAGCAAGGTGAAGTACCCGTTTATCCTCCCGATCAGGGTAACGTGAAACCAGGTGGTGGATGGAGCTAGAGAACAGCTGACAGACAAATGTCGGTTATGATCTCAAGTTTAACGACTGTATACAAAGCATCTCTGTATAGAGAAAATACATACAGCCATCGACCAGTCTGGTCAATGCGAACGAAGAAAACAATGGCAGACTATCTTCTTTTTAAATGATATCTGTCAGCAACTCACTTGCGACAGGCATACAAGGATTCCCTACTTTTGCACTACACGAAAGTGACAACTCGTATTGTTTGCAAAAGGATACATTTTATTCGGAGCTTATCGTACATTAGCTCCACGAGCGGAATACCACATCGGTATTAAACATCATAGTATGTTATGCAGATGGAATGAGGACATGATACTAATAATAATCGCTACCGACGCTAAGCTAAAGTCTAAACTATGGATACTGTCCTTAACTACACAGTATCCACAGCGGATACACCGTCTGCTCTTTACACCGTCCAGTCTCTGTCTGAACCAGCTCTCTGTGCTGTGTTCAGCCACGAGCAATTAGCACTCCGTGCATTCGCTAGTTTACGTGTTCCAGCACGGTCATGGTCACTTGGTTGTAGTAACCAGAATTACAGGTTACACCTCGTGAGGCGGGTTTCCCAGTCTCTTGGGTAACCCCAGCTCCTGTGCACTTGTTGCCCTCCTTGTTGACACAAGTGTGTCCCGTTATACCGTTATAGCTATTTATAGCATTTGTGTCTCTTCTGTCTGGTCTCCTAAGTCGTTATGTTACTTGTCCCTTTCCTTAGCTCTATTTAGCTCTCCTTAGCTTTAAGCTCACACGTAGCTCTTTGACAATATCGATAAAACAGGTTTACTGTTTTCGTGTTTATAAGAGAATGCGAAAGAAACACAAAGAATAAGAAGCTGAAGGAATAAATAAACAGCACACAGATACAGACGGACGTTGGGGCGGTAATTTTTTTTCAACGGTAAAGCAAGAACACAACGACTAGAAACATATAATCGAAAGATACAAATGTGCACTTACCTTGGCGCTTGTCCGACCCAGATATATTAAAATTGAACACTACAGATAGAAACGGTAGGGGGGGGGGGGGGGCGCTGAGTGATCTCGAGGTATGGTGTCCGCCTCGAGTGCTGGAGGTCCCGGGTTCAAGCCCCGATGAGGGTCGGGATTTTTTTCATGTGGACTTCTAGTAACAAAATTGTGAGATAGGCGCTGGTGTGTATTGTTGCGCACGTAAAAAAAAAAAAAATCCCTTGGCAGTTGGAAATCCACACTCCGGGCCCGGCATCTCTACATCTCTCTATGTGAGCTATAATCTACAGTAATTCCCACTGTACTACTCATGGCAGTGCAAGCCAAACTCTCCCACAAGACTCACGCCCTTTCAACTGCCCGTGAGACCATCTGCCAGCCTTGCCTGCTGCAACAATCAGTCACTACCTTCTCACTAGATATAGGGTCTATGATACATGCCGCACTACCTTACCAAATAGATTAAACAGTAATTTAGTTATATGATTGAACTTCAAAGTTGATTTTTTGTTCACAAAGCAATGGCAAACTACTGAATGTAAGACTGCTTAGAGAATCAACCTGTAATTGGGGTTGATCGCAACGTTCTGCAAAGGTCATGCCACATTTTTTATGATACTCGAAAGTGTATTCTGCACTAAAACTTCATGTCTCATATTTAAGATTAATAATGGGCGACTCTTTTATGTATGTGTGTATGTACGTGTATGTGCGTGTATGTGTTCGCATGTGTGTGTATGTGTGTATGTATGTGTGTGCATGAGTGTATGTGTGTATAGGCGTATGCGTATATGTCTGTGTGTGCATGTATGTGTATATGTGTATGTGTATGTGTGTATATGTGTGTGTGTGTGTTTATGTGTGTTGATGTGTGTATATGGGTGTGCATGTGTGTGTGTGAGCGATGTGTGTATATGTGTGTATGTGCGTGTTTGTAAGTGTGTGTGTGTGTGTGTTTATGTATGTGTGTGTATGTATGTGTATATGTTTGTGTGTGTATGTGTGCATGCATGCAGTGTACTCGAGGGAGTGTGTATTTGTATGTTATTGAGTGTGTGAACAACTGTGAGAGTTTGTGCAAATGATGTAAGTATGTATGCAGGTATGTATGAGTGCGTGTGTGTGTTTATGAATGAGCGTGTGCACGTGTGTCTGCCCGTCTCATAACATGGTAATACGCATTGTTTATGTTTACAAAATCCATTTGACAATTGTTTTTCCTTTGTGAATGTAACATGCACAATTGATGAATGAAAGATGAGTGATTGGGAGGGCCGAATTTAAGACGGGCCTGCGTGACAAATTTGCTACCCTTTGAAAAATAAAGATCGTTCGTTCGTTCGTTCGTTCATTTGTTCGTTCGTTCGTTCGTTTGTTTGTTTGTTCGTTCGTTCGTTCGTTCTTTGGCTAAAGGGTGAGTGAAACACAGTTTCACAATTCCCCGACATACCGAGCCGACGCTTTAAAATCAGCTGAAGGAGACTTGGGAGAAAATCGTTTTGCGTTGTTCGATGGTATGAAGCGTCGGTCTTGGCAAACTATTTAATGTGAAATTGCCTAGTAAATCACAAACAGCAAATAAATGCTAGGGTTGATGGCAACTTCCTGTAAATTGTATGCAACTAACTTTCTTTTAATGGACGACTAACATCATAGTCTGTTCGGTTGTTCAACATCAGTGCTAGTTAGTGCATCACCTGTACATGTGGCAGAGGTAAAATACCGTCGTACTAGCTAGGCCTGCACGACTTTAGCGATCGCTATTCTCGTATGAATTACCTTTTGTGCTATAAAACATCTTTATTGTGTTCTGTCTCTGCTGCTACTGTAAAACATATATCATTTTTTTACTGTCATTTTACGATGTCAATATTTACTGTATGTTTCTGTAAATTTCTATACTTAACACATGACTGTGACAACGGCAACATTGTCTGGTCGTGAAAGTCATCGAATTTATCTGGCTATTAAATGTATGGTTTCTGTACATCTGTATTACTTACTGCATACATGTCCCATTATAAATATTAGAAAGGCAGGTAAAACTGATTTACCACAGTTAATTGTCTATAAATATGAATTAAAATAGAGTGGATTATGAGAACAAGCGAAAGTCGGTTTTCGTAAGAACGAACGAACGAACTTTATTTTCAAAGTGTCATAACTTAGGCACGCAGGTCCTTCTTACATTCGGCTCTTCCAACCACTCATAAACAATGCACATTGATGAAAAAGACTTGTACTGTATATCAATCCACTATGTCCATTGTTTGGGGTTTAGTTATCAGATAAACGGGTGGTTAAAAGGAAGCGTCCAACAGAGTTGCAGCTGGTTTCTATATTAATATGCATGAAGTGAAGACGCTATTTCAGTTTTTACAGTTCTTCTCACAATAAAGGACATTTACGTGTATTTGAAAGATGAAACAAGACTTCAACACTTCCATTGTTACAATCTCGAAGTTGTGTTGAGTTGAACTGAGTTATCACAGGACTCGGGGCATTCTAATGCGTGCTCCGTTCTCATCTTCAACAGCCAGCGAAGAGTAATACCAATGGTACAGTTGATCGCTGATCATGTGTCAATCTGGCTTTTCCTCGGGCTACTGAATGTCGGCCTGATACTCTAGCGCGATCTACAAACGCGAAGTTTGTAACTTCACCAGCTGCATTTTATAGTTAGTAGGTGTATGTTTATAGTGGCGAATCAACGTTACTTCACTCGGACAAACTTACACTTATTGAGTTTTCACGAGAGAATGTCGTAGAGTGTATAAGCCTATTGTCCCTGTCTGTCCAGATTCAAATTTCTTGCTAATATCCGTATCTTCTACGATGATTTTGTAAAATAAATTTTAATGTCATGAATTTGATCAAAGGTGGAAAGTAACTGGCCCACTTTGTAGAGCCACCATACCAGATACAAATATATCCCCCCGGATTACTAGTTACTCAGCGTGCACTGGTGCTCACACAGGAGCCATCCAGTCTCCCAGAACTTAAATAAACTTGAGATCATTAACCCATGACGGGAGACAAACTTCAAGATGCCGTAGGGAATCTCCCTCGCCCGAAAGATGTTGCAGCAATGTATAGCTATGGCTCCTCTTATATATAGTTCTCAGTGTTTCATTTGTCTCCCCATCTCGTTTCTCAAGCTGCGTTTCTTATGCATGGAATACCCTGCTGTCCAAAATTTCTTACAGGTCGGACTGACCTCCAGAAGCCTTCTAAATCTCCGAGACAATTAGAAAGTAAAAAACAAATGCCGTTGAGAGGAAGGGAATTCTATAACAAGCATTTGCCATCGTGGATCGATCTTTGCTTTTATAACGGAGCTGGATTTTCATTACGTAATCTATAATCAACGATGAAGAGATTAAAAACACAACTAAATGTGAATGCCTTGACTCGATAATGAACAACAATTGAAGTCAGAAAGACGTCCAGTGGTTATAGTAATGAAAATACCCAGCATTAAGAACATATAGCATACCATCAGAAAACACAATAGTACTTATGTTTAGACCATGCAACTTTTCTGTGCCGCCATATGGATGTGAATTATGGACCGTATCGGGACAAGCTGAATCTTGAAAGAGCGACCGGAGGGTATGGATAACACTCAGCGCCAAGAGGACAAGTCAGACAGACTTTAAATCAAACTGCCATGGAACTTACAGAGGAGTGTCTGACTGAGTGGCTGGAACGCCGGGGTCCCATTCGGGATTCCCGGGTTTCGAACCCTCGGTAAGGTGATGGATTTTTTAAAATATAGGCAGTAATGACAGCTACTGGAACCATCAGCGTGGGAACTCTTTGGTGACTTGTCATAATGGAGAATGAGCATGTGAGGGCATGTCCAGGGTGCAGTTATGTCATGTCCAGGGGGCAGTGATGTCGATTCTGTAACCACGTATTAATCCAGTATTGTTACAATGTTAACATGTGCTTGCTATTTCACTGTCCAGCTGTACAAGCTATGTTACTGTTGTTTCCAGCTGTACAAGCTATGTTACTGTTGTTTAGAGCTGTACATAGTATGTTACTGGGTTTTTTTTTTACCTGTACATGTTATATTACTGTTGTTTCTACTTGTACATGTTATGTTACTGTTTTTTTTTCTACCTGTGCATGTTGTGTTACTGTTCGCTTCTACCTATACATGTTATGTTACTATCGTTTCCAGCTGTACAAGTTATGTTACTTTCGTTTCCTGTTGTACAAGTTATGCTACTGTTGTTTTCAGATGTACGTGGTAGTTTACTATTGTTTCCAGCTGTACGGGTTATGCTTCTGTCGCTTCCAGTTGTAAAAATTATGTTACTTTCGTTTTCGGCTGTACAAGCTATGTTACTGTTGTTTCCAGCTGTACGTGGTATGTTACTGTTGTTTCTACCTGTACATGTTATATTACTGTTGTTTCTACCTATACACGTTATGTTACTTTCTTTTCCAGCTGTACAAGCTATGTTTCTGTTGTTTGCAGCTGTACAAAATAGCTATGGTACTGTTGTTTCCAGTTGTACAAGCTATGCTAGTGTTGTTTTCAGATGTACATGGTATTTTACTATTGTTTCCATCCAACTGTACTAGTTATGTTACTGACTATTCCAAGCTGTACAAATTATGATACTGTCGTTTCCAGCTGTACAAATTATGTTACTGTCGTTTCCAGCTGTACAAATTATGTTACTGTCGTTTCCAGCTGTACATGTTATGTTACTGTCGTTTCCAGCTGTACATGTTATGTTACTGTCGTTTCCAGCTGTACATGTTATGTTACTGTCGTTTCCAGCTGAACATGTTATGTTACTGTCGTTTCCAGCAACTTCTGTGTCTATTGCTGCAAGCCCTTGCCTGCGTGGCTATGACCCCGGCCTACCACAACGCGCTGTCTGAAGCCGACGTGGCAGACATGCTGATGCAATTGCTGTTGCCCTCGGACGAGTGGTACTACACCAACCACAGCACAAAGTATGCAAAATATGTCAAGTATCACGCAGCACGGATCCTCGTCTTCATGGGCCTCTTCCACAAGCTCGGCGGCAGAGTGGATATCTTCGACAGACGGCGTAAGTTGTGTTGTTCAGTTGTGTTGCGGTTCATACATTGTTGGGGTGACGCGGTGGCGCAGTTGCTAGCACGCTTGTCTGTTGGCCTGGTGGTCATATGTTCAAATCACCGTTGAAGGTGGCAATTTTTTAATCATTGCCCCTGGTTGACCCAACATAAAATGTGTGAAAGGAAATATCCCAGGGTGTAAAGATGTCCAGCGTGACTCTGATCAAATCACCAATCGAGTGCCGATTCGGCACAGAATATGTGGCTAACGCCATATACTATATACGCATCATGGTATGATAGGGGGTTCTTTAGTTACTTTACATATACATTGTTCCGTAGTCTAGTCTTTTATTATAAATTTAGATACACTGTTCCATAGTCTCGTCTTTTATTATAAATTTACATACACTGTTCTGTAGTCTGTCTTTTATTGTAAACTAGCTGACACGGCCCGGCTTCGCCCAGTCACTGATGGGAAGCATCTCATTTAATTCATATAAGTAGTCATATAAGTTCCCGTTCCCGTTACCGACTATCTGTCTGTCTGTCTGTCTGTCTGTCTGTCTGTCTGTCTGACCCGGCCCGGCATCGCCCAGTACCTGGTGTGGAGCATCTCATTTAATTCATATAAGTAGTCAAAGTTCCCGTTCCCGTCTGTCTGTCTGTCTGTCTGTCTGTCTGTCTGTCTGTCTGTCTGTCTGTCTGTCTGTCTAATCATTTATTGGTTGCAGTTAGAACAACCTTAGATAAACGAAGACCAACTTACAAAAAGCATTAGAAAGAGCACTTGAAAGATCTTTACATCTTCCCCAACAATTAACTTGGGTAAATGGAGCAGCGGCAGCAGCAGCAGAAGAAGAAGAAAAAGGAGGAGTAAGAGCTGGGAGGAGGAAGAGGGAGGTGGAGGAGAGAGGAGGAGGGAGGAGTAGGAGGGAGGAAGAGATAGGCGGAGAGAGGAGGAGGAGGGAAGAGGAGGAAGGAGGAGGAGTAGTAGGGAGGAGGAGGGATTAGGAGGAGGAGAGAGGAGGAGGATCAGGGAGGAGGAGGAGGCAGGAAGAGGTGGGAGGAGGAGGGGGAGGATGAAGAGGGAGGGAGGAGGGAGGAGGAAGAGGGAGGAGGAAGGAGAAGGAGGAGGAGGGAGATGGAGGGAGGAGAAGAACGCAGGAGGAGGAGGGAGGAGGAGAGGGAGGAGGAGGGAGATGATGGAGGAGGAGGGAGGAGGAGGGAGAAGGAGGAGGATGAGGGAGGAGGAGGAGGCAGGAGGATGTGGGAGGAGGAGGGGAGGAGGAGTTAGAGGAGGAAGAGGGAGGAGGAGGAAGGAGGAGGAGGAGGGAGAAGGAGGGAGGAGGAGGGAGATGGAGGAGGAGGGAGGAGGAGGGAGATTGAGGAGGAGGGAGGAGGAGAGAGGATGAGGAGGGAGGAGGAGAAGGGATGAAGAGGAGGGAGGAGGAGAGGGAGGAAGAGGGAGGAGGAGGGAGGAGAAGGAGGAGGAGGGAGGAAGAGGGAGGAGGAGGAGGGAGGAGGAGGAGGACGTAGGAGGAGGACGTAGGAGGAGGAGGGAGTAGGAGGAGAGAGGAGGAGAAGGGAGGAGGAAGGAAGAGGAGTGATTAGGAGGAGGGAGGAGGCAGGAGGAGGGAGGAGGCAGGAGGAGGAAGAGGGAGGAGGAGGAAAGAGGAGGAAGAGGGAGGAGGAGGGAGGAGGAGGAGAAAGAGGGAAGAGGAGGAGGGAGAGGGAGGGAGGGGGAGGGGAAGAGGAAGAGGGTAGGAGGTGGAGGAGGAGGAGGAGGAGGAATATAACGCATATGCCTGTAGATTTAATAATGGCTGAAGTTGTTCCATGTCTTCTTAGAGTTGGCGACAGTGTAAAGAAATATAAAATCTTCAAACTTGATAGAGATAAGGTAACTATTATTTATTTATTCTTTAAGCATAAAACGATGAGTTACAATGTTATGCATTATGCATTATTTTTATGAAAACTTTGAAAATGCCTTAAAGATTGTATCACTATTTATTATAACTCATATGCCGGTATATAACTATGGACTAAGAGTTTACAAATCTTTGAAAACGATGCAACAATATGACTATAAGTTATACAGAAAAGTTATGCCCCTTGAAATAACTTTTACAGAGTTAAGTCCCCTCGCTGTATAGAAATTACAATGAAAAATTGAAAATTAAATAATATTGGGTAAGCAGCCGATTTCACACTAAAAAAATATGACAGTGGGCTGCGCTGGAATGAAAGGAAGACGTGTAGAAAATTTCATCTCAATCGGATGGGTCGTTCGCGAGCGCATAAAGGACATACGGACATACAGACAGACGGAGATCGCCTTTTATATATAAGACTAGCTGACCTGGCCCGGCTTCGCCCAGACCCTGGTGGGGAGCATCTCATTTAATTCATATAAGTAGTCATATAAGTTCTCGTTCCCGTTACCGACTATCTGTCTGTCTGTCTGTCTGTCTGTCTGACCCAGCCCGTCTTCGCCCAGACCCTGATGGGGAGCATGTCATTTAATTCATATAAGTAGTCATATAAGTTCCCGTTCCCGACTGTCTGTCTGTCTGTCTATCTATCTATCTGTCTGTCTGTCTGACCCAGTCCAGCCCATGGTGGAGAGCATCTCATTTAAATCATATAAGTAGTCATATAAGATCCCGTTCCCGACTATCTGTCTGACTGTCTGTCTGTCTTGGGTAAATGGAGGAGGGAGGAGGAAGAGGGAGGTGGAGGAGGGAGGAGGAGGGGCGGAGACAGGAGGAGTAGGGAGGAATAGGAGGGAGGAGGAGGGATTAGGAGGAGGAGGGGGAGGAGGAGGGAGGAGGAGGGAGGAGGAGGGAGGAGGAGGGAGCAGGAGGAGGAGAGGGAGGAGGAGAGAGAGGGAGGAGGAGGAATGTGAAGGGAGGAGGAGGGAGAAGGAGGGAGGAGGAGGAGGGAGGAGGAGGGGGAGGAGGAGGAGGGAAGAGGAGGTAGAGGAGGAGGAGGAGGGAGAAGGAGGGAGGAGGAGAGAAGAAGAGGAGGGAGGAGGAGGAGGGAGGAGGAGAGGGAGAAGGAGGGAGAGAGGAGAAGGGAGGAGGAGGGAGGAGGAGGAGGGAGGAGGAGGAGGGAGGAGGAGGAGGGAGGAAGAGGGAGGAAGAGGGAGCAGGAAGAGGGAGTAGGGAGAGGGAGGAGGAAGAGGAGGAGGGTGGAGGGATGAGGTAGAGGGAGGAGGAAGAGGAGGGAGAGGGAGGAAGAGGGAGGAGGAGGAAGCGGGAGGAGGAGGATGGAGGAGGGAGAGGGAGGAGGAGGAAGGAGGAGGGGAGAGGAGGAGGGAGGAGGCAGAGGGAGAAGGAGGAAGGAGGAGGAGGAAGGAGGGAGTGGAAGGAGGGAGGAGGGAGGAGGTAGAGGGAGGAGGAGGAGGGAGGAGGAAAGAGGTAGGGGGAGGAGGAGGTAGAGGGAGGAGGAGGAGGAAGGAAGAGGGAGGAGGGAGAGGGAGGAGGAAGAGGAGGAGGGTGGAGGGAGGAGGTAGAGGGAGGAGGAGGGAGGAGGTAGAGGGAGGAGGAAGAGGAGGGAGAGGGAGGAAGAGGGAGGAGGAGGATGGAGGAGGAGGAGGGAGGAGGAGGGGAGAGGAGGAGGGAGGAGGAAGAGGAGGAGGGTGGAGGGAGGAGGTAGAGGAGGAGGAGGGAGGAGGTAGAGGGAGGAGGAAGAGGAGGGAGAGGGATGAGGAGGGAGGGGAGGAGGAGGGAAGATGAGGGAGGAGGGGGAGGAGGCGGAGGGAGGATTATGGAGGAGGAGGGGGAGGAGGGAGGAGGAAGAGGGAGAAGGAAGAGGGTGGAGGGAGAGGAGGAGGGTGGAGGGAGTAGGAGGGAGAGGGAGGAAGAGGGAGGAGGAGGGAGGAGGAAAGAGGTAGGGGGAGGAGGAGGTAGAGGGAAGAGGAGGAGGAAGGAAAGGGAGGAGGAAGAGGAGGAGAAGGGAGGAAGGAGGAGGAGGAGGTAGAGGGAGGAGGAGGGAGAGGAAGAGGAGGAGAAGGGAGGAGGAGGGGAGGAGGAGGAGGTAGAGGGAGGAGGAGGTAGGAGGAGAGGGAAGAGGAGAAGAAGGGAGAAGGAGGAGGGAGGATGATGAGGGAGAAGGAGGCAGGAGGAGGAGGAGGGAGGAGGGAGGAGGAGGGATGAGGAGGGATGAGGAGGGAGGGGAGGAGGAGGGAAGATGAGGGAGGAGGGGGAGGAGGCGGAGGGAGGATTATGGAGGAGGAGGGGGAGGAGGAGGAGGGAGGAGGAAGAGGGAGAAGGAAGAGGGTGGAGGGAGAGGGAGGAGGGAGAGGAGGAGGGTGGAGGGAGTAGGAGGGAGAGGGAGGAAGAGGGAGGAGGAGGAAGCGGGAGGAGGAGGATGGAGGAGGGAGAGGGAGGAGGAGGAGGAGGGAGGAGGGGAGAGGAGGAGGGAGGAGGCAGAGGGAGAAGAAGGAAGGAGGAGGAGGAAGGAGGGAGAGGAAGGAGGGAGAATGAGGAGGGATGATGATTGCCGTGTGACGATTCTGTGTAGTCACGTCATTTTCTTCCCTTTCCCTAGCGTTTTGGTTCGGGGATTCTTATTTTGGGAGGGGGAGGAGGGAGGAGGAGGAAGAAGAAAAAAAAACTATGACAGTTGGCTGCTCTGGACTGAAAGGAAGGCGTGTAGAAAATTTCATCTCAATCGGATGGGCCGTTCGCGAACGTATAAAGGACATACATACATACATACATACATACATACATACATACATACATACATACATACATACATACATACATACATACATACATACATACATACATACATACATACATACATACATACATACATACATACATACATACAGATGGACGGAGATTGCCTTTTATATATAAGATTTACATACACTGTTCCGTAGTCTAGTGCTTTATTATAACTTTACATACACTGCACCATAGTCCAGTCTGTTACTATAACTTTACATACACTTTTCAGTAGCCTAGTCTGTTACTATAACTTTACATACACTTTTCTGTAGTCTAGTTTGTTACTATAACTTACATACTCTGTTCCGTAGTCTAGTCTGTTACTGTAACTTACATGCACAGTTCCGTAGTCTAGTCTGTTACTATAACTATACATACACTGTTCCATGGTCTAGTCTTTTACTATAACTTTACACACACTGTTCTGTAGACTAGTCTGTTACTGTAACTTTACATACACTGTTCCATAGTCTAATCTGTTACTATAACTTTACACACAGAGTTCCGTAGTCTAGTCTGTTATTATAAACGAGGTGTAAAAATATAAAGGACTCTTTTAGGCGCCGTAAATCACACTGGGTATATGGTGCGAGACCCATGCTCGTATAGTCCAATCGGCGCTGGGTGGGTGATGTGGTCAGCATCCCGTCGGCCACCTTTACCTCCCAAGACATCTGATAATACCCATGTTTGGCTGGGTCCACCTGGGAGATCTGGTCAGTTTTAAACATTCAGCCCGATGCGGATTCGAACTCATGACTATCGGCCCGGCCGGTGGACGTATAGCACTACGCCACCGCGGCTCTTTTCAATATAGTCTTTTCTTAGTAATATAGTTGGTAATACAAGTATCATTATTGGTTTGGTATAGTGTACTCGATCACCAGCTTGTGATCGAGTGAAATGGCAAGTCATGACCACCCAGGCTTTCCGGCATGGCACATGATTGATGATAGTGTACTGTTGTGATCAACTAGGAAGTTCAATAGAGGCCCTGGAGATGGGGATATATAGAAGAATATGTCGTATTTCATGGAAACAAAAATACTCAAATACTGAGGTTCTAGAAAATCTGGGAATGAAAAGAGACTTGATGAAAGAAATAAAAAAGAGGCACGTGAAATATTTCGGCCATGTTAAAAGACATAATACTCTTATAAAACCATACTGAAGGGCAAGGTTGAGGGCAAGCGAGCAAGGGGTAGACAACGATACAAGTGAAAAGATAACATCAAGAGATGGACGAACATCAGTCTGAGAGAACGTACAGCAAGGTGAGAGACAGACAGTGCTGCAGATCCAAGCCAACCTTCATTGTGGAGACCGCACCTGATTGATTGACTGTCATGATCATGGTCATCTTTATTGTATCCATACACATTTTGATTATTATTGTTGTTTCATTCATCACTATCATCATCACTATCATCATTACTATCATCATCACTATCATCATTACTATCATCATCACTGTCATCATCTCTATCATCATCACTATCATCATCACTATAATCATCACTATCATCATCACTATCATCATTACTATCATCATCACTGTCATCATCACTATCATCATACCTATCATCATCACTGTCATCATCACTATCATCATTCCTATCATCATCACTGTCATCATCACTATCATCATCACTATCATCATTACTGTCATCATCACTATCATCATCACTATCATCATTACTGTCATCATCACTATCATCATCACTGTCATCATTACTATCATCATTACTATCATCATCACTATCATCATTACTATCATCATCACTGTCATCATCACTATCATCATTCCTATCATCATCACTGTCATCATCACTATCATCATCACTATCATCATAACTGTCATCATTACTATCATCATCACTATCATCATCACTATCATCATCACTAGCATCATTACTGTCATCATCACTATCATCATCACTATCATCATTACTATCATCATCACTATCATCATCACTATCATCATTAATATCATCATCACTGTCATCATCACTATCATCATTCCTATCATCATCACTGTCATCATCACTATCATCATCACTATCATCATTACTATCATCATCACTGTCATCATCACTATCATCATTACTATCATCATCACTGTCATCATTACTATCATCATTACTATCATCATCACTATCATCATCACTATCATCATTACTATCATCATCACTATCATCATCACTATCATAATCACTATCATCATTACTATCATCATCACTGTCATCATCACTATCATCATCACTATCATCATTACTATCACCATCAATGTCATCATCACTATCATCATTACTATCATCATCACTGTCATCATTACTATCATCATTCCTATCATCATCACTGTCATCATTACTATCATCATTACTATCATCATTACTATCATCATTAATATCATCATCACTATCATCATTAGTATCATCATTACTATCATCATCACTATCATCATTACTATCATCATCACTGTCATCATCACTATCATCATTACTATCATCATTACTATCATCACCACTGTCATCATCACTATCATCATTACTATCACCATCACTGTCATAATTACTATCATCATTCCTATCATCATCACTGTCATCATCACTATCATCATTACTATCATCATTACTATCATCATTACTATCATCATCACTGTCATCATTACTATTATCATTACTATCATCATCAATATCATCATCACTATCATCATCACTATCATCATTTTTATCATCATCACTATCATCACCACTATCATCACTACTATCATCATCACTGTCATCATCACTATCATCATTACTATCATCATTACTATCATCATCACTGTCATCATCACTATCATCATTACTATCATCATCACTGTCATCATTACTATCATCATCACTGTCATCATCACTATCATCATTACTATCATCATTACTATCATCATCACTGTCATCATTACTATCATCATCACTGTCATCATTACTATCATCATTCCTATCATCATTACTATCATCATTAATATCATCATCACTATCATCATTAGTATCATCATTACTATCATCATCACTATCATCATTACTATCATCATCACTATCATCATCACTGTCATCATTACTATCATCATCACTATCATCATCACTAACATCTTCACTATCATCATCACTATCATCATCACTATCATCATCACTATCATCATTACTATCATCATCATTATCATCATCACTATCATCATCACTATCATCATCACTATCATCATCACTATCATCATCACTGTCATCATCACTGTCATCATCACTATCATCATTAATATCATCATCACTATCATCATCACTATCATCATCACTATCATCATCACTATCATCATCACTGTCATCATTACTATCATCATTACTATCATCATCACTATCATCATCACTATCATCATCACTATCATCATCACTGTCATCATCACTATCATCATTACTATCATCCTCACTGTCATCATTACTATCATCATTACTATCATCATCACTATCATCATCACTGTCATCATCACTGTCATCATCACTATCATCATTACTATCATCATCACTATCATCATCACAATCATCATTCCTATCATCATCACTGTCATCTTCACTATCATCATTACTATTATCATCACTATCATCATCACTATCATCAATCCTATCATCATCACTGTCATCATCACTATCATCATCACTATCATCATCACTATCATCATCACTATCATCATCACTGTCATTATCACTATCATCATCACTAACATCATCACTATCATCATCACTATCATCATCACTATCATCATCACTATCATCATTACTATCATCATCACTATCATCATCACTATCATCATCACTATCATCATCACTATCATCATCACTATCATCATCACTATCATCGTCACTGTCATCATCACTGTCATCATCACTATCATCATCACTATCATCATCACTATCATCATCACTATCATCATCACTATCATCATCACTGTCATCATTACTATCATCATCACTATCATCATCACTATCATCATCACTATCATCATCACTATCATCATCACTGTCATCATCACTATCATCATTACTATCATCATCACTGTCATCATCACTATCATCATTACTATCATCATCACTATCATCATCACTATCATCATCACTATCATCATCTCTATCATCATTACTATCATCATCACTATCATCATCACTATCATCATCACTATCATCATCACTGTCATCATCACTATCATCATTACTATCGTCATCACTATCATCATCACTATCATCATTCCTATCATCATCACTGTCATCATCACTATCATCATTACTATCATCATCACTATCATCATCACTATCATCAATCCTATCATCATCACTATTATCATCACTATCATCATCACTGTCATCATCACTATCATCAATCCTATCATCATCACTATCATCATTACTATCATCATCACTGTCATCATCACTATCATCATTCCTATCATCATCACTGTCATCATCACTATCATCATTACTATCATCATCACTATCATCATCACTGTCATCATTCCTATCATCATCACTGTCATCATCACTGTCATCATCACTATCATCATCACTATCATCATCACTGTCATCATCCCTATCATCATCCCTATCATCATCACTATCATCATCACTATCATCATCACTATCATCATCACTATCATCACCACTATCATCATACCTATCATCATCACTATCATCATCACTATCATCATCACTATCATCATCACTATCATCATGACTATCATCATCACTATCATCATCACTATCATCATCACTATCATCATGACTATCATCATCACAACCGCCACTAACGGTATTGTCATTGACGGCATAATCGTCATCAACGTCATGGTGGTCGTCTCGTCATCATCTTCACCACCATTATCTTTACTGCCACAAAAATCACGACAACCACAACCAGCATATTCATTAGCTTCTTCACCTCAACCACTACATTATCATTATCATCATCACTATCATATTCTACACCACCTTATTCATTATCATCTTTCATTTTCAAATACATCCTCTTATTTCACTTTTCAAAAACCATTGACATCATGTTTAATTTTCGCCTTCCTCCTATTTATGATCTTTCATATTTCCTTTTTTTCATTTTTCTGAAGCTTGATCTTCTGCTCCCTCGGCTTCCTCAAACAAAAGCAGTGGCACATCTCAAAGATGATAGAACTCATTCATTAAAGACAAACATCTTCCTATTTGTTACCATTCCATTTCTAGATTTGTTTATCATGGAATATGTCCCTACACGTCCGTTTGTTACGAGAACCCAAACAATGGAAGTAAGGAATAGTAACACAATAGGCCTTCCATCCATGTCGTAAACAAAGGTAATAAAGTGGTTTAGTCTGAGGATGGCTGCCTAAGACAGTAGAATAAAATCAGCCAACATCCAACCAACCATACGTGGACCTAGAAAGGGTTGGCATGTCTGTTTATGGGTCTAAACTACTATAGTAGTATGACTCTTCACTGGCTGTTGAACGAGGAGACGAAGCACATATAGGAATGTCCTGAGTGCAGTTATGTCGGTTCTTGACTCAACTCAACTCAACTCAACTACTGTATGTTTCAGTAACAAAAAGATAAACAAAGAATGTCTATAATATTTCACCTGTAGTGAATAATGTGTGTCGGGCGACATTTGACCACTTATACCTGCATAATGCCAACAGTAACTTTACTGTGTTCCAGCTTTCCAGGAGAGTAATCAGAGCACGCTATTGCAAGTTCATTCTCCGGAGGACAGCTTCATCGAACTGATGGCCATGGGAAAGATTATTATGCTCAACAGCAAGGGCCACATGGAGGCTGCCTCAATGGAGGGAGTCATAGCTGAAATGATTCAGGTATTCACGCCATCTGTATTGTTTCTATTTTTTTTTTCCCGCGTTTCCATCCTGTTTCAGGATATTGCGGTCAACACCAGCATCTTTCAGCTGTATGTTGATTCCTAGGCTAGATTACGCTCATCAGCACGCCACGACTTTCTTATATATATATATATATATATATATATATATATATATATATATATATAATTTGAAACTAAGCAGACATGTATAATTTATTTAATATATTTAAAGTCTTAAAAAGTCTTAAAAGTCGAGAGGATCAACTTCATTGCACCGAGTTTTATTCCATATGGCTCTGTCTCTTTCCGAGGGAGGTCCTTCGAATGCGTCGCACAAAGCACGAACTCCGTAGCCCCAGCGACGACCCCCAGGAGTCTCCGAGACCATTGCACTCGTGAACCGAAAGATGTAGCCGGGAACCGACACCACAACCTTCGGAGCACGAGGCTGACAGCTTGACCACATGGCCACGGACACTTCCTTAAACCATTTTTCCCTTTTGTCTGTCTTTATTCTATTCCCGATCCTTTCCCCCCTTGCAGCTCGATCAACGGTGACTTGCTCCTATTATATATTTCAAATAAAACGCTAAAGGACTAGTTTCACGATTTCAACCAGATTTTATTGACCCATAATTGATATACCAGTTAGCCCACGGCGGGGGGGGGGGGGGGGGGGGGAGGTGTGATGCGGTCAACACCATGCCGACCGCCTTTATCTCCAAGTGCATTTCCACGTCCCCGTTTTAGGCTTGGAGGTTCTGCCGGCTCATGTCAATGTTTCTGAACAGGCTGTCCTCGGTGGGGATTCGAGCACATTACAGCCGGGATGGCGGGCACTGCACTACTGCAGCTCTCCTTCTCAATATCAAGCTAGTTCACTCGTGCGTGCGTTTATTCTTTCTTTCTTCCTCTCATCTTCTTCGTTTTCATTTTCTTCTACATCTGCTGCTGCTGATGCAGTTGCTGCTGCTGTTGCTGTTGTTAGTGCTACTGCGCTACTACTACTACTACTACTACTACTACTACTACTACTACCACTACTACTACTACTACTACTACTACTACTACTACCACTGCCTATATCACACACTCCATAGGATGCCACGATGTGACGTAGTTACTATATGACATTATGATTATTAATATTATTGTTATCACCATTGTCATGTTCCGCTTTTAATTGTTTGGCACCCTGCCGTCTTGATAGACGATAGTTTGTTACATTGTGCCTTCAAAGAAGGCATATTAACTACAATCCATGGCGCTAGCGAATGTTACTGATCAGACCAATTCGCGCTGTAAATGTTCGTCCACAATGGATGCATGTGATTACATGGTCATTTCCACATTGACATACCATACCATCTTACATCTCACATGCTAACTGTTTGACCTATCTGCATACATTTAATTTCTCCATTGTCTTTATTCTAAGACCCAACTATGCCGGTACCGAATGTGACTGATCAGACCAACCAGCGGGGTAAATGTTCCTCCACAATGGATGCATGCGATCATAAGATCATTTCCATCATCTTACATCTCACATGCTCAGAGTCTGACCTATCTACAATCATTTTCTCCTTTGTCTTTATTCCATTCCTGATCTTTGCCCTCCTTGCAGCGCTATCAACGGTGACTTGCTCACAAGGTGCAATATCAATGTTTGTATCATTCACTTCCCGCTTATACACATTCTAACGTTACGCACTGTCTATTTAAACAGGAAGCTTCCACCGAGGAGAGAGAAGGCCAGACTCCATTCATTCGATTAAACGGATCTTCCAGCAGCCTGGTTGGGCATACGGATGAGTTAGGACCAGGCCCATACACACGGCCATTAGTATCCCCTCTGGCTTCCCCTTCGTGTTCCTTAGAGTTCTTGAAATCAATGAACCAGCTATCACTCAGAGAATACTTCCTGACTGGACTTCCAATGGTTGTGCACCCTGTCATTGTCCTGCGTTTATTGTCTCATAGGTTGTTTGGGAACATGATACGTAGGAAAACATTGTATTCTAATGCCAAACTGAAACCCCCAAAGGTTGTCGACAAGCCGGATATATATCCTCCCAGAAAATCTGATCTTTCTGACAAGGAGGATGTTGATGCAATAAAGGAATACCAACAGCACCCAATTCTGAATGTTAACACCAGCCAACCTAAATCGCCGAACACAGAACTTTCACAACAGAAACAGAATGTTCAACAAACAGACAAAACCGTTGTTCCAAAACCTAAGCCTTCACTCCGGGTTATGATCTCCGATTCAGGAATAGACGAAGATGAAGGACACACACACGATCTTGATGAAAAGGATATATTACTAACTGAAAAATCTTCTGCAAAAGGCATAGTCCAGTCCTCTTACGTCCAAAGCAAAAATGGAACAACGACAAAACATGCCTTACGAGCTATAGGCGAGAGTTTAGTCACCCCTTTAGATCTGGATATCAAATCAAAATCCAAGGATTCGGCAGCTGTTCTTATCACATCTATGACCACACCTCCAGAAGTATCTGACGGTGTGACCTTTGATTTACCAGTGAGACAACCAACTTCTAAGAAACTGTTTCGCTGGCCTAGTAAGAAGCGACTGTCCAAGTCCCAGGCCAGCGTTCAAATCGTTCATCAGGATAGTGTTGTTAGTGCTGGACAGGCAACATCCGGGTCATGTAGTGAAGCGTCCACTCCCGAGGTCGACATTGTGGCTTTTCAAAGAGAGCTTATTAATCTTCCAACTTTTGTAATGGAAACGCCACAGGTGGAAGTGTCTCCCATCTTCTCTAGGTCCAGTTCTGTGCCTGAAAATCTTGCCTCGCGATACCGCTCCAACATCATCAACAGTTCTACGGGTCAGCTGCACGTGCACACTGATGTGGCAGACATTAGATATAGCCCCACTCGCCCAAGCTTCATTTTCCCGCCTTCACCAATGTCTTGCGGGGGATTCAGGGCCGGCTCAATGGTGACAATAACTACTACCGATGTTGGAGGGGGCATTGAGAGAGTTCTCCATCATCCAGTAACATCGGTTACTTCTACAACTCCGGTTGTTTCCAAAGGGCGACCTTGTTTGACTCCACAAGCGTCTAAAGACGATCCGGTAACTGCTACAACGATCACAGTTCACTTCGAAGCCCCGCCTTCCCCAAATCCCTCCACCTCTAGCCAAAGTCCTCAGGCGCAGTTTGAGTTCCCAAGCATCGCACCGTCATCTAGTTTCTCCAATCACTTGAGCGTCAAACAAGATTACCCAACAACAGCTACATTGTCCCCTCTTCAGCAGCAGCTAAACCCTCATGCATCTCTGTCCAGCCCAGTCTTGTACACCCCCAACACAGACCCACGATCAGCTGTATGTGCCTCCACCACCAGTACCGCCTCGCCTATTGCCACGCCCAGCTGTGAGATTTCCTTTCAACACAGAGGTGTCCTGCGAGTACTGGAGACATGGTCGAAAATATGCCAGATTGATCTAGAAGGGAACTCTTTGATAGCCCTGGAAACTAGGGAGTTTCTCAAACGTCTTTCAGCTATGGGTCATGAGTATAAAGCTTGGTGCCAGAGATTTGGTGCATCCCTAAGACTGGAAGTAAGTAATATGACCTTATCCATTGTATGTAATGCCGCAGTTTCGTGCACACGTGTGCTGTTGTCACACACACACACACACACACACACACGCACGCATGCACGCACATACGCATATATATATATATATATATATATATATATATATATATATATATATATATATATATATTTGAAACAACATGTTCAGGCACTTCTTTCGGGAAGCGTTTACCAGCAGTTATCCCTCCTGAGACTTCATCTATTTCTCGGTCTTAGTTTCGGTCTTGTTCTGTCTTCGTATCTTCTTGGTTATAATTATTAACCTTAAAAAATGACAAGAATGTTATTAATATATCATTTTTAAAGTTATGTAACAGTGTATAAATTCGAGTGTTACATAAAAACAAGAAAGTGGACTAATGTGACATGAACATGTCTATAAGTACACAATGAAGATTCCTAAAGTATAATATTAAGTGCTTGTATAAGCATATCTAGAGAAGTGTTTATGTCATATCAGTCAGATGCCAATAAGGTCCAAACATAAGTATACTGAATATTAGAGATGTGTAGATAACTAATTTACCGCTAAATTGTATTATCAATAACCTATTGATGTGCTGTAGTGTAATGTATTCTTTTGGTAAAACATTTTCGAAAATTCAATAAGCGTGTATCATATAATTGAGGTGGAGAAAAAAATGTGGGGGGGGGGGGTAGAGTAGATAATTTCAGTCTCTGACCAACGAAGAGGACTTCCGGTCCAATGAAATGAATAGTGTTGTTAGCTTCATTTGGACATGTAATGCATGATTCTGTCGTCGAGCTACTGAGCTGAGAACTTGGTGCAACACTGTGAGCTGTGGATCTGATGCTGGAATGCATTTTCGTCTAGCTGCGATGGTTTGTTTTGTGAACTGTATGCTCAGAAAATGGCGGATAATCGGTTGCCGAATTAGCTGGTTGGCTTTTTACAGCAATGCGTGTAGACTGCTGGTTTTTCTTGTGATTGCTCCTTCCAACGACAATGAACTGTAATTCTAGTGGTGGACTGTTCTGTTGGCATTCTGACAGCGACCTTAAGTTTGTGCTTGCTGTTAGTTTTTGTCAGGATTGCTGTCTGTCTCATTATTCACAAGAGACATTGAGGTACATTCTGTATGGTATTTTCTGGCACAGGAACGGAGCGATTATGGGGTGTCCCGTTGCCGTTAGGTTGAAACCGTGACTAATTAGCTACCTAATTATTAGTCACGAATTTGTTGCTGCCACCAGCGGATTAGTGCAAACACAATCAATAAAACATATACCCCGTTAGACCTCAAAGGCAAGGGTGGAGTACCCGCTTAACGGCCTCACGGGGTGCAAGTGAGGGATTAAAGTGGAGAGCAGCTGAAAAGTTTATCAGGAGTGGTCATCCCTGTAGGTATTTTAGGGAAAGGATGTTACGAGAGATGGTTTGGTCATAAGACACGTTTACTATGAGACGGGTATGCCACGTAGATCTATAAAATGTAGTCACAACTGAAACATAGCACGGATTCACCTCCTACCCTATAAACTATAGATTGATATATCACAGGAAGTTGTGAAATCACCATCAATGCAGCACACCATTCTCTCATCAGATGTTTTTTTTTATTACTCATGAAGTATTACAATATGCTGCTTACCTTGCGTCTTTAAACCGAGGTCATAATGGCATATCCTGGGTCTCGAGCATGATATAGAGTTCAGTAGGCATAACGCTAAACCAACTCAAATACAATTTACTTCTAGAAATCACCTTTGTTTACAGGAATGCATCATGGCCGACAAAGCTACTGAAGCCAAGGAGGATAACGCATCTATTCACCTGCAGTACAAGAAGGTAAGCTTACATTTTCTGCGTTGTGTCCCTTGCGTCATTGGCGTGTCTGTTTCATATAATCCGTTCGTATTCATTTTCTCTTTCGGCTGCTTATCTTTCTTTTATGTAGTGCCGTTCTGTTCAGCCAGATTAATTGAACAGATGTTTCTCCTATCCCTGTTGTAAAATGTCATTGATTTCACATTGTTTATAAAGGTATCGCTGTGCTCCAAGAGCCACCCCATGCAGATGACCGCTTCTATTAGTGGCCTACTCTATCTAGATCACAGCGCAGACGACTTCACCTTGATCTAAGCCTAAAGGCTGAGAAACATTATGTTTCATATTTAGATAACAGCGTATCGAAAGTGTATGTTCTTTCTTCATGCCGACACCCTTTATCTTACACTATAAAGTGTTGTTTACAAGTTTTGAATTTCTTTTTCTGTGTACTAACTATTTCCTATTCCTTCGTTATGTTTTCCAGTTACTTCTGTCACAGTATCTCGATACTTTAATCCACAAGTTTTAGTTATTACTTTAATTCCTTCTGAGTTGGATAAACGAGCCCTTAAGCGCTCTGTCCCAGTTGCGTGCATTTTTATCAATCCACCCGAACATTGGCTTAAAGTCTGATGACAACGAACTACCTACAGTCTGTAGACAGGCTTAACTGATCCAGTGGCACACAAAAGTAGGATTGGATCAATCATGACACACAATCAATATTAACAAGTATTATAATGTTCATTTCCGTTCACTGGGCACTGAAATTATGGAAGATACCACGAAAAATATACTAAATAACACGATGACCCTAGTATGTCGTCATATCGTCCTTCTGTCCAAATGGGAGATCACATCTGGCGATATATTATCCCTCGGCCCTGAATCAGTTCATTACCGCCTGTCCGCATATACTGTGCTGAATCACAAATTGGTTATATTCTCTTGTGCGCTGACCATAGACTGGTTATAATCTAATCTGCACTCAACAGAAACTGGTTATATTATAATCTGCGCTCAACATAAACTGGTTATATTATAATCTGCGCTCAACAGAAACTGGTTATATTCTAATGTGCGCTCAACATAAACTGGTTATATTCTATTGTGCGCTCAACACAAACCGATAATATTCTAATGTGTGCTCAATATATACTGGTTATATTCTAATCTGCGCTCAACATAAACTGGTTATATTCTAATCTGCGCTCAACAGAAACTGGTTATATTCTAATGTGCGCTCAACATAAACTGGTTATATTCTATGTGCGCTCAACACAAACCGATAATATTCTAATGTGTGCTCAACATAAACTGGTTATAGAACATTATATACAACATTAAGAAAGAGACACAGCTTTCTTTGGCCATGTGATTAGAAGAGAGACATTGGAGAACATCGTGACAACTAGAAAGATCGAGGGGAAGAGAGGCAGAGACAGACCAAGAGAAATGATGCTGGATTGATTGAAACGGTTTCATGGAGGAATATCATCAGTAGGTTGATCAGAACACCAAAGACCGAGATCTGTGGAGAGCAATGAAAGCTTACGCCAGCTGGCAGGGCACTTGATGATGATGATTCTAATATGCTTCTCTGCAGTTGGGGAATTAGGGTAGTGGTCTCGCACACTCGGTGGTTTCTGAGCTTGGAGTGGGACAGAAGAACTCTGTAACACTGTCCTCAATAAGATGGTATTTTGGTACCGGGGTGGTAGACAAGTCTGTACACCCTCTTCACCCCGACGGATGTATAATCGTTTCAGCTCCTAAACGCCCTGAACACTAACACATTTAAGAGTTAAATGACAGTCGTCTGGGAGATTACAACCAACATCACTACCTGAGGAATGCATTACTTTAACCCATTCAACTTTCTATGTTCTGGTTGTGACAATGTTTTGTCTTATTTATGTAGTTGTACGTATTATTTTTTTTTTTTTTCGCCATCTGACTTGTTGTAATTATATTTTACTTGATCTCAAGCAGTTATTGCTTTAATTGCGTTTGTCTCGGACAGGTGTACTTCTAAGCAACTATATTGCAGTTGAACTTATCTTTTGTGCTATCGCGTGTAGTTATTACGTTAACGACGTTTGACGAAATACAAATTTATAGCAGCTAACAATTGTCTATCGTGAAAAAGTTAACAGCCATTTCAGTTAAATGTTGTGCTTCCTTCGTGTGTGTGTGTGTGTGTGTATGTGTGTGTGTGTGTGTGTGTGTGTGTGTGTGCGAGCGCGCGCGCGTGTGTGTGTGTTCTTAAACAAGTTGTAGCTTGTGAATCTCTCTAAGTTGTAATAGGATTATATAATGGTTGACATTATCCCCTTCTCTCCCTCCCCCCACACACATAACGGTCCAAATAGGCCGCTGTTTAGGCCAAACTTTCACAATATGAAAACCAACTGAATTAATATTTGACGGTGTGTGAACCGTGTGTGCGATTCAGGTAAACGCACATTTCGATCCTCTACGGAATTCCAGCACTGTGCTGAGACACTTCTTATATAAGCTATGGGAGGAGACCAAGCACTTATGGAGATATCAGTGTCCATGAAAGTTATTCTTTACCAAAACCAAACCCAAACAAAAAGAGAATATGTCTCAGAGAGGCAGGGTGATTAAATATCAAGTGATGGTGTGGATCTGCAACCTTGACCGGACTTCAGGAAATCAAGTCTAAGAAAGTGACACCAGACAAGAGTGCAGTGTAGTGCTAACATCTGGCTGATGTCTGTTTGTGTTTGTGTTGATTACTTTTTGTGCTCTATGTTTAACAGATTATGTGCCAAACATGTGGTAGGTTTGGACCAAACAAAAATGGATGATGGAAAATGGGAAATAGGGGTGTGTCACATTTATGACTTAAAAGTTGTTAATATAGTAGCAGACATGTTGTATTATAAGGCAGTGATGACATTTCTAACCTGGACTTTATCCAAATTACACCTTCGCAAAATCAACACCTGCGAAATGAGATGCCTGAGGAGAGCTGCCAACTTAACAATCCGAGACCGAGTAAGAAATGCTATTATCAGACAGACTGGGATCAACATCTTGTGCCACATTTATTGACAGAGAAGATCAAGTGGTTTGGCCATGTCGTTAGAATGCAACATCAGCAACTACCATCACTGGCCTTACATCAAAGATCATCTGCGACGATACCACGAGGACGTCCAAGAAGAAAATGGACTGACGACATCAAAGATATTGTACAACCACACGGAATGACACGATCCAGTGCCGTCCACCGGGCGCTGGAAAGCAAATTATTCCTCCCCACGACCCTTGACGGCAGAAGTGGAAGATGATGATGATGATGATGATGATGATGATGATGATGATGATGATGATGATGATGATGACATTTCTGCAATATACGCCCAATGGCAAATACAGGAAGTCGCTTAAGACTGTTATGGCTCAGAATATTGCTGCGTTGTCAGGGTAAACACTTGTTGTCGTGGTACAATATTGTTGACCATTATTGATTGAAATCCTTTGAAACTACAATATGTCAGGAAAGGGAACTTGTTATTGCGTAGACTTAGTTATACTGTAATCGAGTGGTTGGTTGTAATATTATTTTTGGAACTACAATGCCATTGATGACACTTTTTTTCTTTTTATGACGCAGAAAATATTGACTGTTTACGTTTTATTTTTCGAATCAATTCACGGTTTTCATTTGTTTCTTGTAGGGCTCTCTCGTTGGGATTTCTGGCCGCGCAATGTATTCATCCATAATTTGTCCTCTTATTACCCACAGAATTAATGCGCGTGCGCTGAAATCCTGCTGCTATGAACTTCCGAAAGCCATTGATCACTTGTTCCTTGCCAGCACGCTATATTCAATGTCTGTAACCAGACGTAACTTTCACATCTTAACCATATGTTTGGTTATACCAAAACTAGCTTACGAGATAGTGGTTAGTGCGTTAGCCTGTCAAGACAATAGTGTGTTTGTTATATCCCCAATAGTGGCGGGGTTATTTTTCCTAACCAGTACCGGCATAAATTCGACACTGTCTTATAAAGAGATTACCAGAGAGTTTTCAGAATTGTCTAGGATTTGTTTGCGAAGGAAAGTCGATGGTGAATGTAACTGGCCACCCTGTCATAGTATGTCGTGGCAAAAAATATGTTAGGGCCTTTTAGTTCTCAAATCAATGACAGAATGTGGCACGTGACTATCTTTACGTGTGTTTACACTTTAGTTTCATTTAGTCTAAGGTAACATTGAGCATCCTATTGGTAGAGGGATAGCAGTCCTACTTACCAGATTTAAAATCTGGGTTCGAACCCCTAATGTTTGGCAAATGAACGCTATAAGTTTGTAATTGTACCAGAATTTACAGAGCTACCTTAAGGTATTTCTATACCATAGGGAAGAAAAAAGTAATATTGTGAATGGGATAACTAGCCATCTTTATGGAATTCGTCCAGAGTAGCACATTTTGACATCACATGTCTATATGGCGCTCAGATGTGTTTTGTCTACTGTCACAACCTACAGAGTTACTGATAACTATTGCTACACTTAGAAGCTTCGGCAGGGTAGTGGCTAGACTCCGCCTTCCAGCCTCGTGGTCATGGATTCGTACCTTGTGAACTTTCGAGAAATTGACCCAGACTCCCAGGTGAACCGCGACTAAAAATTGTGTACCAGGAAATGTCTTGGGAGGCAAAGGATGTTGGCATGATTCTGATCACATCACCCAGCTTACGGTGATTGGTCTTTAAAATTATGGGTCTAGCGCTATATGCCCGGAAGCAGCGGTAGCGTGGTGTCTAGACGATTGCTTGCCGGCCCTGTGGTCATGGGTTCCATCCTCATCTTGGCGGATTCGAATTATTAAAATTGACCTATGTTCCTAGGTCGAGCGTCTAAAAGTAGCAACAGGAAATATATTTGAGGTAAAGGCGGTCGGCTTGGTACTATCCACATCACCCACCTAGTGTTGATTGGTCTGTAAGTTATGATGGACCACCACATGCCTTCAGTCATGTAACAGTGTCCTTTAGTACTGCCTGTTTTACTACTGCATTGTGTAAGATGCACGACCTACTAGACACCCTATGCGTAGAAGTACACTTGTTCCTGCAGCAAGGCGCTGTCATCATTTGGAGGTGACAGGTTCAAATTGCGGTCGGTAACTGTAGCTTTTAATGTGTATGTTGCTTAGTGCCTACCTCTACTCCCTACTTCTTTCTTCTACATCTGTGACTACCAAACAATACATATGTATGTATTTATGAACTGTTTAAGTGGCCACAAAATGGTCCCCAATTGATATTTCAATCTAAATTATAATTTCATGTATTTTGATTTCCATGACGTATCCAGAGCTTTACTCATGCCAGTACCTGAGGCACGTGTCATTAAATAGAAAGGCAACGACAAGCCATGTAATCTTAATAATGGTTGGTTATGAAATTGACATTTTATCTAATGCAACACATCTGCGCATTGCTTATTCCCGTGGATTTTGTTACACATTTTCTTTCGTCTCAACGAAGACTGGACAGGGTAACAGATGAAATATTGAATATATATTTAGCTTAGTAACTACACAACTTCAACAATGTTCTGGGTTGCCTCTTGATGATACCTGTGGGTGTATTTTACAAACATTCCCCACTGTAGTATGTTCTGGTTTTAAGATATCAATGCTGATAACATGACCCTAAAATGTAACTTCTTGACATGCTATCATAGTTTTTTGTCAGGTGTATATAAATGTAATCTATAATTGTGATCAATTAATCCCTGTCTAAAGTATCCTTAATACCTCACAATAATGGTTCTGAGCGTTCACAGTTATAGAACCGGGGATGCCAATGGGAAGATGCTATCGTCAATAGATGCCATTTCCATAAGGGAACTGCAATTATCTGTTCTTCCCCTCCCATAACCCATTTCTTTTTACCCCTGAACTCATCTTACGTTCTTCCTCTAACCCATTTCGTTGTACCTCTGAAAACATGTTCTGTTCTTCCCCTCACATAACACGTTTCTTTGTACTTCTAAAAACAGTTTCTATTCTTCCCCTCATGTTATCCTTTTCTTCATACCTCTGAAAAGATCTTCTGTTCTTAGTATGCCTGAATACAGCTATTAAACGAAGCATTCCGTCATTGCGACTGCTTGGAAACAGGAGATTGAATGATTATACTAATGACAGTTTCTTGTACGCTGTCTCCATATTCTAATGCAAACTTGCCGTGTGTTTACGACATATGAAGAATACTGCCTCTATAAAGCATTGATGATGTTCCCATGGGCAACAGTAATCACCACAATTGCCTCCCTTTCCTGCGAATCGTACGACTCTTTCGCAGCGTGCATTCATTAAAACAGATTATTCTATTGATTTATTTGGTTATTTCGGGATTTGAGATTTAAAAATTTAGCACAACCCACAACTGGCAACGCTGACCGTATTCCGGTACAAACCTAAGGCCTTGTCCACGTCAGTTTGGAAGCACTATACTTGAGATATTGATGACACGGCAAACAACATGTACGTGTCTTCAGTTGAAATATGTCATGTAGTTGTGGATTTGTGTCTGTCGGGGGCAAAAAGAACACCCTAACCTGCACAGTTGGCTGCGACTGCACTAGCCAGGCGGACTTAATTCCTTAGGCTGGAGACCCCCCCCCCCCCACCCTATCCTTCGACCCCGCGGGCCTGTCCTACACCACAAGGTACTATAGGCAGTATATGGCAGTTTTTTATGACAGTAACACTGACGCAAATGTGCCACGTGGCTGTGTTGGATCTTCATCAAACGATTAATTCGCTTTCTGGGACATTCTCAGTCGTCTGCTTATAGAATTGTTATATCTGGATCCCTCTTTCAAGGAAGCACGGTGGAGGTGCACGACAGCCTCAGGAATTCCACAAGAGGATATGAAGAAGCTTCAAGGCCAGATAGCTGATCTGAAGAATCAAATCAACAAACTTCTACTGATGCATAAGCAAATCAATGGAAACAAAGAACAAGACACCGGCAGTAAAGCAAGACTACTGGAAGAAGTGAAAGAATTTAAACGCAGCATTCAGCAAGAGGTGGAACGTATGACTCAGATAAAGAAAGAAAACGAAGAGATACTACACGTAATATAAACAGAAAGATAACAACTTACAAGAAAGGGAGCTGGACAAGAAGAGCCAGTAAAGCAAAGCCCAAACCCACAGACCAAGCTAAATCCATCAGATCATCTACAAAGACCAACCAATCTAAAGGCAGGCCAGTGTCTACCCTTTCAAAAATCCTGAGACGGATGACAAGCTGATGGCGGAGATAGGAAATATTTCCCGAGAGATGGAAAAAGACAGAAATGAACAACCCCGATGGGCGATTCCTGCTAAGGGCTACGCCCGGAACCGCATGGAACCGTCACTACCAGACTGAAATACACCAGCTGATATATTACCGCAAAATCCTACCTCAATTATAGCCAACGCCGCATAAGGCAGGTTGAACGAGGTCGAATGTTTTGTTTTTTGTTTTTGTTGTGTTGTTTTGTTGTTCAAACGAACGAATTAAAGAATCCCTCTTTGGACAACACTCACCTTCAAATTAATATTCTATGTGTGGCTGACTCAGTAACAGGATTATTAATCTGAGCCAGACGATGGACCCTATTATAACTTCTCTTCTGAGGTTGAACAGGGTAGGGGTATGGAATAATAGAATAGAGAAACATGTATTTAACCGAAGAGAAGAGCGTCAGTTTTAGACACAGGTTGGAAGTATTGCTACACCACCATATCATTTGAATATTTTTAGTATTTGGAAACCGAATGCTGTTTCCAGTCCTATCAACCTATCTAATGTATATAAGCCGGGTCTGTTGCGAAGGGGTTAGGGCGCTGTTCGTAATCCTGCATACCGCGTTCGAAACACAGATGCAGCGATTTGGCAGCAAAGCCGTCTTGCGCTGGTTTTTTTAAAATAAAATGTTATGAGAGCCGGTCGTTCAGAAAGCAATGGCAAACTACTTAACGTTAACTTGCCCAACAATGACAAGCAGCCAAAAAATGCTGGAATTGACGGCAACGTACTGTAAAGGATATGCAACTAACAAAAAAAGAGTGTATATAAGTTGGCTTCTAACTTAAATGTTATAGGGAATAAAACATTATTTGAAAACCGTGAATAAAAACATAAAAAAACGATGACATTCTAAACAATCAGAACATAGAAGAAAACTGGCTCTGAAATAGGATTATACTTTGGAATCTGAAATGCTTTGGCCACGTTAAACGTTACATGGTTTAGACAGAACAGCCACGGAAGGTACGGTTGCTGGAAGAAGAGGCTGGGGTCGACCAACACGTAAACAGACACGGTACTGTGAAGACACTTTGAGCATGAAAATGTACGAGGCAAGAGAACTGTCGGGCTGAGATCGACCAACATGTAAACAGACACGGGACTGTGAAGACACTTTGAGCATGAAAATGTACGAGAAAGCAGAGCTGGCAAGGGGTGAGGAATCTTCAATCAGGCGTAGTGAATTTGACTTTCTGCCAAGGACCTGTTGTATGATGACCTAGTGAATTGATAAGCAAACTATCAATGTTCTCAGAACTCATATCGTGTCTGCTATGTTGTTTTACCTGGAAAATGATCTATTCAGTTTTGCGTGGGACATGATCTCTTCAGTTTTACCTGAGATATGATCTCTTCAGATTTATCCTGAGATATGATCTCTTCAGTTTTACCTGTGATATGATCTCTTCAGACACTGTCACCGGTGTTTAGCGGCAAGCCTCATTCAAAGGTTACATGAAATCAATATTCATATTGATTATTGATTAGTGCCGTTTGTTCCTGCATGTTTTAAGTGCCACCCTGACATGCGAAACTTGTTTGGGAAACAGCGATATAGTTCAGGCTTGTGATTTATGATAAGGACTAAGGCAGGGGTCTCTGGACAACAATATCATGTAGCATGCACCAAAGACTTCTGGCAGAATGTGTAATCCTTTCGTTCAACTGCTACCACAAAGTAACTATCATTGTAGTAAAGAATCGCTTCGCCATTTTAAGGCGGATTTAGAATATGGTGATATGTTTGTAGACCAAATGGTGATCTGTGGGTAGTGAGGTCAGTATTGCACCTGCCCTCTTTACTTCCAAAGAAATGTTCTGATACCAATGTTATGCAGGGTCGACCTGGAAGCTCAGATTAATGTTTAGAATCTACCGCGATGCGGATTCGATTTCATGGCCACCGAGACGGCAGGACCACAGAATTGTGCTTCTAAAAAATACATACCGCTTAGACAGAATAGCGGAAAACGCCAAACGCCTGTTCCATGAAAGGAGTACGTATGACCTATTTATGTAAGCAGATAGCCTGGTGTATAAAGATCTCACCAGAGCAACTTTTAGAACTGTATTCATAACAAGACGCAGTGAATCATTGAAATGGAGTGGGAGAAGTTTGTCGTCAAAATTTTCAGTTTTTAACTATTTCTTATATATGTATCTCTTGATGTTTTAGTCAATCAAAACCGGAAACCAAAGACATCATATTTTTCACGTTTGAAACTAACGTTTCTTCGTTCGTTCGTTATGGAATAGAGATTTTGTTTAGAATACCTATAGCACTTATCGGATCTTATGTATCCACTGAACAAACTGGTATTTTATTGGGTAATCATGACTTTATCACGTAGAGGGATTTCGTAGCACTGTTTCGCCAACCATGACATCCTACTCAATAGTTTCCACCAGGAATGGCATGGATTGAAATACAGAAAAGCAGTAAATATGCAATAAGTAAATCAAAGCAAATGGAAAGTGTCATTTGTCAGCTTTACAAGAGCACAATCATATGTGACAAATGGAAGTTGACGATAGAAAGTTTTCGTCAACACACAAACACAAAATGACCGTTTACAAGCGCGTATTTTCAGGCTTATCTTCTGTAGCCTATGACTACCTTGTCTAGCTGCAGCAAGATTGCGTGTTTCTCTTAGTTTGACCCCTATTAATCGACATACTCGACATGGGGTCATAGGTCCACACAGATCCTCTACTTCTGCAAGGTGGTGGCGCGGGGCAGAGGTCTTCTTCTTCTTCAGCGTTCCGAGCCAATGAGGTTCTTTGCTGCAGATACAATCCGTCTCCATTCGTCTCTCTGGTTGACCTTCTCTTGCCAGTCGTTGATTCCAAGTGCTTGTAGGCCTGTATATATATTATCTCTCCACCGTCTTCTTGGTCTACTTCGGGGTCTACGGTCATTTATTTCCTGAGTGTAAGCGAGTTTTGTTTCCCTATTATCTTCCATTCTTTCTATATGCCCCAGCCATTGTAGTCTATTAGCCTTCATGATACCATGATTTAGCGGGGACTTAAACAGATCATAAATGTCTTTGTTACTTCTTCTTTTCCACTCTCCACTTTGTATATCCCTAATGGGTCCAAAGATGCGTCTTAAAACTTTGTTAGCAAAGGTTTGTAGCAAGGATTCGTCTCCTTTCGTTGTACTCCAGGGCGGGGCAGAGGTCTGCTGTGTCTAAAGACGACTACAATATTAATGTCATGTCGACATATGTGATTATTACGTCTTATTTTATCTCTTACATACTATATATTAACTTATTCGACAAGGACATCATTTTTAGGCATCGAACTGGAACCAGATTACGGAATTTCTGCTACTCATCCAATCATGCACGGAATTTCTGCTACTCATCCAATCATGCACGGAATTTCTGCTACTCATCTAATCATGCACGGGATTTCTGCTACTCATCCAATCATGCACGAAATTTCTGCTACTCATCCAATCATGCACGAAATTTCTGCTACTCATCTAATCATGCACGGAATTTCTGCTACTCATCCAATCATGCACGGAATTTCTGCTACTCATCCAATCATGCACGGAATTTCTGCTACTCATCCAATCATGCACGGAATTTCTGCTACTCATCCAATCATGCACGGAATTTTTGCTACTTATCTAATCATACGCGGAATTTCTGCTACTGATACAATCAAATACGACCTCTTCTCTTCGATCTTGCCAGTTGTCACCAAATTCTCCAATTCATTTCTTGTCATAACATGCCCAAAACAATTTTTGTCTGTCTACGTCTAATGTCTCTAATCAGTTTACGATTACTTAGTAAACTGCTTCTGGATAAATTTGTTGATGAACCATGTTCATTTACACGCCCTGACCCTATGCAGTGAACACAAATATCAAGAGATAAATCTGACTGTAGTTAGAATACACACATTGGGGTTTCTAGAAAATGCACCAACCATAACAAATAAAATCAGACATGTCATTGAGAAAAGACAAATATGGCGCTGTTATGTGCCAGCATATTGCCGGCGGTTATTTATTGCATCGTAAATCGAACAATTGATTCATGCAAGCGCAACCGAATGGAGGAGAAGAATGAGCTTCATCAATTAGGGCAGGCTGATTGAGAAGCGGCCATATGTCTCACGTTATTTCCGCCCGCACGAAGTCCACCATCAACCAGTCTGGACCGTTCCATGTTCCCTTCATTGCGCTGCCGACAAACGACTGGGGAGTCCGGTCTGTGTCTTTCAGTGACAATCCTTCGATGAACTTCTACAATTCAGGCGTTGTTACTTTTGAATTCAAAGAAACATTTGCGTAACAGAAATACGCGCTTGATCAGTGAAGTGCGTACATTATTTCTTCGATTGCTCTAAATTTGGCATAGGTAGTGTGTATTATATGTGGTGTTTCCACGGTTATAGTTTCTGTATTGTTATTATTTACGCTGTGCCGAGGTATTTTATGTTCAGATCGCCAGTGTTTGGTTATTTTTACATTACAAACGTAATATCTGAGAAATTAGTGTACTAGTCGGATATAGCCTGCCTGCCCAACTTGTGACCCTATGAAAATAAATAGAATAAGTAAACAATAAAAGCCAAATGTCCGTAATGTGTGCAGAGTGTGGCTTAGAGGCAGTGAACGCAATTTGGCAACTACCGCATACCGTTTTCGAAATCTGCCACAGACCGCCTTGTGTTGATTTTTAACAATGCTGTGAGCGTCGGCTGTTTAGAAAGCAATGGCAAACTACTGAACATAAACTTGCCTAGTAAATCACTAACAGTCAAAAAATTTCTGGGGTTGACAACGACCTCCTGTAAAGGATATGCGTCTGAAAAAAATGTATACAGTAACAAGTTAATAACATATATTTGTATTGCTTATTAACTGACAATCGTGGGAAATAAGAGGAGATAATTTAAAACTGTGTTTTCCCGTAGTGAATTTGAATAACGAAGACACAAACAAAAGATTGCATGATGTATTGCCTGGTATATTTCGCGGCAACTCGTCAGGTATATACTGCAGAAATCACACAACATAAACTAAAGTCAGTTTTATGCAAACAGAAAGACATAATAGTCGGTTTAAAATTACCGTGGTAGACAACTGAAATTACTGTTTGAATATGAGTGCCCGATATTTCAGCTTGAAGGATGTATCTAGTTAATATACTTTATGTTGTGTAATTTACGCAGTATGTACCTGATGAGTTGCAGCGAAATATGCAAGGTAATAAATCATGCAATCTATTGTTTGTGTGTTCTTTATTCAAAGAGGAGATAAGCTGAGATTGGCGCTGTGGCTAAGGGGCAGTGAACGCGTTCCACAATTCCCCGTGACACCGAGTCGAGGCTTCGAAATCAGCTGCGGGCGGTTTGGAAGCAGACCACTGTGCGTTGATTTTGATGGTATAAGACGTCGGTCGTTCAGAACGCAACGGCAAACTACTGAACGTAAAACCTGTCTAGTAACACAGAAATAACGACAATTGCTGGGGTTGATTGCGTCGCATAATGGACATGCAACTAATTTTACGTTGATTTTGCTGACTCAACTAACTTTACATTGATATTACTGACTCAACTAACTTTATATTGATATTGCTGACTCAACGACAAAAGACACATTCCCAATTATAGTACGCTGAAATCGAATAGACCTGGCGCAAAAATGAAATAGATATTATTACCATCGATCATCAGCCCACTAATGGTATATATCGGAGCGTGTTTTAAGGGCTGATGAAGAAAAGAACGTTAGCCAAAGCAATCGGCATGCAGGGTTTTGGCTTCACACTCTCTTTTTCAAAACAGTGAATATAAACACAGAAGGCATAAACAATAGGTTGCACGATTTATTGCCTGGCATATTTCTCTGCATCTCGTCAGGTGCATACTGCAGACTTATGTACCATATGAAGTGAGTAAATAAACAATACTTTAGCTGAAGCAATTAAACCGCATAGTCATAGGTATTGTTTGGATGTGGAACAATGGTATCCGCACGGTAATTTTAACTATAACACGAACTTTTTACGTTTGCAAAAAACCGGCTAGAACCGCCTAATTGCAAACACCTCACAATGTTTGAATAATCGTTCATTGTTCGTCGGAAACAGTATACGGAAAGTTTTTATTTATTTCGCTGCATCTTATCAGATGTACAGATGCATTTTAAAGAAAGCAGGTTCACAATATAGTTTCATTGATCTCACAAAAATACCAGATGCATCCAACGTAGAAGTGAGGAATCGTTTTGGGGTCTTGATGTCTATACAAGAGGAAATGACACCTGATGAACTGGCAGTACAAGCTACAGATATCTTTGGGAGAACTGATAAAATGATGGGTTAAGTGCATCAATGCTGGTGGAAATTATGTTAAGAAATAAAGGTACAATGTATGTATAAAAATAAACTGATTTCAAGTTGTTATCTTATTTAGATATTTTTCTACAGCCATTTGTGACTTACTTATTGTCTAACCCTCGTACATGTCTCGAGGCAGGGAACCGCTGTGGGTCTGTAAATTGATAGAGTCATCACACTGTGTGAGTTTAATGTAGGGAATGATGGGTGGTCAGCCTTACCCTCACTTAGCGAGACGACTAACGCAGACGTCACACCCTGGTCCGACCGTGCTAGTGTCATTATCAGCGTAGCGCCTTATCAATTAGAGATGGGAGAAATTATGAGGTAGAAATAAGAAAGAGCGTAAGAATAGCTAGAGTATCTTTTTATAATATGAAACAGCGTCTTATATCTAAACAACTTCTTATATCTAAACAGCCTCTTATATCTAAACATCCTATTATATCTAAACAGCACCTAAACAGTCTTGTATATCTAAATAACTTCTTATATCCAAACAGCAAAGTTACAAATTAAAATTCACATTGAATAATTTGTTAGATTTACTTTTGCATTTTGTATAGTTCAGAAATAAAGACAGTGAATAAATAATACGGACGTAAAACTGAAGATTATGTAGACGAATAAGAGAAATGTAATGCCTGGAATAGAACACAAAACAAAGACATGTTGCAAACAGTGGAACTGAAGAAAACATGATAGTACGAGATTGTAATTGTATTTGAGATTATGTATTCGTTCATTCATTCAGTAGCATGTCCTTTGAAGAACCTAACTCCCATAACAATAACAACCTTCCAGAAAACTTCTCGGTCATAAGCAAGATGTCCCGCTTCCGATAGAAGAGATTATATATAGATATTATATAGAGAGACTATATAAATAGACCCATCTCCTTGTACGGGAAGGACAAGTAACAAGGAAGCGTGCAAGTGGAAGACACCACTACAATAGATGAACAATATCAAAAGATGGATTCGAACAAGCCTGAGTGATTGATTGATTGATTGATTTAGGAATCGATATCACAGCATTCGGGGCATTCCCATAAGTGCTCAGTCCCCATCCTCAGCAGCCAGCGAAGAGTTCCAACACTAATAGTACCAGTAGCAATCTGATTATAAGTTCGTCTCGCCTTTCCTCTGAGCGTTGAGCGTCGGCCAGATCCCCTCGTCACTCCTCGCTGTCTCATTCTTGCCAGACCATGGTAATCCATTTGCTCCTCCGAGGTGTGCACGTGCTGCCACAAGGCCGCAACCACGTCTGCCTGAGTGAGTGAATCGTGAAGCAGCAGGAGGGGAAGTGAGGAAGGAGGTGATGCTGGAGACTCACTGTAGCTTACTTTCAGTGTAAAAACAATAGTGTACGTCCTTTAATATATATATATATATATATATATATATATATATATATATATATATCCGGTCTCCCTGGTCTAGGCGTTACACGACTTTCTCCGTAATCCCGTATACTCTCGTGAGTAATGTGACGTGCGTGAGAATTGGCAGCGGTTCTTTCTGTGTCTGTAACTTACGGGGTATGTGAGCCGGCCGCTCAGAAAGCAATGGCAAACTACTGAGCGTAATCTTGCCAAGAAATCAGCAATCAGCTGAAAGATGCTGATGTTGACATCGATGTCTCGCAAAGGATATGCGAATATATATATATATATATGTCTGTGTGTGTGTGTGTGTGTGTGTGTGTGTGTGTGCGTGTGTGCGTGTGTGGAGAGAGAGAGAGAGAGAGAGAGAGAGAGAGAGAGAGACAGCAATATAAAGGTGTTCGCTATTAATACTATTAGTCAGTGATCGATCAATGATGTCACCTTGTGATGTATGAGTTAGGGCACTCGGTGACACCAAACCAAGTGGTGACAACGCATCGAATAAAGATACAAAGATTAAAAATAGATGTTAGGGCCAGGCTCCATGTCAAGGCATACGACAACAAGCACAGCTGGTTACACTCCGTGATGCGTGACATCATCAGCTACCAAAACGCAGTTATTCTCCCCTGAACCCGCCTGCTGACGAGAGTTATCTCGGTACTGGTCATCTAAACATACAGGACATGACATTAGCACGACCTGGGATAAATACGGAACAATATAAACATAATAAAATGACAAGTGAACTGTGTGTGTACTTATTGGGTTACTTTTACAAAGTATTTGTTACATTCAGCTCTGCGTTACTCATAGTTGGATATAAGTCGCATGGTATGATTGTTCCTGTGTTATAATTGTGTTATATGTGATTGTATTGACACCCTATGAGTGTGGCACTTTTGTGTAATTCTAATACTAGCTTTCTTGGACTAAATGTTTCACCCATTCATGTACTGTTGTGCAATGCAGTCGCTGATTTATTGATATGTTTCCATGTGGCGTGAATAAACTTTCCGTGGAACCTAGCACGCATGTTTGTTAAATGAGTACCAGAGACTTTTCTAGGGCAGGAGAAACTATTTAGTTTCTCAAAATTCTAGTACCGTGAAGTATTGTCGCATTTTAATTCAACATTAATATCTGTCACAGGATGACCCTTTATCTTGTTGATTGTGTTAATCTACTTGTTACTTAGTAGCATATGCTTTACAGGGCATCGCAGTAAACTCCAGCATTTTTAGCTGTCTGTGACTTCTTTTCAAATTTCCGTCAGTAGTTTGCCATTGCTTTCTATTGTGCGATAGTCATACACACGAAACTTGCAGGAAAATGGACTGGAATCCATGGACTGGGAATTAAATACTGGACTGCGAACTGAATAAACACCTGTTGTGAAGGGGTCTATAAACTGGAAAAAGTGAGAAACAGCAGCTAATGTGAATAAACCTATAGACTTGAAACCTATAATTATGGAGGAGTATCATCAGTATAATTGATCCAGAACACCAGGGACCGAGATATGTGGAAATACAGCAACGCCTACGCCAATTGGCAGGACAGATGATGATGATGATGATGATGATGATGATGATGATGACGATGATGATGATGATGATGATATCATGGATGATGATGATGATGATGATGATGATGATGATGATGATGATGATGATGATGATGATGATGATGGTGATGGTGATGATGATGATGATATACAGGAAAAGAAACAAATAGCAACTGTTATAAATGAAGCGACAGACGGGGAAAAAAGACAAACAATAAGTGTTATTAATTAAGCTATAGAACAAAGAAACAGTTACTGCTGCACGTGAGTCTATAGACTGTGATTGAGAAACACAATAACTGTCATCAGTTTGTCTAATGGCTGGGAGTTAGACCAGACATAGTTATTGTGAGAGAATCTAAAATGTTATACCGGGGTCTCTGTGCTGTGGAACTTGCACGCCTGTCTTTATAACACGCACAGGTATATCATTTATGGGACAGATGTGGAGCGGCGGTGGTGTCTCCGTTTCGAAGAGGTCAAGCCGTCCGCCGCGCGCTCCGAAGATTGTAGGTTCGATTCCGGGCTCCGAAACTCGGTTCACGAGTAAAGTTTTATCGGAGAACATGGGGGTCGTTGCTGGAGTTTCGGGGTTCGTGCTTAGTGCGACGCTTTCAGTAGGCCGCCCTGCTGAAAGAGATCGAGCCATATGGGCTAAAACCCGGTGCTATGAAGTGGATCTTACGTCTTTAAACCCTCTTTAAAAAGATGTACCAGTTGATTAGGAACTGTTGAGATCATTGATCAGATATTGGACTGGGAATCAAATACTGGGCTGCGAACTGAATTAACAGTATCAGGAAAAATGAATTAACGGGTATTAATAGTGCAAAGAATACCATGGACAGACAGAAAAACCAATGACCAAGAACTACAGGAGACAAATGAACATCGTAAATTGATTAGAGAAATTAGACGTAGACAGTCAAAATGTTTTGGATATGTTATGAGAAGAAATGGATTGGAGAACTTGGTGACAACTGGCAAGATCGAAGGGAACAGACCAAGGGGAAGACTGAGAAGTAAATACCTGGATGGCTTGGCCACATGGCATGCTTGAGACAGGAACACTGAGCTGACCCACGACTCTTGTGATCGAGTGGAATGGCGAGTCGTGACCGCTCACGCTTTCCGGCATGGCACATGATTTATTGAATAGACACTCGGCGTTCTCCCTGGCGAAGGTGAGAAGGACGTTGTTCGTAATCCCGTATACCCATGTATGGAACACAGCTGCGCGAGATTCGGCAGCGGATCGCTTCGCGCTGATTACTTACGGGGGTATTTGAGCCGGTCGTTAAAAAAAGCATTAGCAAACTACTGAACGTAAAAACTTACCAAGATATCAAAAGCAGCTGAAAAATGCTGGTGTTGACTGCAATGACTTGTAAAGGATATGCTAAAAAATAGACACTCGTAGAAGTAGAGGAACGAAGTAGAAATAAGACAAATAGACAATACAAAAGTGAAAGGTAAAATGACAACACTGTGATTCAAACATGTCGCCTGCAACTTTGCGCTGTACTCGCGTGGAGTCGGCGGGATCGAATCGCTGTGTGGTCACTATCGCTGCCAATGGTTATATTTGAATAACGAAGACACAAACAATATGTTGTACTATATATTGCCTGACATTATTTTTATATCTACTCTTCGCTGGCTGTTGAATGAGGGGGTGGAGCGCGTATAGACATGTCCTTAGGGCAATGATGTCGGTTCTTAGCTCAGCTCAACGCAAATCAACTCAACATTGCAACATCTCGTCAGGTGAAGAAATCACAATACATAACTCAAAGCAAATCAATAAGTCCTTCAACCTGAAATATACAATACACATATCCCAACAGTAATAAACAGTGAAAACAAAAAGACATGGTCAGTTTAAAATAAATCAGTGTATACAGTACAAATTACCTGACGAGATGTAGCTAAGTATGCCAGGCAATAAATTGTGCGACCTATAGCTTATGTCTTGATTTTCAAATTCACAGCCGGAAAACATTATTTGTAATTGATATAGTGTCTGGTGTATCCTCTAATCGCTACATATTTCCTTTACTTCGGTGTTAATAAAGTTATTTTTCCTTTACAGGACGTCGCAGTCAATGTTGTGGCTGTTTGTTCAAGTTTACGTTCAGTAGTTTGCCATTGATTTCTGAACGACTGGCACTCATACCATTGTATAACAACCAACGCAAGGCATTTCTCTACTGCCAAATCGCCGTCAACTGTGTTTCGAACGCGGTATGCAGGAGAACGAATTGCGTCTGAAACCCTTTCGCCACTGAGCCGGCATGTATTTCCATGAGTGTTGATGTATTCATGTCTTATGTATAGTAACATGATGTTTCCATGAGTGTTGATGTATTCATGTCTTATGTATAGTAACATGATGTTTCAGCATTACAGTTTCTGTCTGCACACTTTGCTTCGGTGAGAACTTGATCCCCGAGCTATGTGACCTCGAGGACCCATTTGTCGCGCCTTGGGAAGCGCTGATGCACCGAAATCTTTTAGAACATCCACGATAAAAACATATATAAGTGTATGCCCCTGTCTGTTTGAATAGATCGGAAGCACCCTCTCAAGTTATAATTCATAGGGTAACCAATCTACCGGGATTGACAGCGCTGGGTGTCCCACTAAGAGGAACATGCCCTAAACTAAAGGAACCGTTGGGAGCGCATAACGCAGCCACTTGGTCTGTTTATTTCCCCGCCGACTGGGACACTAGACAGAAAGGGGGACACGTATAGTAAGATCTGTTTGCCGTTTAAACTTTGTGACCCAATTTAACCGTCCCGTTTCAAACAGTTAAGGCTCGCAAGATACCGGCAGTGTTATATTGTTAAATTCTGAACTTTAGACAGAACTGTCATGATGTTTACTTTGTTTGCAAATGATTTAATGAAAAACATATGTGTGTTTTATTTAGATCCCTTTGTACGGGCTAAAACTGCGTTTGTGCCACCGTCTTTGGAAATTACATTCCCTCTTTGTATAAGCATTTGAAACAAGTTCTCGCCTGGCCGTGATCGAACTAGGGCATTCAAATTATTTGGCCCGCGTACGTTTGCAAACGGATATCAGTGTGAAATCAATGGTGCAGCCAAGAAGTATAGGATATTGTTTGTTACTATCACACTTCTCGCCGCTTGCTGGGTCCAATCTGTGATTTGTGAATATATATTTCTGTGGTACAAACAGTTGAGTTTATGATTCAGTGATCAAATACTACAGTGATGTTTGTGTTCAATCCGTGGGACAACAAAATTTGACCTTTTTTCGTTGCCTGTGCTTAGGATTACTTAGTATAACTTAGGTACGTTACTGCTAGGATTATACTTCTTTGTCGTTCGTCCGATATTTTGTGTGTGAACGTAATTGAATTGCGTTGTGTCAATTTACAGCCGAGCTGCGATATTTGCGACTTTCCGCCATCTATCTGTTGACGTTTGTTGACTGGGTGAACCTTGCCTGTAGGTGTATATTATTGTAGCTGAGTGTGGCTCAATGCGTAATATTACTTGGGATATAGCTTTTTTGTGAATTCATTTTAAAAGAGTTTTTGAACAGTGTTTTATTTAATATTTGAGTCGACGTGGCATGCTAGTTAGTGCTCTTGCCTGTCAAAACTATGACCCTAGACCAGTTCCTAAGCAGAGGACGGGTTATTTTTGTTTTCTCTGACAAGAACAGCTCTGGGATAAACCCACACTCATACAAATGAACACCGATCAAATTTCATAATTTCCAGGGAATTGTGTGATAAGGAAAGGCGAAGGGGAAGTGAGCTGGCCACCACACCTCATATGTCGTGATATAAAATTAAAATATGTGAGCACCTAACATTCCACACCCCAAGGGATAGTATCTGATATGGACTACTTTTACCTTATATATATATACACACACACACACACACACACGGTTAAGCTAAACAAGGAATTAGGAAGCCGAGGTAGCACAGATTCTAGCAGACCTGCAAATCCGTCTAACAGTCATGTGTTCGAATCCTCCTCGAGGCAAGCATTTTTGTTTTAAATCGACCTGGGCTCCCAGTTCGACCCAGCCCAAGACGGGGATCGGGAAATGTGTAGATATGTAAGTGCGGCGGTCGTGATACAGACCACATTACCCACCGAGTGCCGTTGGGACCACAACAATAAGGGACCAGTGCTATGTGCCATGTACTCCCCCAGGCTTGGAAAAAGGGCGCTTTAACTTTGTGTTTCTTTCTGTACACGAAACAGCACCACTCTCATTCATGAACTTGTAAATGTGTATACATCCACTTGACGCCACTCGCCACTCTCGGCGATGAGCTTATTGATATGTATACACTCTTCTTGACGTAACTTTCGATGACGAGCTTACACATACATATGTGTACATTCTGCTTGGCGCCACTTCCGATGATGAGCTTATAGATATGTATACACTTTGCTTGGCGCCAGATTCATAGATGCATGTCGTGTACTGTACAATAAACACAATATAAGATCGAATGTTGCGGTAATGGAAGCTGCGGCGTTTTGGCTTTGATAATGTGGAGATAAAACGAACCAAGCTTTATTTTCAAATGGTTAAGAATTGGGCACTCAGGGCCGTCTAACATTCTGCCTTCTATCACTCTCTTTCATACATTATTTCATCCACAATTCACTTTCTAAGCGCGTATTGGCAATATCAGCGTATAGGAATTGACCATGGGGGAGGGGGGGGGGGCTGAGTGGTCTCGAGGTATGGTGTCCGTCTCGAGTGCTGGAGATCCCGGGTTCAGGCCCCGGTAAGGACCGGGATTTATTTAAAAAATCCACCTGGACTTCAAGTAATAAAATTTCCCCTGGTCTCTGGGTAGTGAGATCGGTGGTCATGTGTTGTTGCGCACGTAAAAATCCCTTGGCAGTTGGAAATCAAAAAAGAGTAGCCTAACGGCGCTGCACGGGCAAAATTTCGAGTTAAAAATCTACCCAAAGTATTTCAGGATCCTCGCCGATGTAACGGAGTTCGTGCATTGAGCTGAGTTTCTCCAGACTCAGGTTTGAGTTAGAAAACGGAGCAATTATGGCTTAAACCGTGTGCCGTGATGTTGATCCAACGTCTAAACGACTAAACTAAACTAGGAATTGACAATATGGAGGTATTCAATATAGAAACAAGATAACCGGGCAATAAATAGCAGGCTCTGGATGATAGGATGGCAAATGATGTAACAATGAGACTTTTTCTTTTATAATTGGGAATCAAACTTGCTGGCATAATGAAAGAGTATATCATGGTTTGCACGTGTATGTCAGCGTCTGTGGCTGAGAGGCACTGAGCGCAGTTTCGCAACTCCCGCATACTAGGTTTGAAATCAACTGCAGGCAATTTGGAAGCAGACTGTCTTGTTGTGATTTTCATAATGGTTATGAGCGTCGGTCGTTCAACAAGTAATTACAAACAACTGAACGGCAATTCGCTAAGAAAATCACAGCCAATTAATGCTGGGTTTGATTGCGACATCCGTAGAGGATACACAAGCAACTGTCCACAAGTTAGACATGTCTGGATGACATCTCTATAAGTTGTAAACTGACTAGAGACTCAGCACCCATGCGAGCAGCGCACCGATTCTAATACATCCGTTCCATATGCCGGAGTGTAGCAAACAAGGCAGTAAAACAGTGTGGTAGTTAGGTGAAATATATTGCTTTAGATCGGCGTCTGTGTGTTAGGGGTTAGTGAAACGCAGTTTCTCAAAATTCCTCTGAATATCGATTTAAGAGTTTGAAATCAGGCGCGTGTGATTTGAAAGCAGATCGCTTTGCGTTGATTTTGGTGGTATGAGGTCGTTCAGAAAGCAATGGGAAATTAATTAAAGTAAAGTTGAATAGTAAAAAACAAACAGCCGATAGAAGGTAGGGCTGATTGCAACGTCTTGAAAAGGACATGCGACTGACGGTTTTATATTGTATTAGAACAAGTATAGTTTTATAGCTGAACGATACGGCTAATGTGTTTGCAATTATAAAATTCTGCCCCCGTAGACAATTATTAGTTTAGGTGGAAAAGAAATGGACACCCCCATTTCTTTCCCTTGGACATACTATCATTGTGGTCATACACAGAATGTTAAATCCTAAATGGCGTTAGGGTTTCGTGCAGATTTTTCTCTCTGATTATTGTCATTTGTCTACTAGTATGTTTTTATGAGGTTTTATTTCTCTGATTGTTATGTTACTGTTAACTATTTAAGGTATGATTATTTCAATGCTGTTATTAAGTGGTCATAACGCCTTTACTTACACTTTGTAACTAGGGTAGAACGTTAAGAAAATTTTAGTAGATATTAACGCACCAAGAACGCTTGCAAGTATACGCCATACATACTGATCTCCTGGACGTAGAGAGGTAATGCTTCCTTTGTGGTATCTCTGCGACTGACAATCGTGCTAAGATTTCTTTCATTCATTCTTTGGCATTCCGGCATGTCCATTACATAACTGCTCTCCATAAGTCTTTCGACATCTTCTCTCTCTCTCTCTCTCTCTCTCTCTCTCTCTCTCTCTCTCTCTCTCTCTCTCTCTCTCTCTCTCTCTCTCTCTCTCTCTTTCTCTCTCTCTCTTTCTCTCTCTCACACACACACACTCACTCACTAGCCGGATGTTCTGCCTCTCTTGTTGTCATGTGTAAAACATGTCACATGTTGAATCCATCCACGCCGAGGATTACTTTCCTTGCCCCACGGGCACACCAGTCTCGTGTGATTGATATCTGATTGAGATGTTTGTTGCATACTCAACTTACCACCAGCTAATGTTCTCCCATCATTGAGATGTTTGTTGCATACTCAACTTACCACCAGCTAATGTTCTCCCACCATCCCGCGACTTAGGTGCCTATAGAGGTAAATTCGCCCGACGTGTGCAGGCATGTTTCCCCATTATTCAGTAACTCCACAACATTCTTCTTCAGACCCTGCTATCTCCACACATGTCCAAACCATCTCATCCTTTTCATCTCCTTTTGCTTCAACCCTGAACCCTGGCAGATAGATCTGCCGGCTCCCCGCTCCGTTCAATAAATCATTGATCTTGGAACCTGCTCCTCTTCTGTAACAGGTATGACCTGAGACTGGCATGGACCCCTGAGCCGATCCGCCACATCGCCAGTTCTGGCTCCCACATCTTGTCACAGGCAGTATACATGCTCTGTGTATTATGACTTGTGTTATGGGTTAATATATTTATTGCGTAGTGGTTGTGTGACGGTTAGGACATTAGGCTGACAATGGTATTATCACGGTCGGACCAGGGTTCCATGTCAGCTCATGTCGTTCGCTATGGGAAGGAAAGACTGGCCACCTATTCAGTCGAGAATTCAGACATGTGATGGTCCTAAGACTTCACATAGCCACACCAGATTCCCACTACGTGACATGTTGTATTATATTTATATTGGAATGCATGATCGGTGGCTCATTCACATGTCTCGCAGCTAGTTGAGGCACGTCTCTATATTCACTAATGATACATATAGCAATCTCTACGGTCTGTTTACTTTTCATTCCAAAACAGTTCGTAGACATAACAAATGTTGTTTGTACGGCAGTGCGATTAGAAATCAGCGTAATTAAATGCTACACATGTTGAGGCAATTGTGGTAATATATGATGATTAACAAATAAAAAACCATTGCCTCGCGTACCTTCACTTGTAACTTCCCTACATAGAAAATGCGGGGCTGCGGTTGTATAGTAGTCAGTACACTTGTTTGACTAGACGGTAATGTCGGTTCAATTCCTAACAGTGGCAGAACGCTTGTCTTCCAAACAATACAACTTAGGATTCGGCGTTGCTTAATAAAATGAGTACTGAATAATTTTCAGAATGTTTTGAAATAATTAAGAAAGAAAAGGCGACGAGGATCTGGTGATCTCTCTTCTTTATGCCATGGCCCAGAATATATGAAGATATTGCACTCCGCACACCAACGGCAGCTCCTCCCAATATATTATTGTTTTATCTAGTATCATATCAATGTATAATGGTAGGAAAAGTATGCACTCAACTGCACTATGTGGCACGATACTTTATCTTCTTTTGTCTTTAAGCATCCTAGTGGAGTATATGCCCACAGCCACGCAAGCCAAGCCGTTGGTAGTCCAGTTCATCGTCGGTTGCAGTTGTGGCTGAATTTCTACTACGGTGTGTAGTAGTCTCACGCCAAACCTATTTAGTCGCCTGTTACGACCCGCACTAGAAGTTTCATTGCTACTATTCTTTATTTCCCTTTGGGGCCCCTTGTGAGACAGAGAAGTTGCGACATTTTACTGTTATTAAAACTCTCATCTACTGCATATAGTACATTGTGGTGTAGGATTTGGAGGGGGGGGGGGCGCTGATGTTAGTCGTGAGTCTGAGGAATTAAGTCGCCTGACTAGTGCAGGCGCGGCGAACTTTACAGGTTAGGGTTTTCTTTATGCCCCCGACATTAAAAAAAAAATCCACATCTTACCGAGGATTCGAACCTGGGTCTCCCGAAAGGAAATGTCGACATTCTAGCCATTGGGCCAGCCTCTCCTTGACATATTACTAATGATGTTTGCATATCCTTTACAGGACATCGCTGTCTACATTAGCATCTTTCAGCTGATTGTTGATTTCTTGGCAAGATTACGCTCAGTAGTTTGCCATTGCTTTAGATAAAAAAAATTAGACAATTTTGAGAACAAATGTCTTAGAAGACTTCTAAACATCCACTGGACAGACTTCAGAATCAATTCGCAAATAAGACAAGAGACTAAGCAAGATACAGTATCCAATTTCATAAGAAGACGCCGTTGGAACTACATCGGCCATGTACTCAGAATGGACAAGTCAAGACTCCCCTACCAAGCCCTCATATGGTCACCAGTAGGGAAAAGAAAACGGGGAAGACCAAGAGAGACCCTGCGTAGAACCATCATCAGAGAAGGCTCATTCAACGGCCAAGTGAATATCCAAGATCTACAACAGGTAGCAGCGAACCGCCAAGCATGGAGAGACAGGACTTCTGTCCTATGCGCCGCCTTAGGCTCAAGAGGAAAGACTAACTAACTAAGTTTGCCATTGCTTTCTGAGCGACCGGCTCACATACCCCGTAAGTTACCGACGCGGCTAGAACCGCTACCGCTTCTCGCCGTCGTCACGTTACTCACGAGAGTATACGAGATTACGGAGAAAGTCGCTAACCTCTAGGCCAGGGAGGGCGGCCGACATATTACTAGCTCTTATATATTCCAATTGTAACCAATGTGGATGAACAGGAGTTTAACTGATTCAGTGCTGAAGGATAATATGTCGCCAAATGTGACCTCCCATTTGATCAGAAGGACGATATATCGCCATACAAGGGACACCATGTTATTTGTTTTGTTTCACGGTGTCTTCCACAATTTCAATGCACAGTGAATGGATATTTACACTGTAATACTTGTTCATTTCATTGTGTACCATGTTTGGTCCAACCTACTTTTTTTGTTTTGTTTTGTTCAGCACTGAATCAGTGGAATGTTTTGGTTCATCGTGTAGCAGATCCCTGAGTCTAATCACCTAGGAAGGCTCTTGATCCTTCTCTAGATCCCCTGCTGCATGATTTTTATGCCCAGTGTGTATTTGATGCCGTCTGTCCTTTGTCGGGTTGGTCAGTAAGCACGTCTTCCATTATTGGCCTTATAAAATTTCCCTGGCGCTAATTTGAAATAAAGTAACACGATAATGCCACGTGTATGAAGCTGTTTTGTCACGTAAATATCGGTTACTTAAGAATCTACTTTACTTTTTTTTTTTTTTTTGCATATGTTTGCATATCCTTTACAGGACATCGCTGTCAACACCAGCATCTTTCAGCTGTATGTTGATCTCTTGGCAAGATTACGCTCAGTAGTTTGCCATTGCTTTCTGAGAGGCCGGCTCACATACCCCGTAAGTTACTGATGCGATTCGAACCACTGCTGATTCTCACCGTCATCACGTTACCGACGAGAGTATACGAGATTACGGAGAAAAGTCATAACCTCTAAGCCACGAAACCGGCTAAGAATCTACTAGGTCATCAAAATAAAGTGAGATATAAATTCACAGTTAACGATTGACACTTTTAAAAGTAGAGATTAGAGTACACACTAGATTAAATAGACATTGGGATTTGTATCCGCAGTCTCCAAATAATAACGCTATCCCTACAAATCGAAAGCCCGCGAACCCGACAGCTAATGTTTGAGGGTTTTAGTTGTGCATTTTTATGTAAATCTCGTTTCCGGTGTTCTTTATTTAGTTGCTAATGGGGTGTGGCAGATACGGGCGTCTTTACCTTAGTTACCGAATAATGGGGAAACACGTTGGCACATGATGGGCACACATACATCTATAGTCAGTCTCTTCACGGGATGATGGGAGAACATGTCAATATTAGCTGGTGGTAAGTTCAGTGTACAACGAACATCTCAACCAATTAATAAGATTAAAGATGTAACATAATAGGGATATATAAATCTATAGGCACTCTGGTCATCGGATGAAGGAAGATTATGTCAATATTAGCTGTTGGTGAGTTGAGTGTAAATCAAATATCTCAACAGTTAAACAGATTAAAGGTGTTGTCACATGATGGTGACATGTTGTGCACCCTCATCACCGGATATTGGGATTACATGTCAATATTAGTTGTTGGTAAACAGAATATAACAACAAATATCTCAATCAGTTAATTATATTAGCTGATTAAGTGCCATATAATGATAAATTGTCTTAAGCGACTTCCCGCATCTGACATGGGCTTATATATTGCCGTTATTGTTGTCGTTGCCTAATAATACAATACTTCTGCAACTATATTAACAACGTTTAAGTCACAACTGACACACTCCTGCGTCCCATTTTCCGCCATCCATGTTTGTTTGGTCCAAACCTACGTTTTGTTTGGCACAGAATCTGTTAAACGTCTGGTCACATGATGAGGGCACATAAATCTATAGGCATTTAAGTCACTGAATAACGAAAGAACATATCTTTATTATGTATTGGTTAAAAAAAAAAAATTGTGTTGCGTATCCCTTACGGGACTTTGCAGTCAACACCAGCATTTTTTCAGCTGCTGTTGATGTACTAGGCAAGTGTTACGTTCAGTAGTTTGCCATTGCTTTCTGAACGACCAGCCCCTATACCTTTTCCGAAACAACCAGCACCGCCGTGTTTCGAACCCGGGTATACGGGCTCACAAACCGCGTTCGCAAGCCCTTTAGGCTCTATTGGTAAGTTGAGTATAAAATAAACGTCTCGTTCAATTACATATATTACAAATGTTTTTACATGATGGGGACACATATTCACTATAGTTACCTGACAATGGGGAGAACATTATTTCAGTTTTAGCTGTTGATAAGTTGAATATAAAACAAACATCTGAAACAGTTAAATTGAATAAAGATGTCACACAATGGGGATACATAACTGTCTATTCATGTCCATCACCGGACAATGGGAAAACATAATTTCAACATAGCTGTTGGTAGGCTGAATATACGACACACATCTCAAACAGTTAAATAGTTTAAACATGCTGTCACACGACACCCAACTCTCTATCAACCAACAAGAAAAATAAACTAAAAATAAGGGTAAAATGATTACTTAAATGGGCACCCCTAGATAATAATTTTTTTTTAATATTTTGTCCGTTTTTGTGGGTTTCCCTCATCGCTTATTAGTGAATACCTTGGTGGAAAACATTCACCACTATCTGTGGATTTAAACATATGCCCACCAGGCCTGCAGGCAAACGCACTAATCACTGCTATATCGCGACTTCCACAGTGTCACTGTACATTGCATACTTTCTTTTTCAGTTGTAAGTAATTTTTTTTTTAAATTGTCCCGAAGCAGTTTTCCGCTTTTGGTCTGTGGTTGGGCAGTACTTTCACATCTTATAGGTCTGAAGACAAAAGCAATATATGGCCAATATTTCCTTCATTCAGCAGTCGACGAGCCCAGGCGTCGAACTTTGCTCCGACCTTTTCATGCCATTATCACTGCTGTTCCATATCAACTTCGCCGAGGCTCCCGCCGTTGTAAGAATTGCTAGATCTAACCTTAGTTCTGTGGAGCCTATTTTTACAGTCGTAACTCTTTTAACTCCAGATACGTGTTACTTCATCCCGTTCTGACTTTAAATAATATTATTGTAAACTAAAAAAATATTTGGGTCTGACGAAGTGAAATGATAAAACCACATGACTAAGGAGGTAAAAGCGGGTAGACTGGGTATATGAAACAACTAGATCAGTGGTTCTCAACCGCTGAGGGATTTCCCCCCTCTCCCCGGGGAGGGGGAATTTTAGGGTTTCCAGGGGGGGGGGGGGGGGTTAAGATTGTTTCAAAATCTCGTTAATACAATAACCGATTACATGATATGGTTTTTCCCTCCATACTTTACAGTTCTGTACTTCTCGCCCTTCGGAAATTCGTTTTATAACGTAAGTAGACACGCAAATCACGTTTTATGTAGACGTCTAGACTTGTTTTAGTATGTGTTATTAAATTTAGCTTCCATTGTTACGTATACTGTGTAGGAGCCTCGGGCGGGGGATTTATAGGGAGGAAATACGAAAGGGGGATGGGGGTGCCATTCTGAACATATTGTGAAGGGGTGCATGGGCCAAAAACCACTGAACTAGATGACGTATACAGAGTTAAATAAAGTTGAGTTTAACCCTGAGCTTGTTGCTGACATCATTACCTCTTGGCCATGCTTCCTTCCCACCCTCACCCCCTCCCCTTTTCCCCTCTAGTCATAGTTATTTGAAATGTGTGTGTCCTATTTGTTTCCGTAACTCCTACAATTATAAATTCACTTTCTGCCCCACTCACTAATTTTGAGAATAAAAACTATATGAGACATTCGCATACAATGTGAATGACACCAGTAGAGACAAAGTTAGGGCGTGGAATTTTGGAACGAGTAGAAGCATTCATTCAACAGTTGTTCCACGCCAGATTAGATATATTGAATCAAATTGAGGTGAATCAAACAAACAGAACAACAAAAACGCGAACCAAAATCAACAGAATAAGCTTCAAACATGCTTGCCGTCCACATGAATTGCTTCATTAAAGACATGCTCAGTTTGCTTAAAGTGAAGGGCACTTGTGCAGCCGTTAAGTGAATAAACTAGAAAGGCAACTGCAAATATGCAAGAATGCTCGACGCCATCTTGTGAGTGCCTGGATCGTTAGTTTATTGGCACAATACATCACACTTGACATTTAAATTGCTTGTTTCTCGCGAAACGAATCCGAGCAAATACAAACTTCGTTACACTGGTCAGGTTCAAGCATGTTGTCGAGGGTTTTCCCCCCTCCTTGATAAAGTCTGCTAAACCTATTAATCGCCTTCTGTCTTTGGGACTGTTTTTTTTTTTTTTTTTGGTGGGGGTGGGTGGAAAGGGGGGGGGGGGGGGGGGGGAACTTCATTGAATTTATTCAGTACTGCCTAGTGTTCTAAAAGTTAGTTGAATATTTGTGTTACTTTATTGAATCTATACAATACTGTCTAGTGTTCTAAACTTTAGTTTAATTTTTTTTTTTTTACTTTATTGAATCTATTCTATACTACCCAGTGTTCTAAAAGTTAGTTGAATTTGTTTGTTACTTTATTGAATCTATACTATATTGCCGAGTGTTCTGAAAGTTAGTCTGAATCTTTTTACTACTTTATTGAATCTATTCTGTACTGCCAAGTGTTCTAACAATTAGTTAAATTGTGTGTGTGTGACTTTATTGTACTGCTGGCTAGCTCAGTGGCGAAGGCGTTACGGACGCGGTTCGTAATCCCGCATACCCGCGTTCGAAACACAGCTGCGCGAGATTTGGCAGCAGACCGCGCTGCGTTAGTTTTTTTACGAAATGGTATAGGTGCCGGTCGTTCAGAAAACATGGAGTCAGCGAACATGGAGTTTACATGCGGCCACGTTAAACCTCTCGGCCACGAGTGTGCGACACTATATTCCCCGCATTTCCAGTGAGAAAGTTGGTACTCATTTTACATGGCTAGGTCGGCATCATGGTCACACGCAAAAGCAAACAAATATATCTATCTTCGACTGGAAATGCCCAATATACTAGGTCACAGGTTAATGAAGTGAAATACACGGTGCCCTTCTGCGCATGGCATTTCTAGCCTATCTTAGCATACAGTTATATATTTTTACACGCAGTGTATTGGAGCTTGTCCATACATAACCTTATATAGAATTGATCACAATGGACGTGACAGTGAGACACCCTGCAACAGACTTATGTTCGTAAGTAGCTCCCATTTACATGTTATCATAAGACATACTGGGGGAGTTTACAGATGTTTGACTGGCAGCTTGCTATCTTGATAGACGGTAGTATGTAAAATGGAGTTATACCTCTCTATAGCACAAAGCCTGGGCTGAATTTAGAGTCCATGTGTTGCCCATGCAGTATAATCCCTCGCTCGGCCTACCTAGTTTACTCCATAGGAAAGGTAACACCACTACGTCTGGAACAAAACAAGCTGCAGAAGCTGCCGGAGCTGCAAATCAATGCTCTAACTGTCCGCCTGTCGGAGCTTCCATCCTAGATCATTTGCCGACAATTTCTTGGGGCTTGATCTGCCCTGTCATGACATTTAGTCTTTATGTTGCTTTTCCTCGCACTAGGGTCAGGCTTGTATCCTCGAAATTGTGCTTCCCCGCCCGAAGCCGTTGTCACAATGTGGGGTGTCGGGTTTGGTGAGCGCTACCCAACATTCGGCGATAACAGAAAGCAGGTAGTACCGTCTACTGCCATAAAGTAGCTCAGCCATATTTGACTTAGACCTGACTGTTTACATATTTTCACCATAGCAGGAAATGGCAAAACAATAAAAATGCTATGATGAGATCCTGTTAAGAAACAACAAATACAAACTTCCGAGAACAGTTCAACATATATTGAAGCAGCACAATGAATCCATTTCAAGCGAAATAAACAAGACTCATTGTCATTGAAACAGAGGCCTGTGTTTAAGGACTGAAGATTTGTATAAGACCTAAACATGTCAACAAGATCGAGTTACACGCCCAGTTTGAAATGAAGGTAAAGCTTGTGGCACCAGGACATAATACCGTACAATACCTACAAAACAGCAATGTCCGTTGACCGACGCAAGCATTTCTACGTTGAAAGCGTTAAAGACAAGCATAGAGCTGGTAAAACTTAAACCTGAAAAAGTAAGTTATGCTGTAGTGATGATCAGATCTGACTACCGGGCCTGCTTGCTTGCTTGTGTTCGCTGGCTATGAACTCCAGTGCGAAGTCCTATATGTCGGATGATGACATCCTGTTGTCCAACATCAGTGTGATGTCATACAGGACCTGAGGTTTGCGTGAGTATCCGTTGTCCCATGTCTGGCTTATTGGTGTGCAGACTGGCCAAACTGGGTGTGATAATATCGTATACATCCAAATTTCAACAAGAGCCTAAAGTAAATAATTCGAAGGACGAAGACCGGTATTCCACTGAAGCCTATTTTATTCATGGTTAATTCAGCCCAGCCTCGGATGGCGAAATGGTTAGCGGAAATGCTCAAACCAGTACGACAGTTGTATGACTATAACACACTAAAGACATAGTTGAACTCTTAGAACTGTTGGATGCCATGGACATTAAATAAAAACACATGACATCTATAGATGTAACATCTCTGTACGCCAAAGTTCCCTTAAAAGAAACAGTACAGATTAGTTGGCAATGCATAAATGAAAAAAAAAAGCTGAAATTAGACATTCCGAAACCTACATTAGAGATATTATTATTAATATGCAGTGTTAATATTAAATTAATTTCCTGCCAACAATTTTACTGCCAAATATATGGAATGGCAATAGAAAGTCCTATTATGTTGAACATCTTCATGGCACACATTGAGGAAAACAGACTGTCAGATATTAAAGACAGCTTTCTACCATCGTTAAGTATATGGTATAATAATCATCACAACTAGTAAACAAGCTACATCGCACCATGCCGCCGTGAACCTGGCGCATAAGAGCATCTCCCTAACCATTGGACATGAACATAATGTCACTACCATTTTTAGACACGCTAATCAGACGTAACGCAGATGGCACGATTCAAAGATAGCGTACCGAAACGAAACACGGACAGGCCAGTACCTAAAATGTTCAATCACGATGGGAGAGCGGTCAATATAAACAGGTAGAGGAAGTTGAAACATAAAAGGAATCAATCACAAAAAAACTGTTATTGCCGTAAACAAAATATTGCAGGAGTTCTGGCTATTTCGCTGCATCTGGTCAGGTGCATACCACAAAGCCATTTACGTATCATATAAAGTGGACAAACAAATAATGTCGTGGCTGAAATACTAAGTACATAATCGCTGATTTTGTTCCAATGTGGAGAAACGTTATCGCTACGGAAGTCTAAAACTTAACAGGAAGTCTTTCTGATTGCATAGCAACGACTGGAATCGCCTAATAGATAACTCTTCGATATATTTTAGCAACTGATTATTGTTCGTCGATACAGTATACGAAATTCACCTTGTTTGTTAACTCTATGATTGCTGATGAGCGAATGTTCCGTGATTGTATCATCATAATCATAACTTCACGTGACTAACAAATAATGAAAACATGGTGAAGTGTGGCACTTGGTGACAATTGGCAAGATCGAAGGGAAGAGACCAAGGGGAAAACCGAGAGATAAATGCCTGGATGGCTTGGTCACGTGGCATGGTCAAGACAGAAACATGGAGCTGATCAACGACTCTGGTGATCGAGTGAGATGGCAAAACATGACCGCTCACGCTTATCGGCATGGCACATGATGGATGGATGGTGAAGTGTGATAAACTAAGCAATGTACCCTTGGGTATCAAGTTTTAATTATGTACACGCAGATATATAATGTCGTTATGTATACGCATATATATAATGTCGTTATGTATACGCAGATATATAATATCGTTTTATATACGCAGATATATACTGTCGTGGATCCATAGCAGCTGATTTTAGAATCTTTAATGTGAAAATAAGTGATAGAAACTCTACAATTATATTTGTTTCCTTCTGTTAATAATTGTTTCGTTTTGTGTTTAATAATAAGGGTTGTTTAGTCACACCGTTCACTGATTCCTGTAGCCACCATTTGACTGTGTAACTCGCCTTTAATACGTCGAGTTTTGTAATCTGTTTCCTACTCAACTCTCTGCTGTCGTGCTGACATTGGACCAGCTGAGAATAGACAATGGGGACATCAACGTAGATCCGGTCCGAGGTGCTGGTGCACTGTGAGATTGTGAACCATGATCGCCCACGCTTATCGCTATGGGTCACGGTGATGATCAATGGAGGAAGCTACACGGAAGCGTGCTGTACGAAAATAACAAGTCGAGTTATCTCAGTCTGATCGAATTTCGACACTTCTCTGCTCTCACTGTAACAGACCTTTCCGGGCTGAGATTGGTTTCATCGAACAATTTCCCCGACCCCATTGCAAGATTGATAACATGGTCATGCTGGGCAACATTTTTCTACCCTGCATTCTCCCCAGAGCTCACACATTCATGTTCCTTCCTCTCTCATTGTGCCTTCGCTCAAGAGCGTGTGACCTCTTTTTCGAGTGTTCGTGTTTGCTTTTCTTTCTTGTTTGTATTGTTAAATAAAAACATCTTCATCATCTCTGATTGATGAGACATGACAAACAGGAACAGTTTGTTTTAGATGCCAAAGCAGTCTTACAGCTGCTACTACCATTAGGATGTGAACCGTTATGCTTTACATAGTCTAAGTCACGACAGGGAGGTGATCCAGTCCGACGGTATTATGAGGTGGGATGCTTAGTCCAAATCAACGCCGCCTATTTTTGCCGTATAATTACCAGAGAATTCTAACAATGGCCCTCTTAATATATTAAGACACTCGGTCAACGAGCAACCATAGTAATAGGATCATGTCACATTCCTCAACTGAACCCCCAACTTCTTATAATCCATTCTGTGTGGCGTTTATGATCATGTTTGTCCACAGCTTTCTGTTACTTGTACTGTCAATCATTTCTGATATCGATGTTCCTTGATGTCATAATGTCACATTGCCCCGCATCTTCTTTCTTGGTCTCTCCCGCAAGCTTTGCAGTTGTGACAACATATTCCAATTTTCTCATGACAAGCCCACAGAATGTGCTAGTAACCAGTTCTCTTTCTTCTACTCTTTCAAGATATTTTCATTGCTCTTTTTATCCACCTACGGTGTTGTCGTCATTCTTCTAAAAAACAACATCTCCGTAGTAACCACAAAATTGTCATTGGTTTGCTTCGATTTATCAAGATTGACTCAATATAGTTCTTAAGAACCATTTCCATCACTTAGATTGAGAAAGCTACATTGCAGAGAATATCCTTCATCTTGTGAAATTCTACCTTTGCTTGGATTACTCTGCGTCTAACTTTCCTTAACTGATTCAGTGTCGAAGGATAACATATCGCCAAATGTGATCTCCCATTTGGACAGAAGGACGATATATAATCGTAATAGGGTCATCGTGTTATATGGTTTGTTCCATGGTATCTTCCGCAAATTCAATACTCAGTCAAGGTAAATTTACCTTATAATACTTGTTCATTTGATTGTGTACCAGGTTTGGTCCAAACCTTTTATTTTCTTTTTTTTTTTGCACTGAGTCAGTTAATACACTTCCAACTGCTGTCATTAAACCCCGATCAACCACAGTACTATCGCCGCACCCAAACTGCTTCTACCTCTGATTTGGCCATGCCCTACCGACTTATGGATCAGACTTGAATGTATATTTATAGCTGACTGCATACCAATCAGAAAATCACAATATTAACGGGAGAAGCAATCAATCATATAGCAGATGCTACATGCCACGTCAGTGTGGCATACTGTATGTTGAAAGCTGTTGCATACCGTAAGTGCGAACTTTATATGTATGCTATGTTATGTTGTTGTTACCGTCTCTATATCAGAAAACAATAATAATTAGTTCAGCCACATTATGTCGTCGTCTAGTGTACGGTGCAGATTTATCTTACTATCGTATTGTTCTGGAATAGTGTGAAACGACCGACGTCCTTGGCGAAGGGGTAGCGAACGCGATACGCAATCCCACATGCCGAGTTTTAAATCAGCAGCAGCGGATTTGTAACTGACCGCCTTGCGTTAATTTTTAACAATGGTATAGGCATCGGTCGTTAAGAAAGCAAACTACTGAATCTAAAATTGCCAAGAAATAACAGATTTTTTAAAAAAATACCGGGGTTAACTGCGACGCCCTAGGATATGCAACTAGCTTACCACTAGACAGTAGCATAAGCTGGGGCGGTGACTGCGTATCACAATACCCCGACACACCGAGTCGAGGTTCCGAGATCAGCCACCGACGATTAAAGAAGCAAACAGCATTGCATTGATGTCGATGGTACGACCCTTCGATCGTTCAAAAAGCAATGTCAAATTAGTGAAAGTAAGCTTTGCCTAATAAATCACACACAACCCTAAATGTTTGAGTTAACTGCGATGTCCTGTACAGGACTTGCAAGTAACTTTTAGAAAACTAGACAATACATTATAGATTCAATCAAGTAACAAAAACAACAGTATAGTATAGATTCAATAAATTAACCAAAATATTCAACTTACTTTTAGAACACCAGACAGTACAGAATAGAGTCAATAAAGTAACCCAAAAATTCAACTTACTTTAAGAACACTAGATAGTACAATCTAGATTCAATAAAGTAACAAAAAACATCAACTAACTTTTAGAACACTTGGCAGTACAGTTTAAAAAAATGTTAGTTACATATCCTTTACAGGACGTTGCAGTCAACACCAGCATTTTTACTGTTGTGATCTCTTAGCAAGTTTACGCTCAGTAGTTTGCCATTGTTTTCTGAACGACCGGCACCTATACCATTTCGTAAAAAAACTAACGCAGCGCGGTCTGCTGCCAAATCGCGCGCAGCTGTGTTTCGAACGCGGGTATGCGGGATTACGAACCGCGTCCGTAACGCCTTCGCCACTGAGCTAGCCAGCAGTACAATAAAGTCACACACACACAATTTAACTAATTGTTAGAACACTTGGCAGTACAGAATAGATTCAATAAAGTAGTAAAAAGATTCAGACTAACTTTCAGAACACTCGGCAATATAGTATAGATTCAATAAAGTAACAAACAAATTCAACTAACTTTTAGAACACTGGGTAGTATAGAATAGATGTATGGTACATTCCATACACCGGTCTGTTGGACTGACAGGTTGAAACCTCGTTCAGCTGGACTGACATATTGAAATCTCGCTCAGCTGGACTGATTGAATTACCGATAAACGAGAAGCTTTACTAGAGCACGATTACAAGAGACAAAATGGACGTTGAGGCCAAACACTTCGTCAGCAACAGAACAAACAAATAAAACTAGGCAAACAAATACACGAAAGACGCTACATTAAAATATTAAGGGTACTCATCTGTATCCTAGCTTGAGCGGCTATCCGTGGATGGAATAAACCGGATGTAGTCAGTTGGACCACAGTTGAAACCTCATTCAGTTGGACCACAGTTGAAACCTCATTCAGTTGGACCACAGTTGAAACCTCATTCAGTTGGACCACAGTTGAAACCTCATTCAGTTGGACTGACACGTTGAAACCTCGTTCAGAAAGCAATGGCAAACTACAGAACGTAAATTAATTTACTAGTAAATCACAAACAGCCAATAGGGGCTGGGGTTGTTGCAACGTCCTGCAATGAACAAGCAATTTGTTTTGCAGTGCACGCTGAAAACTGTCATTTCTGATCTTTACAAGTATCGGCCATTACCTGTTATGTTCTTTGTGTACGACATACACTCTTTGCGAATCGATTTACATGGGCTAACTGGATTATTGCCGAATGTGAAAATCTAACACAACGCACTTTCACGGGACCCTAAACTTCAGAAACCCCATTATAAGACCCAGTTGAATAGTGTTGGAGTCAGCGCCCAGCACAGAGAAGAAAATTAACATCATCAACAAGTGAGCTAGTCGGACGGGGAAATGTACACGCTTTACACTAACTGACTCGTTGCCCTCAAGCTAAGTGTTGATTTGGTTTACTTGGTATTCGTTATAATAAATCAGTTGGTTATTGTTTTACTTCTATCCCAGACAATAACTTATTCCACTCTTGGGCACAACAATTTACCTATTTAAGCGCATAAAGAATTCTCTTTCTCCCTCGTTCGGTCTCCCTCTCTCCCTCTCTCTGTCTCTCCCTCTCCCTCTCCCTCTCTCTGTCTCTCCCTCTCTCTGTCTCTCCCTCTCCCTCTGTCTCTCCCTCTCTCTGTCTCTCTCTCGTTCTCTCTCCTTCTCTCTTGTTCTTTCCCACACTCTGTCTGTCTGTCTGCCTGTCTGTCTGCCTGTCTGTCTGTCTCTCCCCCCCCCCCTTCTCTCTCTGTCTCTCTGATGTTTCATATACTATTAAAGTTTAAGCGTTACCAATGTTGTTCTGTTCTCCAAATATCGACATTGCCTTAGATGATACAATTGTATAAAACGTCAGCAAGTCAGGGGCCCACTTACACCTCACAAAGACGTATTGGGTACATGTGCTAACCCTATCTCTTTATAGATCAATGGGCACTTGGCGGGTGGTGCTGTAAATATCACTCTGTGGCCAATCCTGTCACGGCCATTTCCTTGGTACCCATTTACACTGGGTCGATCTAGTGGCCCAGGTAATTGTTTTAAAAAATGCGTCACAGTGGGGATTCGAACGGATCTCCGCCAGACCGGCAGGCAAGAGTACTAGCCCCTGCGCTACCGCGACCTCATTGGCCCTGGGTACTGACCTTCAATTTCATAATGTAACGGGTCTGAATAAAAAGAGTTAATAGTTCTAGAACAATTGTATTGTGAGGCGGAGGGAGACGGTTGGGATGTGTCAGGCAGTTATCACGCCGCACTCCCATTGTTATAGCCTTTCACAGTATACACGTGACCTTTAGTGCAAGTTGGCGATATCTTCTAGGGCTCCATTGAAACAATGAGGCGGTAGCTTTCTCGCACCCCCAACGCTATTACAAATAGAATAGAATAGCCAGTATGTATTCTGTGGTTTCAAGGTAGATGTTGGTAACGGAATTCCTTTTCAGTGTAAATAGGATATACAGTTTTCGTTTTCGTTGTAGACATAACGGGATTTGTGAGAACTGGTTTCGTGTGTTGTGAATTAAAGAATGATTGCTAGGCTAATAATGACAGTCAATGGGAGATTCGCTGGATGTACATTCTCATCTACCCATCATCCATGAGGGTTCTTCAGATGGAGGAACTTTCTAAGGACAGGACTAGCGAGGTAGGTGAAACATTCTTGTTGTAGTTAATAGAATGGCTGTCAGATTACTGTGTCCGGTTCATAAGATACAAGGTTGGTCTCTAGAAAAGGGTTTTAAAGTTTTCCAAGAACCATATGGATCTGATGATAATACACGTCCTACTGATCCTTGGAACTTCAATAACCCCTTCCCATGACGACTAACGGCTTAAGTGGAAGACAACAGCAACGACAACTAATCCCTTGAGTAGTGAGATAAGGTGAGATAAGTTACCTTCTCTGATAAGGACGAAAAGCTGAAGCTTCCGTGTGCAAGTCGCGCACGTTACAAGTTCTGCGGCAGTTGGAAATCGCAAAGACCAGGCCTTAAGGCTTCAGTCCTGTCAAAATTGTTACCAAGGAAAATCTTCCCACGGGTAGATAGAGTCCTCTGGCTTGGGTGGAATCTGCCTAGAAGAAGCATACCTGACACCAATGTATGCCGATGTCGGACACACTGACCTTTGAGGTTTATAACCCGGCGTGACGCTCTTCCATCGAAAGGGAAGGAAAAAGCATCATCATAGCGTCGTGGCACATTAAACATTGATGCCCCAAGAAAGAAAGCTGTTAATGACATCCTGTTATCTTGGTATATCTTCCTGCCATATGTACAAGCATTTCCAATAAGACCTAGTATGTATTCCTGCTATATGTACATATATGTCCAATCAGACCGAGCTGACCTGCCATATGTACAAATATTTCCAATCAGACCCAGCTGGCTTTCGTAAGGAAGAGTGTGGAATGTGGTAATCTGGGTCGAAGCTGATTTTGCAAAGTAACGTAAAAATAAAAATAAAAAAGAACAGATTAAGTGATGTGGTTACCTGACAAGATTACTCTGGCACCATCTGTCACAAAAAGCCATGTTGAATTAATATAATGGATACAGAGCAAGGGTGGGACCACGTCAAAGATGGAGTGATGGTATCATGAACAATCTTAAAGAAATGAATATCTACTTACAAAATATTAGAAAGAACGCATAACGGATCTTTCGATCTTCCCCCAACACTTCGTTGAGGTAAGTGGAAGAAGAAGAAGAAGAAGAAGAAGAAGAAGAAGAAGAAGAAGAAGAAGAAGAAGAAGAAGAAGAAGAGGAAGAAGAAGAAGAAGAAGAAGAAGAAGAAGAAGGAGAAGAAGAAGTGAAAATAAAAAGTAAAGGCACAACCATGAGACGTATTGGGTATAATGTTCTAATCCCATATTGTGTTTTAGACTAATCGATGCATTTTGCATTTACATTATTGTTGTATATTATTATTATTATTATTATTATTATTATTATTATTATTATTATTATTATTTATTATTATTAGTGGTGGTGGTGTTGGTGTTGGTAAAAGTAGTAGCCGTAGCAGAAGTAGTAGCAATGGTGGTGGTGGTAGTAATAGTAGTAGTAACAGCAGCAGCAGCAGCTGTTGTTGTTGTTGTTGTTGTTGTTGTTGTTGTTGTTGTTGTTGTTGTTGTTGTTGTTGTTGCAGTAGCTAAAGTAATATTCTATTTTGGTTTAATGTAAGTGCAGAAGTTAAATGGAAATTTGATCTCTTAAGCCAGGAACTGGAGGTCCGCATGTCGCTTTTAATTGGAATCCTGGTTTAAATGGTTATATTGTCTGTGTGTGTCTAATCTCTACTTCTCTCATCTACTACTGTGAGTGCTAATCAATGCAAGTAAAGGCAGAATGGGCACATGACAGTAAGTAAGATATTCTATCAGAATGAACGTGGAAACGATATAAGAAATATACGAAAATACGAGTATAATGCTGTCCTACTTGAACCGATAGAAATAATTCATCGTATAATGCAAGTCGTTACACAAACATTTCAGGTCGGCGCGACTGAGAGGTATAAAAATGCTTACTTTCTTTTCTAGTCGCGGTGTAGTGAGTTTGCTCCACACGGCGGTCGGTTGGACTTAAATGTTGATTTCTCGTCCTTGACCTGGAGAATTAAAACACAATAACCTCAGAAGTCGGAAATCTGCGAGGGACACTGTTAACAAGGGAAGCTAACCCTTAAGCAAAATCAGTCCCAAGCATTCAGCAGTAGTACTAGTAGCAACTACTTGTAGTTGTGACACGTATGTTCACTACGCTGAAGTTCAAAGCAGCGGGCACACACACAAAACTCGTTAGAAAGATGTTATAAATGTAATCTAAAAGAAATAATAAGATGCTTGCCGGTCTCTCTGGCGAAGGAGTTAAGGACGCTGTTCGTAATCCTGTATACTCACGTACGAAACACAGCTGCGCGAGATTCGGCAGCGAATCGCGTCTCATTAGTTTCTTACGGAAAGGTATGTGAGCCGGTCGTTCAGAAAGCAATGACAAACTACTGAACATAACACTTGCCAAGACATCAACAGCAGCTGAAAAATGCTGGTGTTGATTGAAATGTCCTGTAAATAGGATATAAAGTAGAGTATTCTCCAACTCCGTAGACGTCCACATTTCAATCTTCATCCTCCTTGGATTTAATCTAACACAGTAGAAAAGAATAGCCAGATATATCTTACTTTCCTCTGCAGTCTAGAATAATAGACAAGTGGCACAGATGGAACAACTGAATCGGGTCACTGGTAATTACGTCGCTGTCAGCGCAGAAAGTTAAAGCGAGCTAAATCTTGCAGCCACGCCGATCCCCAACATATTTGTAACGACCTGCATTCTACTAAGAACTACTTCTATTGATTCAAGTGAAACTCCGTGGCGATGTGTTTACGCCGCCTGCCTTGCGCTCCGAAGGTCTGGGTTCGATTACGGCCTACGTCATTCGGCTTACGAGTGTAATTTTCTCGGGGACTCCTTGGGGTCGTCGCTGGAGCTACGGAGTTCATGCCTTTTGCAACGCTTTCAGCGGGCCGTCTTACGGAAAGTGATCGAGCCATATGGAATAAAACCCGATGCGATAAAGTCGTTCATCTGGCCTTTTCAAACTCAATTAATGGTTCAAGGAAGACAGCATCATCCTCGCATTTTGGTATAGTTCTTATTACCAGTGCCCCGACGCCATCGGTAGATTTTGCTATTGATCTTATTACCAGTCTACCGATGTTTTGCGTATCCTTTTACAGGACTTAGCTGTCAACAGCAGCATCTTTCAGCTGTCTGTTGATCTCTTGGCAAGATTACGCTCAGTAGTTTGCCATTGCTTTCTGAGCGGCCGGCTCAGTATCCGCAAGTCACGAGCGGGGGTCGAACCACCTCAGTTCTCGCTCCGCTGCGAGACTCTGCGTGATAAACGGGATTACAGAGAGAAAGTGTTATAACCCCACAGCCAGAGAGACCGGCAGTCTACCGATGCCATCGACATATTTTTGTATATTTCTTATTACCAGTGTACCGATACCATCGACATATTTTGGTATAGTTGTTATTACCAGTGCCCCGATGCCATTGGTATATTTTGGTATAATGTTGATAACAGCTTCGGCGAAGACGTAAAACCAGAGCAGAGTGTTTGATGGCCATTCCTGGTTCTGTAAACAAGGTGCTGGAAATGTGCCAGTATTGGTTTTCTGACCTTCAAGGTTGTCGATAACGATAATGAGCACTCCCTGGAAGCGGAAAGCAGGTCGTATAGATCGTGTTGCGGTCGTTTGTCCCTCGGTTTCTGCATTTCTCCCATCACGCGGGTAGTGCTTGTGTGGGCTTGTCTACCATCACATGGGTACTGTTAGTGTGGGCTTGTTTCCCATCACACAGGTAGTGTTTATGTGGGCGTGTCTACCATCACACAGGTAGTGCTTGTGTGGGCTTGTCTACAATCATACAAGTAGTGTGTGTGTGGGCTTGTCTTCCATCACACAGGTGGTGTTTGTGTGGGCTTGTCTCCCATCACACAGGTAGTGTTTGTGTGGGCTTGTCTACCATCACACAGTTAGTGTATGTGTGGGCTTGTCTCCCATCACACAGTTAGTGTATGTGTGGGCTTGTCTCCCATCACACAGGTAGTGTTTGTGTGGGTTTTTCTCCCATCACACAGCTTAAAGAATGGTAGAATTTACTGAAGCAGTTGCTATTCATATGGTCAAGCCAACTTTGTGTAAACAAAATAAATGATAGTCGATTTAAAATTGCAGTGATAAACAATTTAAATTGCTGTGAGAATATGTGTGTTGTATGTATTAGCTTGAACGATGGATTTTTTTCCTTTAGTTTATATTGTGTGACTTCTTGTCGAGTTGCCTAGTCTGGAGCTGACAGCCTTTATCCCGACTCTCCATTCCTCTGTTACATGTTTGATTTCTCCAGATACATCTTTCTGTCGCCGAAAATAAAAGTCGCTAGGGTCGACTTCATTGCACCGGGTGTTTATCCCATATGGCCCAGTCTCTTTCCGCAGCGAATTGTCGAAAGTGTCGAAAAAAGCACGAACTCCGTAGCTTCAGCGACGACTCCCAAGTGTCTCCGAAAAAAATGCACTCGTGAACCGAAGAACGCGGCCCGGAATCGAATCCACAACCTTCGGATCCCGAGTCAGACGGCTTGACCACTTCGCCACGGAAACTCCCAACTATCTGTGTCTTCCTCTGCCTCTCTTGCCTGGCTTGTTCCCATGCAATGTTAATTTCTCTGTTCCACGTCTTCTTCTGTATTCCATACATTTCTTGTCACTTTCCATTATGGTTTTGACGCATGATCTTGTAATTTCTGCAGTTTTTAATATCCTTAGCGTGTATTTATTACAAAAATGATTTGTTTCCAATAACTTTCATTTGCTCAACATTTATAAACAGCAGTAAAAGAGTATTGTTTAAATGTTGTACCAAGGATGGTCTTTCTCTGTTCCCCTGAATCTCTCATTTGGGTGTAGGCCCTCAATCAACTAATGCCTCATCATCATCATCATCATCATCATCATCATCAAGTGCCCTGCCAGCAGGCGTACGTGTTCATGCCCCTAATCTCAATCTTTGGTAGTCTGAATCAACTCTGCTAATTATATCCCTCCACGCCACCTTCTCAGGCCAGTCAGCATCATTTCTCTTAGTCTGCCTCTGCCTCTTTTCCCCGTGATCTTTCCAGTTGTCACGATGTTCTCCAATGCAACTCATGCCTAGCAGTCATATTTCTTGCCAGCTCTGCAGCTTCCTCCATTTTCTCCCTATATTATTATTACCTATGAACAAGGGAGAGATGGTCGGGCGCCTGTGGGACTAGGTAGAGAAAGCGGTGGACCAGACTGATAATCCGTATGTGGAGAGAATGATATGGTGGGGGATCGTCAGGGGTTCTAGACTAATCTCAAAACTGAGAGAGAAGATCTGGAGAACTTTCAATCAGAGAAGCATTTGGAACGATGTATGAATCTTTGCTCGCTGGCTGTTGAACGAAGGGAAGGAACGCGTGTGGGAATGTCCTGAGTGCAGTGGTGTCGTTTCTTAGCTCAACTCAATGAAGCTCTCCCCATTTAATTCATCTCTGTCTTTAATTCTCTTTTCTGTGTGTGTTAGCTCTCCCACTAGTTCGTTGGCGCTGTGGGTTCAAGACGAGGGTGTCTTGTTAAAATATCCTCAAGTTTTCTCAATATGTGTCTCTCATGTGTCAGCTTCATTCATTGGCATTTGTTTAGTTCGGTCCATGAGCTCTACATTGGTGATTCTGCCATACGGCTTAAGTCCCACTATAATGCGCAGACATCAATTAATGAATGTTTGCAGTTTTATTGGTAATTCTTTTAGCTGCTCTTATTATGTCTGATCCATAAGTAGTATCGATTTCTTCTGCGTTCATCCGGAGTTTTTTTTTTTTTTTTTTTTTTTGGGGGGGGGGGGGGGATTGTGTTGTGCCTGTTTACAGCAGAGCTGCGTTCTTGCACCGTTAGGCCGACACATCCGACTTCTGCGGGTATCGATTTAGCACTGTAGATAAAATTTATAAGTTTGGTGCTAAGTTTAATTTCCTCGAGAAAACACAATTTGTTTCCACTGATCTCAGTTGATGTAGTCTAGGTGATCGTCTTGCATTATCTTGCATACATGTAATACAGAAACATCAGTAATCCTCTTCCACTGAGTCACACATGTAAAACATTTGGGTGCGCTGAAATTCTGTGTCAGGCCAGACTACATTCCACACAGCCACCATGTCCGGACTTTGTGGGGTTTTCCCCAACATTTGCTCCAACTGTGACATTTTGGAACTGTGTTTCCTGGCTACGAGTACATGCGTTCTGTGATTTGCAGGTAGACACGAGAATAACGTACACCTAGACAATATCCGTAGCTTAGTGCTTAGTGAGATGCTGTTCCGTTCACGCGTATTGTTTCATTGTTATTCATCCTAATGTGTGTTATTTGTAAGCGGCATGAGTTGCACTCTTTGATGCCTTTACAGACTTATTGAGACATAACGTGTAATTGTTATCTAGCTGCTAATGTTTTAAGTGACAAGTTGGATTGTCAGTCAGGCTATTCCTGATCTGTAGTATTAACATCCCGTATGTGCCTGAGGTGAGTATGGAAAGGATATGCTATGTAACTGAGTATTTAGTTGTGCTAGATGTCTTAATGATGTGATGTTTTAGTGATGTGCTGCTGTGCTGTAAAATGATGCGTTTATCTGTGCTAGATGTCCTGTTGTTATTGTATATTCTCTTAATGATGTGATGTTGTAGTGATGTGATGATGTACTGTTAAATAATGCGTTTAGTTATGTTATATTTAATGTGGTTATTGCATATTCTCTTAATTATGTGAAGTTGTAGTGATGTGATGATGTGCTGTTAAATTATGCATGTAGCTGTGCTAGATATTAGGCCATTATTCCATAATCTTATAATGATGTGATGATTTACTGATGTCATGCGTTGTTAAATTATGTGTTTAGTTGTGTTTGCTATCCGGTCTGTAGAGTATGTTCTCATAATGATGTGATGATGTTAAAAATGGGTACCAGAAATGGCGTCTGTTCTGATATTTATCACATCACCAAATGAATGCCGATTGGTCTCAAATATGGCCCCAGCACAATATACCAAACACGCCTCATGACGTAAAGAAAGGTCCTTCACTTGTAATTTAATTAATAACTCTTGCGACAATACGATTCTGTCAGTATTACATGCCATGACTAAGCCATTTGTCGGTTGTTATACTGGCCTAGGTGTTAACGTCTTTCTCCGTAATCCCGTATATTCTCGTGAGTAACGTAACCTGCGCGAGAATCGGTAGCGGTTCTCGCAGCGTTGGTAACTTACGGGGTGTGTGAACCGGTGGCTCAGAAAGCAGTGGCAAACTACTGAGCGTGATCTTGCCTAGTACATCAACAGCATTTGAAAAATGCTGATGTTGACTGCAACGTCCTGTAAGGGATATGCAAAAAAAAAAAAAAAAAAATAATAATAAAAATTGTCGTTTGAAAAACTTTTTTTGTGAGATAGTAGTGTGTTTTCTATTAAATGAGTTTCTTTTCTGTTGAACGAGTTTCTTCTCTGTTGAATGAGTTTTTGTTCTCTCTGTTGAATGAGGTTCTTCTCTGTTGAATGAGTTTTCGTTCCTGTTGAGGGGGTTTCATTACCGCGCTTGACTGATTGCTTATTCAAGTGTTCAATTATTTAATACCGCTTGCATAATATTCGGTAGTCGACACTAGGACATAAAGGTGTCTTACAGTTCTGTATTCATCTCATTTTCATTATGTGTTTTGCAAAATGGCGTAGGCGTTTATTTCTCTCAACAGAACTTAGTCGTTGATATTCTCTCCACAAATCTTGGTCTTTGGTATTCTCTCCACAAAACTTGGTCGTTTGTATTCTCTCCACAAAACTTAGTCGTTGGTATTCTCTCCACAAAACTAGGTCGTTGGTATTCTCTCCACAAACCTCAGTCGTTGGTATTCTCTCCACAAATCTTGGTCGTTGTTATTCTCGATCATTATTATTGGTATTCCTGAAGGTCGGCATGTGCGAATAGATAAGATCGCTCGTTCTTAAACACCCGGTGTGCTGATGTCGAGGTAGCGGGTTCAACCCCTACACCAGTCAGTTGGACTGAAATGTTGTCGTTTCGTCCTTGACTTGAGGACGGAAATTATAAGTACCTATGAAGTCGGAGTGGGTTCGGGGTGGATACTTTATGATGTCATGAGAGACTGGATTCTGAACACGATACAATTCAGATTGGTGGTTTTTGTTATGCTGATTACTAATCCCGGTTAGCGGGGTAGGGGTATCCCCTATCAAAAGAGATGTAAGAGGCCTCCTTTCCTCCTTTAGTCTACGGGACACCCTTGGGCAAGGTGGAGTACCCGTTTAGCCCCCCGATCAGGGTTACGTGAAGCCATGGAAGCAGGTGGTGGATGGAGTGTGAGAGCAGCCGACAGATTGTTGTTGGTTATGGTCTTGCACTCTGCGGCGATAGGCAGATGATCTCATCAGTAGAGACAATGGCTATGGCCACCGACTAGTACAGTCACTGCCCAGAAGGAAAGCAACGGCAAACTACCTTCTGCAAAACTTGCCAAGAAACCATAACAACCATGAAAGAAAACATAATAAGAAAGAGATCTGGTGGCGAGACCCCCAGGCCAGGCAGATCAGATAACACTGGGGAAGAGTGTGACGCAGGGACCAGTACTAGTAATCGTGATGACGGAGTTAATCCTGACTGTGTTACCAAGGAAATTCCCTGTGTCAGACTAAGAAACAGAGTGAGAATGGCAACGTGGAATGTGAGAAGTTTGTATGAGGGAAAGCTTAAAGTAGTGTGTGATGAGATTGAGAGGTTAAACATTCACATTTTAGGAATTAGTGAACATCGCTGGAGCGGCAAGGGACATTTCACAACTGAAAATTGAAGTATTTTCATTTATTCTGGTAGAGATGTCGGAGGCCAGAGTGGAGTGGCATTTTGTTTAGATAAGACAACTGCAAAAGCTTTAATGGGATATAATCCAGTTAGTGATAGAATCCTCACTATTAGACTTAAAGGCCGTCCAAAAAACACATCTCTCATACAGATATATGCACCTACTTCAACAGCAGAGGAGGACGAAATTGAAGATTTTTACAACACACTACAAGACACATTAAATAAGATTGGTCATAATGATATAGCAATAATAATGGGAGATTTTAATGCTAAAGTAGGTGCAGGAAGAGCTGAAAATGAGAGACACATTTTAGGAAAATTTGGATTAGGAAATAGAAATGATGCAGGTGACAAATTAATTGAATTTTGCACAGAAAATGAGTTAACGATAGCCAACACACTTTTTAAACAACATCCAAGAAGACTCTTCACATGGAAGTCTCCAGACAGTTTTACCAAAAATCAGATAGATTATATTTTAATACAAAGAAGATGGAGATCAAGCATAACATCTGCAAAAACCCTACGAAGTGCAGACTGTGATACAGATCATCAGTTATTAGAAGCAGATCTGAAATTAAAACTCAAAAAGCTTACCCGAGGACCAAGGCCACTTCGTTTTGATCTCACACAAATACCGGACGCATACAACATAGAAGTTAGGAATCGCTTTGGGGTCTTGATGTCTGTACAAGAAGAAATGACACCTGATGAACTGGCAGTACAAGCTAGAGATATCTTGATAACTGCAGCCAAAGATTTCATTCCGACCAAGAAAACGCAACGTAAGCCATGGATTACATCAGACACGTTAGAATTAATAAAACAACGAAGGGAGCTGAAACAGAAAGGAGATGAATCCGATAGCAGGATGAAGTATAAATCTTTAACTCGAGAAATAAGAAAGAACACAAGAAAGGACAAAAATCAATATATACAAGATAGCTGTACCAGAATAGAGCAATATCATGAGGCTGGAAGAGATTATGAAATGTTCAAGGAAATGAAGTTATTGACAAGAAATGTTCAACCTCAATTGAATGTTATCTGTGACAAGATGGGAAATACCTTAACAGAATCTAGACAAATTCTAGAAAGATGGCAGGAGTACTGCAGTGGAATGTATGATATGAGTGACAGTGAGGATATGAATGAGATACATGAGCCAATGACAGCAGAGACAGAACCTGAACCCTCATTAGATGAAATTGCTTGGGCTATAAGGAACCTGAAGAATGGTAAATCACCTGGATGTGATGAGATACCAGCTGAACTAATTAAAGCAGGAGGAGAAGAAAGCATACACATATATCATGCATTATGTACAAAGATTTGGAAATATGGTATATGGCCAAAAGATTGGAAGAGAACTATCTTCATTCCAATACCAAAAAAGGGCAACCTGAAATTATGCACCAACTATAGAACTGTTGCCCTGATAAGTCATGCAAGTAAAATTCTACTAAAAGTCATAATGCGACGACTTAGTAAGAAAATGGAAGAAGAGATTAACGTAGTTCAAGCTGGATTTAGACAAGGAAGAGGAACAAGAGATCACATATTCAACATGCGTTTAATAATAGAGAAGTGCAGAGAATTTAATGTAAACCTATTCTCATGTTTTGTGGATTATTCAAAGGCATTTGACTGTGTACAGCATCAGAAACTTTGGGAAATCATGAGAAATATGGGCTTTCCTTCACATGTAGTACATCTCATAAAAATGCTATATCTAGACCAACAAGCAGCAGTTAGAATAGATGGCGAGACATCAGATTGGTTTGACATCAAGCAAGGAGTCCGTCAGGGCTGCGTGCTGTCACCCTATTTGTTTAACCTGTATGCCGAAAATATAATGAGAAATGTAAGAGATGATATAAACAGGGAGCCATATGATGCCCTAAATATCGGCGGTCATGACATACCAGAGATTCGATATGCTGATGATACAGTATTACTATCCACAACACAGAATGGCATAGAAAACCTAATAGCCTCAACACAATTGAATAGTGAAAATCACAACTTATATCTTAACATAGCAAAAACTAAGATAATGCATACAGATAAAACTACTATGGAGAAAGAAATATACATTAATGGGAGAAAATTGGAGGTGGTGGAAAATTTTGAATATCTTGGGTCATTGATTACGAATAATGGTGACACAATGAAAGAAATAAAACGGCGACTATCCATTGCTCTTCAAAGACTAAAACAGATGAATAAATTATGGTGTGGGACAGACAGAACTACAAAAATTAGATTTTTAAGAGCATGCATCTTTCCCATTGCAACATACGCCTGTGAGACATGGACACTTACTAAACAAGCTGAACAGCGCATACATGCCTTTGAATATAAATGTTATAGACGAGTTCTAAGAATATCTTGGGTAAAGAAAAGAACAAATGCATCCATACTTCAAGAGTTGAATATTGAGGAGGGATGGCTATTAAAGACGATAAAACAAAGAAAATTGAAGTATTTTGGTCACTTGAAACGTCACGACAGTTTGGAGAGAACAATAATGGAAGGGTATATGCCTGGGAAGAGAGGAAGAGGAAGGCCAAAGAGAAGATGGGTGCAGGATGTGGCGGATGATCTCCAGATGGGTGTATCAGACGCGGGACATCTTGCTTGTGATCGAGAAGTTTTCCGGAGGGTTGTTATGGGAGCGAGGTTCTGTAAAGGACATGCTACTGAATGAATGAATGAATGAATGATTACTAATGAGTGTTCGGTGCCTTTGAGACAATAACTCTGCTATCGAACGCACTGCCTTCATGAAACTGTCTTTGTTCACTGTGAGGCTCGCTTTTAGATCGTCTGGTATACTCTCTGTTGGATTCACTGCTAAATTATATGTTAGATTCACTGTTAAATTGTCTGTTACTATTGAATTCTCTATTAGATTCATTGTTAAATTGTCTGTTATTATTGAATTCTCTGTTAGATTCACTGTTAAATTGTCTGTTACTATTGAATTCTCTGTTAGACTCACTGTTAAATTGTCTGTTACTATTGAATTCTCTGTTAGATTCACTGTTAAATTGTCTGTTACTATTGAATTCTCTTTTAGATTCACTGTTATATTCTCTCTTAGATTAACTGTTACATTCTCTATTAGATTCAATGTTATATTCTTATTCTTTAATGGAATCACTGTTTTATTCTTTGTTAGATTCGTCGTTAAATTACCTGTTAGATTCACAGTTTTATAATCTGTTAAATTCTTTGTTAGATTCGCCGTTAAATTCTCTGTTACATTCATTGTTAAATTCTCTATTAGATTGACCATTAAATTATCTTTTAGTTTAACCATTAACTTCTCTGTTAGATTCACCGTTAAATTCTACGTTAGATTCATTCTTAAATTCTCTGTCACTGTTAACCTCTCTGTTAGATTCCTTTATGTTCTATGAGACTCGCTGTTAGTAATACGGGAGAACAACACACACACAAGTGATATTCACTGGCACAGGAACGGAGCATAATGGGGACGACCCGTTGCTGTGAAGTTGGAACTGCGACTAACTAACTAACTAACTAACTAACACACACAAGCAGTTTAGCGCAAATAAGGAACAGAAGCAAGAATGAAAGTGATATTATTACTTCTTTCTGCCTTGAGGCATGTCTTTGTTATATATCTTGTGCAAGGCGGCGTTTACCTGCGAAGTATTGTGGAACGTAATGAGCACGGCAAGGCACGTAGAGCGTCCTTGTCATCCACTGCACCTGTATTTACTCCAGTCGTGTTGTCTTGTCAATGTATTCAGATGGACTCAGACGAGGAAGTGCTGTCGACTAATTGCGCAACTCTTTCTCTCTTTAATCCAGTTAATCGCGCAAGTCATTCTTCATCCAACTTAACATTTCGAGCCAAAATAGGCCGTGCCATCCATTTTAGAACTCACGGCTCAAAACTTTCAAGCCCACTGGATGAAATTAATGGTACTTATCATACTTGATGGACAAACACCACCATGATGTAAATCCAGAAATTTTTGTGAATTATACAATCAAATTAGATTTCTTTTTGAGAGAGAAACAACAACTATATTCCACGTAATGTAAATCCCATTCATAAATTAACCTACCAGGATGACAACGAAGTGGTACATATTTTCCTCTCTCCCTTCCTTACGTGAGTTTGCCAAATGAGTTTTCCTGTTCGCATTTTTTAAAATGTTTCTGCAGAAATGTTTAAAATTAGGTTTCTGTTACACTGTCTGGTGGGTTCATGATTGACGAACTAATGTTTCACGTGTGCCATCATGGCTTTGATTTCTTTATTTTATAGCTCTTCTAGTCCAGATGTACTGTGCGTTTTGTTGGCTCCTCAGAAGGCGGATGTTTGTTTACCTTCAACGAATCAGACCAGGTCTTGCGGGCCTATCCTTTGCAAACGCAGGCGATTGTAAAAACGTGGCTTTGTTTCTTACTTACCATTCTTGCTGTCTGGCTCTGTTCAAAAACAAGCGCTTAAACATCTAGTTATTGCGGTGTGCATTTCATCCAGTGTTATCTTTACATTTGTTTTTAGCTGCTTGGGTATACAACTGAGATTATTTATATTCTAATATTTAATCTTCTTTCTCAGGTACCTAGACTGTAGCCGACAGTGACAATAATGACTGTTCAATACTCAGTCATTTAATATTTTAACAAAGTTGCTTTGGATTGTATTATTATTATTATTTTTTGCTCACGAGTTTCCTTCCCCCCATACATCTTTCTCTGTCTTCCAGAGACACGCTTTCCTAGTATTGACCCAATACACAGCTAAGTTCTCAATTCAACCACAGTGCTAGGTTTTACTTACTCACATAGAGCTAAGTTCTCTGTTCCCACATAGAGCTAAGTTCTCTGTTCCCTCATAGAGCTAAGTTCTCTGTTCCCTCATAGAGCTAAGTTCTCTGATCCCTCATAAAGCTAAGTTCTCTGTTTCCACGTAGAGCTAAGTTCTCTGTTCAAACATAGTGCTAGGTTTTATGTTCTCACATAGAGCTAAGTTCTCTGTTCCCACGTAGAGCTAAGTTCTCTGTTCCCACGTAGAGCTAAGTTCTCTGTTCCCACGTGGAGCTAAGTTCTCTGTTCCCACGTAAAGCTAAGTTCTCTGTTCCCACGTAGAGCTAAGTTCTCTGTTCAAACATAGTGCTAGGTTTTATGTTATCACATAGAGCTAAGTTCTCTGTTCCCACGTAGAGCTAAGTTCTCTGTTCCCTCATAGAGCTAAGTTCTCTGTTCCCACGTAGAGCTAAGTTCTCTGTTCTAATGTAGAGCTAAATTCTCTGCTCACACGTCGAGCTAAGTTCTCTGTTCCCTCATAGAGCTAAGTTCTCTGTTCCCTTATAGAGCTAAGTTCTTTGTTCCCACATAGAGCTAATTTCTGTTCCTCGTAGAGCTAAGTTCTCTGTTCTAATGTAGAGCTAAATTCTCTGCTCACACGTAGAGCTAAGTTCTCAGTTTAAACATAGTGATAGGTTTTATGTTCTCACATAGAGCTAAGTTCTCTGTTCCCACGTAGAGTTCTCTGTTCACACGTAGAGTTCTCTGTTTCCACGTAGAGTTTTCTGTTCCCACGTAGAGTTCTCTGTTCCCACGTAGAGCTAAGTTCTCTGTTCAAACATAGTGCTAGATTTTATGTTCTCACATAGAGCTAAGTTCTCTGTTCAAACATAGTGCTAGGTTTTATGTTCTCACATAGAGCTATGTTCTCTGTTCCTTGTAGAGCTAAGTTCTCTGTTCTAATGTAGAGCTAAATTCTCTGCTCACACGTAGAGCTAAGTTCTCAGTTTAAACATAGTGCTAGATTTGATGTTCTCACATAGAGCTAAGTTCTCTGTTCCCACATAGAGCTAAGTTCTCTGTTCCCACATAAGCTAAGTTCTCTGTTCCCACGTAGAGCTACGTTCTCAGTTCAAACATAGAGCTAAGTTTTATGTTCTCATATAGAGATTTTTCTCTGTTCCCATATAGAGCTAAGTTCTCTGTTCCCATGTAGAGCTAAGTTTTCTGTTCCCACGTAGAGCTAATTTCCCTGTTCCCATGTAGAGCTACGTTCTCTGCTCCCAGTAGAGCTGATTTCTATGTTCCCATATGGAGTTAAGTTCTCTGTTCTCACATAGACCTAAGTTCTCTCTTACCATATAAAGCTAAGTTCTCTGCTCCCACATGGAGTTATATTATATGTTCCCACATAGAGCTATGGTCTATATTCCGGCTCTTTTGTTAATATACCCCACAAATTGCATGCCTCTTTCCCTTATGGTTATGATACCTGATCTTGTGACACTTAGAGCTCGCAATACCTCAACGTTTCTGTTCTTCTCTGTCCACAATACTCTTCACATTCTCCTCAAGCACCACGTCTGCAATACTTTCTAGTTTCTTCACCATTTCAATACTCATTGTCAAACATTCCCATCCATAGAAGATCCTGCTACGTACACTTTTTAAATAAGTGCATTCTTGTACTTGCAGTATTTCTGTTTTTCACGACGATGCTCACATTGGCAAAAGACGCTGTAGATGTGGCTATTGTTTTCTTGATCTCTGTTTCACATCTTCCGTCAGATGCTCTGTGTAGGCAGGAATTTGAACGATCCATCTGTTTGTTTTCAGGACCTTAACTATAAAATAAATATCAAACGGGGAACCCTTTGAGGCCACTAATATATAATCTTTTTGTCAACCCAGTCTGATTGTATTTATGCTTTCCTAATTCTGGCTGTGGGGTTACAACACTTTCTCTCTGTAATCCCGTTTATCACGCAGAGTCTCGTAGCGGAGCGAGAGCTGGGGCGGTTCGACCCCCGCTCGTGACTTGCGGGATACTGAGCCGGCCGCTCAGAAAGCAATGGCAAACTACTGAGCGTAATCTTGCCAAGAGATCAACATACAGCTGAAAGATGCTGGTGTTGACAGCTAAGTCCTGTAAAGGATATGCTTAAAAAAAAAAAAAAAAAATCGCTACTATGTTATACTGTATTCAGTGTAAATCAGTTAGGCTATTTCATTTTATATCTAGCAGTATTCAGTATTATCTCCTCTGGATTTCCCAACACCTATAGACAGCTTAACAAGGCCTACACAAAAATAAAATAAAAAACGCTTCACAGACAAGAACACAGTTGTATAGCTTCTGAAAGTTATACACGGTCGGAGAACAGTGCATTCATTGTTCACTTGATGAAAGCTGTTGAACTCAAATAGTTGTTAGCCGAGGAAAACTCATGTGTTCATGGATAAACGGAGAAGCGCGTTCCAAATACGAGAACTCGGTTAAACAGGGACCTTTGGTTACCGTTTTATTTCTTTAAAACAGTGTAGCAAGTGTGAGGGGAGATAAAAACATCCAAAAGCCACCAGAAAAATTCCACTACACAGTACAGCGTGTAGGTGAAGAATTCCAGTGATTTTACAACCAGAAATTACTTCCCTCATAGAATCCTGGTAGTTGTAAGTTTCAAGTGTGGTCATTCTGCGGTCTTGCCCGTGAGGCAGGAATGCTTGGCAATGTTTATGTTTGACAAGGATGATAACACTAGCAGAGTTAGGAAGCCATTCCTTGGTGATGCACATCTCCAATCAGTGGGTGTAGCGCGTGAGAGCTCGAATGTCGTAATCCTTCACCACAGATCTGGATTTCTGACATTCCAGTCACTAGGATGTTGGGTTTTCCCGCAGTTTCAGTGGTAAGTACATAGAAGTTAACTACGTTAGTTCTGAAGCAGAATTATTGGACTTAAATCAGAAATATGTATTGAAGACAATGATAAGTATATACTAGTCGTGAACTTCGAGTAATGTACGTTTCTAGTAGAATGCTCGTGAACTTCGACTAACGGATGTTTCTATACTGTTCGTAAACTTTTATTAATAGACGTTTCTAGAATGTTCCTGAATATCGACTAATGAACGTCTCTAGAAATTTGCGTAATTTGAAATAAAGACAAGCAGTACACAAAAAGTGTAATGGAAAGTGAAAAAAGCACTCTTTTCCACGTCCAGTGGCGGTGTGGATATTTGGCGCTTGCACACAGTTCAGTTGGCACTCGATGAGTGATGCGGTCAATACTACGCAACCGCATTTACTTCCGAGAAGATTTCCTGGTTCCCATCTCAAGCTGGGTGGACCTGAGAACCAAGAGCAGTTTAAACACACAAATACCATACTGTGACTCCAACACACAGAAGGAGGTTCCATGTAAAAGCTAATCATCGTTGATAAACAGAAGATACCATCAAGCCTTGCCAAAAAGCAAACAGTGAGGTTAGACAAAATCAGCTATCTCTTAAACATCTTCTAGTATTTTGTATAAGAATAACCAAAACAAATATCTGTGCTATAATAAAAACTATGCCCGCTCCATGGCTAAAGGCTTGCGAACGCGATTCGTGAGCCGGGTACCAGGCGTTCGAAATTCAGCTGCGACCGATTTGTGCAACAGACCGTGTCGCGTTGTGTTATAATGTGCTGGTATGGGAGCCGGTCGTTCAGAAAGCAATGGCAAACTACTGAACGTAACACTTGCCTAGTACATCAACAACAGCTGAAAAATGCTGGTGTTGACTGCAACGTCCCGTAAGAGATACGCAACTTTAAAAAAAAAAAAAAAAACTAAACGTGCTACGATAAAAACAAACTGTGCTTTGATTTTTTTTTTTTAAAACAACAACTTATTGTGCTATAAAAAAGCTATTATAAAAGCTATTATTTATTTATTTAAATTCGCATATCCTTTACAGGACATCGCTGTCAACGGCACCATCTTTCAGCTGTCTGTTGATTTCTTGGCAAGATTACGCTCAGTAGTTTGCCATTGCTTTCTGAGCGGCCGGCTCAGTTATCCCGCAAGTCATCAGCGGGGGTCGAACCGCTCCCAGTTCTCGCCCGCTACGAGGCTCTGCGTGATAAACGGGATTACGGAGAAAGTGGTGTAACCTCTCGGCCAGAGAGACCGGCATGATAAAAACTAACCGTGCGGTAATAAAACCTAACTGTGCTTTTTTAAACAATAAACTATTCAGTAATAAAAAATGTGCTGTGATAAAAACAAATACAGATAAACAAGTCTTTTAGCAGGAACTTGGTGTAGGTAAATGAGTAGTTCGGAAAACTGCATTCTTGCAGGCCTGATTGCACGGAGATATGCGACCACTATTCTCCTCCCGTAGCGAACGATGAGAGCTGTCATCTAAACCTTGTCCAACAGCTCTTATGGCATAGTCGAGGTGTCGTCCTAACACCTTCAACAACGTGGCCTCTATGATGTGATACTAAAGGGAAATTGTATAATAGTTCCCTAAATATGAATTTATCGAATAAAAAAAATTAGCCATCAATTCAATGATAAAGTGTCAACAAAAACAACGACAACAACAACACACAATTTGCGAAAAGAGAATTGATTGTTTGAACCAAGAAAGATTTAAACCAATGTTCTAATTGTGGTTTGGAAAGATTGCATAAGTGCATAGTTCTTTTTCTTTCTACTTTTATCCTCTATTACAGTGGTTCTCAACCTTTTTTGGCCCGTGCCCCCCTTTACCATATTTTTGGAACGTCATCCCCCCCTTTCGTATTTCCTACCTAAAAATTTGGCCCGTGCCCCCCTTCACCATATTTTCAGAACGTCATCCCCTCCCTTTCGTATTTCCTACCTACCCCCCCCCCCCCCTCTTACACAGTATACATAATAATGGAAGCTAAATTTAATAGCACATACTAAAACAAGTCTAGGCGTCCACATAAAACGTGATTTGTGGGTCTACTTACTTTACAAATGAATTTTAGAAGGATGAGACGTACAGAACCGTAAAGTATGAAGAGAAAAACAATATCAAGAATCGGTTCTTGTATTAACGCGATCTTGAAATAATCTTAACTCCCCCCCCCCCCCGGAACCCTAAAATTCCCCCCTTGGGGGGGGGGGAATTCACCACCGGTTGAGAACCACTGCTCTATTAGGTCATAAGCTCTCAACAAACTTTCCCCCAAGCCCTCCTATTCTTGGCTATCCCATACAGCTCCATTCATGTACACCCCATATTATTAATTTATGTTTCTACTTCTCTTCTCCGTGTCTCTTTAGGCTTTCCTATATTTCTGTTGCTCTTAGGTGAAAGGAAGAACATCTGCCCATCCTGACTCCCTGCGGATTTCTCCAGATGGCGGCATGACTCCTCTAGGAGCACTTCCTATTCTCTTGGTTGGTTTGGGCATTATGTTGTCTTTATCTGTGAACTTGTCCATGATTGGTTGGCTTGGTCAGTATATTGTCTTTATCTGTGAACTTGTCCATGATTGGATGGCTTGGTCAGTATACTGTCTTTATCTGTGAACTTGTCCATGATTGGTTGGCTTGGGCAATTATGTTGTCTTTATCTTTGGACTTGTTCATGACTGGTTCGATTTTGCAGCTTAACTAATTCAGTGGTGAAGGATAATATATCGCCACATGTGACCTTCCATTTGGACAGAAGGACGATATATCGCTATACTAGGGTAATCGTGTTATTTGTTTTGTGGTATTTTCCACAGTTTCAGTGCTCAGTAAACGGACAATTACAGTATAATACAAGCTCAAATGATTGTGTACCATATTTGGTCCAAATTTACTCTTTGTTTGCCACTGAATCAGTTCAGTTTTTCATCGGAAAGGGAAAGCTAGTCCCAAGCCCAACCCTCTTTCGTCGCCTGTAACGACCTGTATGGCAAGCTACAGTGTCATACTATGCTTTGCTTCCCTGAAGGGTCCCAGTAACACACGGGCGGAATCCTCCTTAGCTGCCTCCTACAACATGTATGGTAATTGTCCGGACAGTCATTAAACTAGTTTTGCTTGCTGTGTTAATGATCTTTACTTCCATATGCAGGTAAAACACCGAGGAGGTGCCGAGTACAAATGACATATTCACTGATCACCGTACTGTGGTTCTGCTTTCGCAATTGAAATATGGTATAGCTTCTAAAAGTACAATTGTTCGCATTACCTGTTATAACTGTAGCACCACTTACAAGAGACTTACGAGTTCTTTACGATCAATATCTGTGTTTTTGTTGCTCATGGCCTGGAGAGAATTGTGCGGTAGGGAGTGAGAAATAATCTGGCCGACAGTCATTAAACTAGTTTTTGTAAACACGAAATGTACCATTTACAAGTGAGTTTAGGATCTGTCAAGGGCTTATATGTCGCTGAAATGTTGTCATTGCAACATGTTATCTCAGTTAAAATACTAATACAGTGTCAGTAGTTTTCCCTAAGCAACTTGCTTTAATTTGATACATAATACTACCATATCTGCTACCATATTAACAATGTTTAGGTCAGTGGTTCTCAACCTTTTTTGGCCCGTGCCCCTCTTCACTGTATTTTCAGAACGTCATCCCCCCCCCCTCTAATATTTCCTATCTAAAAAATCCCCCCACCCCTACACATTATACGTAAAAATGGAAGGTAAATTTAATAGCATATACTAAAACAAGTCTAGACATCAACATAAAACATGATTTGTGGGTCTACTTACTTTATAAAATGAATTTTAGAAAGATGAGACGTACATAACTGTAAAGTACGAAGGGAAAAACACTATCAAGTAATCGGTTCTTGTATTAACGCGATCTTGAAATGGTCTTCATTCCCCCCCCCCCCTGGAATCCCTAAAATTCCCCTTGGGGGAGGGGGGGGGGAATTCCCCACCGGTTGAGAACTACTGGTTTAGGTCATAACTTTGACACACCCCAAATTTTCATTTTCCGCCATCCATTTTTCTTTGGTCCAAACATCCTTTACTTTCTGTTTGGCACTGAATCTGTTAAGGTATTAGACATTTAAGACCAGACCCATATATTTTTAAATCAATCGGCTCTACTAGAGAGATGTGGTCAGAATCACGTCGGACATCTTTAAGACATGTCCTGGCACCCATTTAATGCTGGGCCCGCCAGAGAGCCCAGATGTATGTTACAAATCCGCCTCGATGTAGATTCGAACTCATGACTACCGGGTCGGTCTGGCGAGCGTCTAGCCACTACGCTACCGCGGCTCCAACCATTTACAAGACCGAATTACAGACTTCTTTCTGCAAGCTGCGCATATCAACATGACACTCATACTTCAAGAATGCCATTTTCTAGAAAGTTCCATGTATCGGGTTCCAGATGCTGTACGACGTAGGTGAGCCGTACCCGGAAGCTATTAAGCCATACGCATTCCTGTAGATAGTTTTATCCAGAAAACCCCGCCGTGAAAGACAGATAGGTAACATAGAGTTACACATGGCCTCGCGACGACTCACAAGGATTCCACTAGAAGCACATACCTGGTGCATTTCGTCAGCTGGGAAAAACAACGACGCCTGTAACACAAGGTCACTAGATGCCGGATTCACAATGGGTGATGTAATTCTTTGTGTTGCGTATCCCTTACGGGACGTTGCAGTCAACACCAGCATTTTCAGCTGCTGTTGATGTACTAGGCAAGTGTTACGTTCAGTAGTTTGCCATTGCTTTCTGAACGACCGGCCTCTATACCTTTTTCGAAAAAACCAGCACCGCCGTGTTTCGAACCCGGGTATACGGGCTCACAAACCGCGTTCGCAAGCCCTTCAGCCACAGAGAATTACAGTTGGTAAATACATTGTTGATTTTACCGTTGTCGGTGGAAGGGTGGAGGGGGAGACAGGAGAGAGGAGATAGAGAAATAAGCGGGGAGGGGGGGGGGGGGGCAAGGCGTAAGATACTGGTCAAAGCAAATCAGTTCACTTATCAGGCAATGGGTATTATTATCTCAATAATATGGAAGCCTTGAAGATGTGATTTTATAGAAGAATGCTGAAAAGTAGTTTGGCAGCAAATAGAGCAATCAGGGTGTTTTAAAGGAAGTTGAGTCGCAAAGACAACTTATCACAAACATCAGAAAGAGGCAGTCCTAGTTTTTGTTTTTGTCCACGTTATGAGAAGACAAAAACTGGAACATACTGTGACAACCGGAAAGATTTGCGGAAATGGAAATAGACGAAGACAGTGTAAAAAAGGTTATTGACAGTCTTGTGTCATGACACGGAAGGAAGTCAACATACGATTTCATCGGAGATCGTAATTTGTGGAGGGGCATGATCGGCCACGCCAGCCGCCAAAGCACTGGATGATGATATTGTTTGGCCGTGGATAATATGTATTCCCCGTTATTTTACTGTTTAATAATAAAGGGCCCTGCTTCGTGTATTGAACCATTTTGGGTATATGGTGCTAATCCTATGTTTCAATAGACCAACTGGCATCCGGTGTATGATGTGGTCAGTATCACGCTCGACCCCCTTGACCTCCCCGGACAAGTCCAGGTACCCGTGTCAGGCTGGGTCAACCTGAGACCCCATGTCTGTTTTACCAGCGTCCGCCTCGGTGAGGATTCGAATGTGCGACCACCGGGTTCGCAGGCTAACGTGTTTGCCATTGCGCTACGGCATTATACAAATATATTATAAGCGTGTGTCCTTTGTGGGACGTTGCCGTCACATCAAGCGTCAATTGGATGTTTATTTATTATTTTATTTTTTTGGCGCTCGCTCGCTTTGAACTCAAGCGTAGTCCATAATACTAGTTCCAGTAGTGATGGACTGAATTTTGAGCGTGGGTTAGCTTTCCCTATTAACAGTATCCCTCGCCATTAGGCGAACTCCGAATTCATAGGTACTTGTAATTTACGTCTTCAAAAGGACGACGGGTCAACATTTTAGTCCAACTGCCCGTTGTAGCGGTTGAACCCCTTACCTCGGCATCAGCACACCGGATGTTTAAGAACACGCGTTCCTATCCATTCGGCCGTGCTGGCCTACATGGGCTGTTTATAATATATTAGGCAATTTTACGTTCGTTAGTTTGCCATAGCTTTCTAAGCGAGAATTCAGCGTTTAAGTTGAAGTGATCGGTATTTGGAATGAACCCACTACCGCCCACCAGAGGTGTAAGCGCGATGTCGTACACCTCTCGGCCACGTTGACATCTGTTCAACACTATAGGCATCATGTATTAGAGAATTATCATTAAGAAATGGGCCCCATCTTTCATCCGTTGTCACACGTTTCAGTAGGCATCCATCGTCTGTTTTCCCTACACAAACGGAAACCTTATCTGAGCCGTGTAGGAGGACGAATTGGAATTTACGTGAGAGATGAATACTCTCTAAGTGTATGGTCGTGTGTCTGTCTCTTTCTGTCTCTCCGTCGGCCTGTTATACCAAAGCTCGCAGGATAGTTGAGTTACCGGAAGCAGTTCTTCACGTGTATTTATTTTATTTATTTTGCATAAATTGTTTTGCTTTTGTTACATTATATATTGATTATTGCCATTGTTATATTTATGTATGCATGTGGCTGTGCACACACACACACACACACACACACACACACATACACACACACACGACAGACAGACAGATAGACAGACAGGCAGGCAGGCAGGCAGGCAGGCAGACAGACAAACAGACAGAGACATAAAGTGTGACGCACGAGAACTGGCGAAGAATCGATTATCTTCCGGTGGCTCCTGATAAGATTGACGTAATGCTGCATGGTGATGATGGGGTGGTGATGGGTAGGTGATGATGGCGGTGGTGATGGGTAGGTGATGATGGCGGTGGTGTTGGGTTGGTGATGATGGCAGTGGTGGGGTGGTGATGGGTAGGTGATGATGGCGGTGGTGGTGAGTTGGTGATTATATGGTGGTGGTGGTGGTGGTGGTGGTGGTGGTGGTGAGTTGGTGATTATATGGTGGTGGTGGTGGTGGGTTGGTGATGATATGGTGGTGGTGGGTAGGTGATGATGGCGGTGGTGGTGTGTTGGTGATGATATGATGGTGGTGGGTAGGTGATGATGGCGGTGGTGGTGGGTTGGTGATGATATGGTGGTGGTGGGTAGGTGATGATATGGTGGTGGTGGTGGTGGTGGTGGTGGTGGTGGTGGTGGTGGTGGTGGTGGTGGTGGTGGTGGTGGTGGTGGTGAGTTGGTGATGATATGGTGGTGGTGGGTAGGTGATGATGGCGGTGGTGGTGGATTGGTGATAATATGGTGGTGGTGGGTAGGTGATGATGGCGGTGGTGAGTTGGTGATTATATGGTGGTGGTGGGTGAGGTGGTGATGAACAAACGAACGAACTTTATTTTCAAAGGGTCACAAATTGGGCACGCACACCCTTCCAATCACCCATCTTTCGTAATCAAACACATACACTCATTCGCAGTCACAACCTCACTAACAAAGGTTTTTCTTTTCTTTTTTTTTAGTGTTAAAATGTAACACTGATGATGATGATGGTGTGCAGTGTGTGTGTGTGTGTGTGTTTGTGCGCGCGCGCGTGTGTGTGTGTGTGTGTGTGTGTGTGTGTGTGTGTGTGTGTCCCATGCGACCAAAAACCTGATATCATTGGTTCCAACGAGAGTATTTGAATACACACCTATGCTGTATAGCTGGCACCCACCAGAGCCATTTACCTGGCGCACACCTGAGCTGTATACCTGGCATCCTGTCTTAAGAAAAATACTTACGTGTTCTCAGAAAATATATGGCAAACAACGTGGCCTGTCGATTACCTATCATTCCTGTCTGTTGGAAACCATGGCTTGTCTTTCAGAAATCGGTCAGTTCTGTTTCTTATGCAGTGTAAACAAAGACAACCTGTGCATTGTTATGGGGATCTATTTAGACAACGAAGGCTCCATGTAGAACCTGCATACATGATTCGTTGTGGTATGGTAACTTCGACGTGTCGTCATGCTGTCTGCATTAATCCTGGTAGCAGCAGCAGCAGTAGCAGCATCAGCAGCAGTAGTAGTAGTAATAGTAGTAGTAGTAGTAGTAGCAGCAGCAGCAGCAGCAGCAGCAGCAGTAGTAGTAGTAGTAGTAGTAGTAGTAGTAGTAGTAGTAGTAGTAGTAGTAGTAGTAGTAGTAGTAGTAGTAGTAGCATCAGCAGCAGCAGCACAAAGATCTGTTACATAATTATTGTTGGTATAATCATGGTATTAGTATGAGCTTTAAATGTTGCTATTGCCAAAGTATTAGTTGTTGATATTGTAGTAGTAGTAGTTGTAGTAGTAGTAGTAGTAGTAGTAGTAGTAGTAGTAGTAGTAGTAGTAGTAGTAGTAGTAGTAGTAGTAGTAGTAGCGCTGTGGTAAGCGCTCCCAAGGCGGCCAGGGTAAAAGCTCGAAGCTTTTGCAATTCATCACGACACGGGAGACTGCTGCCAAAGGCCGAAATTCATGGAGTACATCATTACGAAAAGGCGTAGTCACTTGCGAAGCAAACAGGATTGCAAGAGATGTGAAATAAAGACTGGGCAACAACAAAAACACCACTGCAGGAGATCCTCCTCCTGGAACGTCAATCATTCTTTGTCCATCTTGCAAAGAAAATTTAGAGCCAAAATAGACCTTGCCAGCCATCTTAGAACTCATTGCTCGAAACTTTCAAGCCGACTGGATGAAATGGATGGTCATCATCATACTTGATGGACAAACACCATGGAGTACATTGAGAATATTGAAAGAAGAGATGTGATTGGTTGGTACCATTGTGTTATATGTAATTCATAGAAGTTCCAGTTTTAGCGGAAATATTTATCATCATCATGTGTCATGTAGATAAGCGTTGACGGTCACCAACCATGGATCAGCTGTGTCATATTGTCTCAATGCTGACATGTAGCCACGCCATCTAAATAAACCCCTTAATGACATATAAATAACTCCCGACAACTGATGTTTCTATAAATAATACTGAATGTCCCGTGTGTTGCCGGGGCCCATAAGGGAAGCAAAGAATAGCAACGCTGTAGCCTACCATGCATGTTGTAAGAGGCGATTAAGGAGGCTTGATGGTTCCGTCGCCCTGCTACTGAGTGAGTGCGTGGCGCGACACTATGAGCTGTGAGTTTCGTGTGAAATGCTTTTGAATCTGCCCGAGGTTTTTTGGAACGTGACTGCATGTTCAGAGCGATGGCAGATGGCTATGTCCCAGAGTTGACCGGTTTTTGCCTTATGCAGAAATGCGTGGCTGCTGGGCTTCTGGTTGACTGCCACTACTGTATTTTCGTGGACTGTGTAGGTGAACATCTAGGAAACATCCAGATGGGGAAATGACTGCCGATTCCATCAGAGATGAACTGGATGTTTCGTGGGGGACTATTGTGTTGACATTCTGGCGGCGGCATTATGCACAGTGTATCTGTGCGGGCTGTTGTTTGTCGAGACTCCTGTCTTTTCCACTTTTCACATTGGGCAGTGGGGAGCGTTTTGTGTGATATTCACTGGCACAGGAACGGAGCATAATGGGGATGAACCGTTGCTGTGAAGTTGGAACCGCGACTAACCAACTAACTAACTAACAATACTGAATGTGCCATTTCTTAACATGACGTCATCAAGAGATGTATCATCATTTCTAGATTCTCGTGATTAATGGCCATGATAGAATATTGAAGAATGAACAGACTATAGTCTGGCATTTTGATTACATTGGTAGCTGGTATCTATCCTGGCGCTCAGAAGGCCGTGGGTTCGCTCCCCGGACTGCTCGTTCAGACCACGGGTGAAATTTTTCCGGAGACTCATGGGAATCATGGCTGGAGTTATGAAATTCGTGCATTGTGCTATGCCCTCTGCCAGGAGACTTCTGGGGATCATGGCTGGAGCTAGGAAGTTCGTGCTTGCTGCTTTCTACTACTACTACTACTACTACTACTACTACTACTACTACTACTACTACTACTACTACTACTACTACTACTACTACTACTACTACTACTACTACTACAGCAATAGCAACATTTAAAACTACTACTAATACTATGATTATACCAACAATAATTATGTAACAGTCTCGGCCGGGAGACTGCTGGCAACCATTATTAGAGCTACGGAGTTCGTGCTTTGTGCGATGCTCTCGGCAAGCGGCTTGCTGTTTTACGAATAGAAAAAAAAATGTGTGCATATCCTTTACAGGACATCGCTGTCAACATCAGCATCTTTCAGCTGATTGTTGATTTCTTTACAAGATTACGCTCAGTAGTTTGCCATTGCTTTCTGAGCGGCCGGCTCACATACCCCGTAAGTTACCGACGTGATTCGAACCGCTGCTGATTCTCACCGTCGTCACGTGCTTACGAGAGTATACGAGATTACGGAGAAAAGTCGCTAACCTCTAGGCCAGGAAGCTTACAAATAGAGGCCGAGCAAAATGGGGCAAAAGCCGGCGCAATAAAGTAGTCCCTCTCGACTGTGGTACTTTATAAGCTTACGCGATTAGATCGTTACTTCGATGAAAACATGTTTTGATTTATTTCGATGAACAAGGATATGCCTTTACTAATAAATTAATATGAAAGGCGTCGCCTCGGTAGGGATGCAACTGTGCTCGGAAACTCAGTTATAAAGACGTTATTGCCTGTTTTGTGAATTAGAGAATGGCATTACGTTGACAAAAGGAGTTGGTCACATCACCTCAGAAATGTTTAATCTATGTAATATCACTAGCATTAGTATACATTTTTGTGATGCTTGTGGAATTAGCGTGATCGTTTCTGCTGGTACACTTGTAGTCAGTTATATATAATGTCGTTCTAACGTATTTGATTGAATTCGTGCCATATTTAGTCGTGTATGTTCTATTTCCCACTGAATTCTACAAGGACTCGAATGAACGCCATTGTCTGTTTGCATCGCTCAGAATGGAAATAACTATATTTTTTACATAAATCAACCCAGCATGGCCCTTCCTGCACCTTGCAGCAACTGAGAGTCGGAGAGATTTGCGGCCGATCGCAGACATAAAGTCCCACACGATGACAACCCATCAGGAGCTGTCCACAGGGGACAACGATCTAACCGCCTATTAACAAGCACGCGATGCACAGGGCACTTAATTATATGAGAGAAGCAGTTGTGGGACTTTTTTGTTGTTGTTGTAAACATTTGATACCTAAAAGCAGGAACCGTGGTGGCGTAGTGATTATTGTACTTGTCAAGAAAGTAGTCCGGCTTCAATTTCTCAGTGGTAGCATGAAATATTTTTTATATCTATTTATATTACAACAGCTCTGTATGGCTAATCCATTCTCGTAACATTTCTGTCCGACATTTTTCTTAGAATGTTTTGAGAATTATCGGACAAGGAAATGCGTCGAGGAATGGAAGTGACCACTCTACTTTATTATGTGGAAACCTAACACGTCACACTAAAACGGGAATATCTGTCATAAGAATTGCCTTTACATAAGAGCACCCGCTCTGTGGTGAAGAGGTTACAGACGCAATGCGTAATCCCACATACCGCGTTCGAAACACAGCCGCGGGTGGTTTGGCAGCAGGCCGCCTTGTGATGACTTTCATAAAATGGTATGTGCCAGACGTTCACAAAGCAATGGCAAACTGTTTTTTTTTCCCATTCCATATCCTATTTACAGGAGATCGCTGTCAACACCAGCATTTTACTGCTGTTGTTGATGTCTTGGCAAGTTTACGTTTAGTAGTTTGCCATTGCTTTCTGAACGACCGGCTCTCATACCAACACGTTAAGACCCAGCGCAACGCGGTCTGCTGACAAATCGGTCGCAGCTGTGTTTCTAACGCAGGTAAGCGGGCTTACGAATCATATCCGCAAGCCCTTAGCCACTGAGAATGGCAAACTACTGAGCGTAAAGTTGCCAAGAAATCACAAAAAGCCATACAATACTGGAGTTAACTGCGACGTACTGTTAAGAATATGCAACTAGTTTTTAGTTTACCTAACAGCCTACGTAACAAAATCTCAAGACAATGTATAACTGAACCGTAGCTGTGACTTAGGGGCAGTCTACGCCTGTCACTATTCCCCGACACACCGAGTCGAGAGTTCGAAATCAGCGACCGCTTTGCGTTAATTTCCATGATATGAGGGTTGGTTGTTCAGAAAGCCTCAGCAGACTACTAAACGGTAAAAAATTGCTTATTAGATCGCAATCAGCCAACAAATGCTGGGGTTGATTGGGACGTACTGTAAAGGACATGTAATTCTCTTCAAATGAACTGTGGGTGCCCTGGTGCCGCAGTAGCTAGCTCATTTGTTTGCAAGTCAAGTGGTAATGAGTTCCAATCTCCATCGAGTCGCGGACTTTTTTCTTTTTAATTGATAAATGTTCGCAGGTCGACCCAGACTGAAACGGGTACCGGAGAAATATTCTAGGAAGTAAACTCGGCAGGTTTAATATTAACCACATCACCCATAGACTATTGACTGGATGTATACAAGTGTGAGCCGGTCTCCGAGGTGAAAAAGTTACCGACGCTGTTCGTGACCCCGCATACCCGCGTTCGAAACACAGCTGCGCGCGATTTGGCAGCGGACCGCATTGCCTTGGTATTTTACAAAATGGTATGGGTGCCGCTTATTCAGAAAGCAATGGCAAACCACTGAACGTAAACTTGCCAAAACATCAACAACGGCAAACAATGCTTGTGCTGACTGCAAACGTCCTTTAAAGGATATGCAACTAACTTTTATAAAAGTGTGAGACAAGCACCACATACATAGGGCGTTGTAGGATGTGGAAGATAGTCTTTTACCGTTTGTGTGTGAACTGATAATAGATCAAATATAACTCAATTAAAGATCAAAAGGGCTAATATAACAGTATTTTTTGAGATATTCAAATCAATAAATCAGTCTGGTTACCACAGGACTTCTGAAACTATACCGTTATGAAACACTGGAAAAACTGCGACGTTGTTGCAATATTCGGTTAGCAAATGTTGTTTGATCTCTGCTTATTTAAGTACCCATTAATGGGACAACAGAAACTAGATTTAGTTGTTTTTGATATTTTCTTCTTCTTCTTCTTCTTCTTCTTCTTCTTCTTCTTCTTCTTCTTCTTCTTCTTCTTCTTCTTCTTCTTCGATTACTCCTCCTCTTCTTCCTCCTCGTGTTTTTCTTCCTCCTCTTCTTCCTCCTTCTCCTCCCCTTCCTTCTCCTACTTCTTAATAAACACTTAGTGACAATTAGCACACTTCATACGAGAAAAGAGCAATCACGACCGCCCACGCTTATCGATATGGCACATTATGATGAGATTATCTTTAAAATTAGCAGACGAAAGCCACATTGACACTAAACGTTGCCCTGGTAAGTTCTCCCTCAGGTCGCGTCAATGTGCTGATTTTTTTCAACGCTATCGTTAAATGCAAACGAAATCTTGATATTAAATCTTGGTGTGCATTGCAAAACCTTACGGCTGATTAGATTAGTCATGATTGACTTGTGAGATTGTATAATTCATGATTACATTGTATGTATTGAAGCAACATAATGGTTTGCATAAGGAAGGACTGTAATATTAGATGTGGTGATTGTTCATCAAGTATGACGGTGACCATTCATTTCATCCAGTGGTAAGGCAGATGTGCTTGGGCCCTTTAGAATCGAGTGTATAGCACAAAAGAACGCTAGATATCACTGCTTGGAGTAAATGGTGCTGCAGGGAGTGACTAGAGAATCTGGCTGACACTCAAAACCCCGAGGAAAGGCCAGACGGACACATAATCAGACTGGTACTGGTACCATTACTATTGGAACTCTTCGCTGACTGTTGCAGATAAGGACGGAGCAGGTATGGGAATGCCCCGAGTGTTGTGATGTTAGTTCATGACTCAACTCTCAACTCAACTGATTTATTATGTTTTACTGACAAAGGTTACAGTTGAGGGGAAAAAGGGGGGGGGGGGGGTATTTGAGAACACACTAGAAAACACATTGAACGAATTGGTTCGGAGAAATCCCCCGGCGATGGCCCGGAGAAAGCTAACTTCTCTACCCTGGTGTTGGCCCGGAGAAAGCTAGCTTCTCTCCCCCTGCGTTGGCCCGGAGAAAGCTAGCTTCTCTCCCCCTGCGTTGGCCCGGAGAAAGCTAACTTCTCTCCCCCTGCGTTGGCCCGGAGAAAGCTAGCTTCTCTCCCCCTGCGTTGGCCCGGAGAAAGCTAGCTTCTCTCCCCCTGCGTTGGCCTGTGTTGTAGCTTCCATTTCCGCGGTTCGCTATACCACAACCTACACTTGTGGATGTCCTTCCTCCCCTCGCCGCTAGTTCTGTTGTGGAAAGCTAACGAGTATGGAGCCTTGCTCTGTCGCCAACAACTGTTGCTAGGTGGTGGAATACTGGATTATTCCGACTCTAATTTAATATTTTTGTGTTTTCTTTTTTTCCCCAATAACTTTCATACAACCTTTACTTCCTTGTTGAGTCTTACAGTATATGAATATTGCAATATTTACTTTGTCCTGCCGTGGGGTCGGCGTACTTTGACAAGTTTAAGCATGTTGTCAGCCGAATGCATATTTAAATAGAATTAATTATAAACATGTTCTGGGCTATCAGGGGAAATATAACTGCTGTCATCCTCCGGCTCTTAACTTTGTACAACAAAGCCATCCCGCCCCCGACGCATTACAAATAAGCATTTGCATTGGGTAAGTGAAATACCAGACGGCAGGTCAAGGTTATTGCGTGTCTCCTGGCACACCTTCTTCTGTCAGCAAAAGGTGAAGGTGATCCCATAGCATATACTGACTATTACGGGTTATAAAGTGGTTACAGTTAGTTGTATGTAATTTACAGAACGTCACAGTTAACCCCAACATTGTTTGGCTGTTTGTGATGTGTAAGGCAGTTTTTACTTTCAGTAGTTCGCCAATGCTTTCTGAGCAACCGACGCCCATATTATCGAAATCAGCGCAAAGCGGTTTGCTTCCAAATCATATGCATCTGCTTTGGAAATTGTGAAACGCGTTCGCTGCCCCTTAGCCACATCACCGGCTGAGAAGTCATATATACTAGGTGACGACATGATGAGGGCACCCCAATGCGAGGGAAAAGGCACGAATCGCTCATCGCCACAACTATACTGTGTCGTTAATATTTACAAAAGTTAGGTTGTGAAGATCGACGAGAAGAAAGGCAGGGGCAGACCAAGAGAAATGTTGCTGGATGGATTCAGACGGTGGCATAGATGAATATCAATAGCGGAGTTGATCCAGAAAACCAAAGACCGAGATTTGTGGAGAGTCATAAACGCCTACGCCAGCCGACATGGCACTTGATGATGATGATGATGATGATGATGATGATGGTGATGATGATGATGATGATGATGATGATGATGATGATGATGATGATGATGATGATGATGATGTTGAAAAGGGTGGCTAACTTGCGCGGCACTCACCTCTAGCTCCACAGCTGCCAGATTGGTATTTATATGCTTTTGTAAAATGTCACTCTAATCCGATATCCGATATAGGGCCAGCATTGCCGAATGGACCAAAGCGCTGGCTCTTACATTTCCGGAGTGCTGATACCGAGGTAGCGGACTCAACCCCTACACAGGTCAGCTGGTCTAAAATGCTGACTTCTCGTCCTGGACTCGAGGACGTGAATTAAAAGTACCCCAGAAGTCGGAGTGGGTTCACCTGGTGGTGAGGGGACACTGGTAATAGAGAAAGCTAATCCACACGCAAAAGTCTGTCCAGTGCACTAGAAGTAGCATCACGTGTGTATACTATGCTTGAGTTCAAAGTGTGCGAACGCAAACAAGAACCCAACAATATCAAATGGCTGGGTCTTGTTTCTGCAGAGCGGCCTACAGAAAGCTTAGCACAGAGCAAGAAAGCTCTGGCTCCAGCGACAACCCCTGGTACCTATTTTTGGTTAAAAGTTAGTTGCATATCCTTTACGGACGTAGCAGTCAACCCTTGCATTTTTTATTTATTTATTTATTTATTTATTTTTTTTTTTTTTATGTCATGATTCCCTGGCAAGTTTACTTCAGTAGTTTGCCATTGCTTTCTGAATGACCGACACTCATACCATTTCATAAAACACCAACGCAGCTGTGTTTCGAATGCGGTATGCGGGATTACCAACTGCGTCCGTAACCTATTCCCTACGGAACAGGCTATTTTGGGTATTATATTATATATTAAAGCAATTGTAGAACTATTTTAGGTAGGTTCAGTTTTAAAAAGTCCGTAACCGCCCGATGCGTGTCGAACCCACGACCACCCTGTAGGCAGGCGAGTATCCAGCCACTACGCCACCTCGACTCCCGTGGTGATTGATGTAACCCGCAGTTATACAGGAACCATGAGGTCGCCGAAAAAATTGCTCTCGCTAACTGAATGACGGAGTCGGCATGTTAAAAAAAGCCCGCGACCTTCGAGACGCAAGGTAGGCAGCTTTGCCAATTCGCCACGAGAACCCTCTCTTGATAGCCATACAGTTAAAGCAAAATTACTTCAGCTGATCATGCTACTTGGATTGAGTTGGCCAGTTGTTTTTCTTGGGTCCCATTAACACCAGCCAGTTTAATCTCATGATTATTTTATATCATAAATAACAAATTTGTTGTTGCTCTTAGAGTTATCATTCTGTTTTTAACTGGTGGAATAATTTGTAAGTTTTATTTATTGCATTTTTTGTTTTGTTTTTGAGGAGGATAATTAAGGAGGCTGCGGCAACTGTATGTTGTAAAATCGCGTTCAGTCTTATGTTGTTTGTTGTAAAATCGTGGCCATACATAACTGTAAAATGGTGTTCATTCATATGTTGTCTGTTATAACATGGTGGTCATTCATGACTTGTTGTAAAATGATGTTCGTACATATGTTGTCAGTTGTTAAATTGTGTTCACTCAGATGCGAATAAACGTACCATTTCTGTGGTCATATTTCTTCATATATTTCCTGGGTATATAGATGCGAATAAACATATAATTTATAAGCTAGTATTTCCACATATATTTCCTGAACATACAGATGTATTTTCGCTTCTGTTTTCCTGCGCGCATACAAAAGCGAATAAACGTATCATTTATATGGTTACATTTCAACATCTGTTTCCTGCGCGAATACAAATGTGAATAAACGTATCATTTATGTGGATACATTTCAGCATCTGTTTCCTGCACGAATTCAAATGTGAATAAATGTACCACTTCTGTAGTCACATTTCAACATCTGTTTCCTGCGCGAATTCAAATGTGAAAAAATGTACCATTTCTGTATTCACATTTCAACATGTTTCCTGCGCGAATTCAAATGTGAATAAATGTATCATTTCTCTGTCAGACACAAAACAGACTAGCAGACGGAAATCTAGTGTCTAGATCAGTAGTCCACTTGACGTGAATAGATCGGCCCGACACATGTGCTCGTCGAAGCGTGATAATGCATCGATAGCCCACACTGTGCTCGTTCCGAAGGCAAGGCCTGCATTCACTCCAGGAACATTAATTTCTATCCTTACTGCAGCCATTAGTGCGGTACTGTTTGAAGTCAGGTCACAAATATCTTCATGACTTCCGGTTTCCTCATGTCGTTACCTTCATGTCGTTTTCTTAATGCAGTCATGTGTTTGATTTGAACGTGAAATATATGCTGTAAATATTGTGCACCTCTGCATTGATTATGTCTCTTGTTCTCGTGTTTATGTGTGACTTTTTCAGAAATTAGTAAACAGTGACAGCTTCTTCATGTTGTGAGCTGCTTGATTAACGTCCTCTTTTTGGTTAACCTTTCTAAAGTAGTGCGTCATAACGGTCATACCTTGTTACGCACCCCAAAGGTCAACAATATAAAATAACACAAAGTAATGCAGCTTTACAGGTAATTTTGTTATGTAGAGCTACATTATTTTGTATTATTTTATATTGTTTACATTTCCACAGCTTTACCGCAGTTCAACTAACTTTACCCCACATGTGTCCGACTTCGGCATGCACTTGTGTTATGTTTACTTCATCTAAACAGATCCGACCCAGGGAAACGGGCTCTGTCTGCCGTACGTAGGTTTTCTTTCCTAACAATGTTGCCATGGTAGCGATGGTGTGGCCTACTCTCTGAGATTTCCAGCTGCAGTAGAATGTTTAACGTGCACAACTTCGTCTTTATTCAGGATGGCTGGGTATCCGTTCTACTGCCCAAGAGATCAGAGGAGGTGTCTACATTCTTATTTTTCATCATATACTCATTTCTTCTTATTCATCATATGCCCGTTTCTTCTGATTCATCATATATTCATTTCTTTTTATTCATCACATACTAATTTCTTCATCATCATATACTCATTTCTTCTTATTCATCTTATACTTATATCTTCTTATTTATCATATACTTATTTCTTCTTCTTCATCATATGCTAATATATTTTTTTTTTACCTATTCATACACTCATTTCTTCGTCTCCATCTTTCGCCCGTTATACCCCATGGGAGCAAAAGTCCTAAACTGAACTCACCCTAAGCCGTATTATCTTCTGCCATCTCATGCATCACCGTTCACATCCTTTCCTTATTATTCATTTGTCTCATTTTCTTCTTCGTGTGTTTTTAAACCTTCCTCTATTTCGTATTTGGACTCCAGATAAAGGTCTGTTTATTGATACTATTCACATGTGTCCTTAATGTGTGTCCTATCCAGCGACAGCGTCCTGGCTCGCCTCTTGATTCAATGGTGTTTGTCCAGTTCTCTCCCTGAACCCCTCAATGGATACGTTCATTGCTCTGCATATTTGTTGTTAAGTAGAATAAAATATCACTAATGCATATACTTTTGGGGCAAACAGACAGACCACTTACAATTTGTGTTTCTGGTAAGTAGACAGGGACGCTACTCACTTTATGTAAGATTATTGAATAAGCAGGCCCATCAATAACTTCCTCTTCTTCTTTCGTCCTGTATCCACCTTTGGGGAGTAGACCCTCAGACGGCTTATTCCAAGCCGTCCTACTGTCTAGCGAGGATTTAAGGTTTCAAAGATGGGACCAAAATATTAACCATTTTAGTTATGCTGATCACATAGTGCTTATTGTATATGATGGACATAAATTACTAGTATTAATAAACATATACACTGAAAGTGAATATAAAAATCTACAATCAAACAACACAAACAAGAAGTTACGGTTACGAATAAGAAAACAGAAGTCAACAAGTGTGAACAATGAAAACACGCTAGATAACGCTGAAACACGTAGAGAGATTCAACTATCTAGGATCAGTGATAACAACAGAGGAAAAGACAAAACAGCATTACTATAGGTAACACTAATGTTATCTAATTAGTGTTTTTTATCCCACTGGTACTGCCCCGTATTTGTCAGTAATTGTGGAAATATTCTTAATCTGGCCGAATAGTTCGCCTAATGTTGCTCAATATGGTACAGAAGATGTTGCCTTGAATCCCGCTGACGTCACTTACTTCAATAATACTTATGTGGACCTCGCTGTTGTTCTTTTTAATAACTAAAATCATATCGATCATGTGCCACCAAACTGCGTTGGCGTTGTACGTGTCTCTCAAACAGTATTCCTCCCTGGTGTTCTGGATCAATTATATTCATTATACACACTCCCCATGCCGCCATCTTAGGCCACTTAGCATCATTTCACTCGGACTTCCTCTGCCTTTTCTAACCCTTGTATTTCAAGTTGTCATGATGTTTTCCATGGCTTCATGTCAGATTATATAACTAAAGAATCTCTCTCTCTCTCTCTCTCTCTCTCTCTCTCTCTCTCTCTCTCTCTCTCTCTCTCTCTCTCTCTCTCTCTCTCTCTCTCTCTCTCTCTCTCTCTCTTATAGTGTGTATTGTTCCGCTTCTTCTTCGCTCCACTTTCGAGGGAAGTTCGTCACCCCTAGTTATGCACCTCAAAGGTCAATTTAACAGATATCGGCATGCATGTGTGTACCGTTTGCTTTCTCGGAACAGATTCCATCCAAATTAACGAGCTCTATCCACCCTTTAAAGTTTTTATATAACGTTCTACTTGCATTAACCATTTCACACACTCGCTGTTAGTTACTTTGGTAGTCCATGCTATTCACAACATTCCATCCCAGAAACAATATCCTGATTGTTTATTCACATTCCGATATAGATACATATCGATAACAGCCTGGCATGAATATCAAATGATTTATTTATATAGGCGCAGTGGCAATGTGATTAGTGCTCTTGCTTACAACCACAAAGCTACGTGTTCAATTATCAGCAATGACAGGATTCATTTTTCCGAGGAGTAGGGCCTTGAGATCGACCCGGCTTCATAAAAAGAGTGCCGGGGAACTTTCTAGAAAGTGTTTGCGAAGGCATGACGGCGAGAAAGAACCATTTTGTATCATTATGCCGTGGCCTAGAAAATACAAAATACCACCTCTTCACACCTCAAGTGGCAGTATACTCTATAGAACTGCTTATTTTCAATAATGCATAGCTAAATTAGCATGATTCTTTGGCGCTCTTAAAAGTAGGAGACAGAAATAACGCCTAGACGACAAACTAGACAGAATTTTAAAAAAAAACAATAAAAGCTATGTTTATCGCAACTGGATTCGATTCTATTACCTCCAAATGGCGACAGCGCCTCGCAAGTAGACTTGTTCCTCCACGAGGCGTGTCGTTATGTGAAGTTATAGGTTCGAATCTCAGCTAGCTGAGGTTTTAATTTTCATGTTGTCTAATGTGTCCGGCTCTGGTGGCGCAGAGTTACAGACGCAGTTCGTAATCCCGCATACCGCTTTCCAAACAGTGCCAGGCGATTTACAGCAGACCGCCTTGCGTTGGATTTTATTTAATAAAGTTGTATGCGTGTCTTTCGTTCAGAAGGCAATGACAAACTACTGAACGTAAGCTTGCCAAGAAATCACGAACAGCCAAAGATTCTGGGATTGACTGTAACGTCCTGTACAGGATATGCAAAAACTTAACTAATGTGTCCTCTAGTCTTTACTTCTGTCTGCTATTTCTGTGATCGCCTAACTATACATGTGAATTTATTTACGAAATGTCTTAGTGACCAAAATGGATTTCCCAATTAATATTGCTTTCAAGAGCACTACCGTTAATTCCGTTCATATTTTATGTTTCTCGGCGGTGTCATTGATGTCACATGAAAAGCCTAGTTAACCTGTTTTAACCTCGAACGAAGGTGAATGCACGTATGATGTCATGTTCCATACAGAGCCCACGTTTCGCATGGCTACACTTTGAGTCACCACTGCGTCTCATATTTATTGTTGTTGTCAGTAGCATTAATCTAACCACCAGGTCCCGTGACCTCTCGATACACTATCGCTCCATCCCTGGCCTACCTTGCTAGTGCATTCATTAATTCATTGATTCGTCTATTAATATGTTACCCCCGGGTGTGTAGGAGGAGGTACTTTATGGTCCGGTTTATTTCGGGAAAATCCCCCGCATCATCACAGTTTTGCCTACTGGTGTCGGCGATCATGCGTCACCATATCTCGCGATATTCAGTGGAATGTATCAGTTCCGTGCTGACACCTTTTTATGCTATAACGAAAGGCTGTGAAGACCCACCCCCTCGATGCCTTCCTCTATCTCTTTTCATAAATTTGTCCAATTGCACACATTCCAGTTTTCCCTTTCTTATTTTTAAAATGTTGCATGTCCTGTGCAAGCCGTTGCAGTCAGCACTATGTTGATTGTTTTGGGTAATTTTACGTAAAGTGGTTTGGCATTGCTTCCTGGACAAGAAGTCAACGTTTAAGTCGACCTGGCAGATATTTAGGGAGAGAACTCACTACTCTGCCGTCAGTGCACAGTGTGTTAAAGGGCGAGCGCTCCTAACCTTTCGGCAAGGCCGACCGCTTTGTTTCTTATAGTGTAGCTAATGCTTGACTGCTGCCACTTGTTGGTGTTGCTGATACGTGGCCCTTGTATCTTTCCCTTGTAAACGTATTTATATGAGCGATTTAGACTTTCTGAAGAAATCCCACAGACCCCTACATGTAAGGCCATGTCATGGAAGATACTTCCGTAAAGGTATGCAGCTTTACGTCTTCACATATACTAGGTAACAGCATAATTATTTGAGATGAGTAGCTCTATTCCTTGCTGTCTTTCCCTCAGATATATTTTCTAGAAAATGATTTTTATTTCTTTCGCTCGCTCGCTCGCTTTTAACTCGAGCGTACTCTACGCTGGACTGATGTTTACTTGTGGGCCAGCTTTCTTTATTACCAGTGTCCCTCGCCATCTGACAAACACACTACGACTTCTGAAGTACTTGTAATTTACGTCCTTTAGTCAAAGACGAGAACTCAAAGATTTTCGTCCAACTGACAGGTTTAGGGGTTGATCCCGCTACCTCGCCATCAACACATCGGAAGTTTTAAGAGCGAGCGCTCTTTTCTATTCGGTCATGCTGAAAAATAAGAAAGTGATGGAATTATCCGTTACCCACCGTATGAGGCCGTGGCAGCCCGAGATCGGTTCAAGTTCGGAACAATGTTGTTATTGCTGAGGATTGAACCAAGACAACACTCCTGGTAGGCAAGAGCTCTGAATACTATGTGACCTTTGCATACTGCTTTGATTTGTCGAAACACAGCCGTGAGATTTATCACGACTGTATTAGTTTACAAATTGCATTTCCCATTTATCATTTATATAATGATGGAACATGCAACATGATAACGAGGATATGTGTGTGCGTGCGTGCGTGCGCACGGTGACATTAATGTGGAAACCAGTACATATGATATGTTTTATATGGCTGCAGGAAGAAATGATAAGTTGAGTAAGCGAATATATCTATCTCCATAATACATATCGCAGAATACAGGTCAAGTCTTATCTCATACAGGTCAGAGAGTCATCATTCAGCTCCGATAATGTAAAACCGGTAATCATACGCTCATGAACTCGTTGCTGCTTGTTCTCCGTGGTTATGCTATTGAAGTGTTTTCTTTATAACTATTCATTACATCGCTATGTTAGCCTCGGTGGCGTAGTGGCTAGACACTCGCCGGTCGATGGATTCGATCCACATCGGGGCGAACTCGACATTTTAAAAATCGTTCTTGCCTCTCAGCCTGAAATGGGCACAATGAAATGTCTTGGGAAGTTAAGACGGGCGGTATCATACTGATCACATGACCCATCCAGAGCCGATTGGTTTACAGAAATTTTAGTCTACGACTACATGCTCATTGCTCCTTAAGCCATGTTAAATGGTTCTTTACTTACTTACTTACTATTTCATCAATATACGAGTAGCTGTGAAAACAATGTGACATTAACAAACTTTACAGAAACTTAACATGACAACTCGGCGAGACAGATAAATCCAGCAACAAACATCGGTAAAGCCCATGTTCTTTAACAGTTGAGAGACTGTACATAAACTAAATGGCAGATTAGTGATTTTTTTCGTAACGCACTTATGCCACCCTTGGGCGTTGGCAATGCTGAGCGCAGACAGGAGCTGGGATTTGTTTTTGAAATCTTGAATCTCAGACTGAGCCTTGGCCAACTTGTTTCTAAGTGCAGGTCTAAACAGGCAGAAATAACTGATTTCTATTTGGGCATTTTAATAAAGCGAGATAGAAGGGGAAGTAGGAGTATACTAAAGGCTAGATAAGGTTAACCATATACTGTCAACTATAAAATGTCAACCATAGACTGTCAAGCATATGCTGTCAACCACATAATGTCAACTACATACTGTCAACTACATATTGTCAACTATATATTGTCAACTAGATATTGTCAGCTACATACTGTTAGCTACAAACTGTCAGCTACATACTGTCAGCTGTCAGCTACATACTTTCAGCTACATACTGTCAGCTACATACTGTCAGCTACATACTGTCAACTACATACTGTCAACCACATACTGTCAACTACATACTGTCAACTACATACTGTCAACTACATACTGTCAACTACATACTGTCAACTACATACTGTCAACCACATACTGTCAACTACATACTGTCAACCACATACTGTCAACTACATACTGTCAACTACATACTGTGGGTGTTAACTATGTCCACTGCTTTTAAACGAGGTTCCCAAGCTGTTCGATATTCCGCCCTCGACCAGATCTCTAGCTTACCAATGTATTAATGCAGTCTTAATAGTCGAGAGAATCGACTTCATTGCCGCGGATTTTATCCCATATGGCTCAGTCTCTTTCCGCAGGGCGGCCTGCAGAAAGCATCGCCTGCATAAATTACGAACTCCGTAGCTCAGGCGACGACCCCCAGGAGTCTCCCAAAAAATGCACTAGTGAATACAAACATAAATGCACTTTTCTTTCACTGTATTAAATTACCCTTTTCAAACATAAATGCACTTTTCTTTCATTGTATTAAATTACCATTTTCAAACATAAATGCACTTCCTCTCATTGTATTAAAGTAAATTACCTTTTCACGGCTTGAGATAAAGTGGATATATGGTGTTAACGCCATATTTGTGTAGACCGACCGGCACTGGATGTCTGATATGATGTGTTTAGTATCATGTGGGTCGTCTTTACTTCCCATAGTATTTCCTTGTGCCCATTTTAGGCTAGGTCGACCTGGAAGCATAAGTTAATTGTTGTTTTTTGTTTATTTTTTTTTAATCGCTATCTCGAAAGAGATTCGAACACCCGACGACCGAACCGATATGCAAACCTGCTAGCCATTACTCTTCAGGTTCAGGGATTCCCTTACTTGGTGCGTAGTGTGCCGCAAATGTAAAATCCCCATCGCCACTCTGGATCTGTTCTTCACCTCTAGGAGCACAGTGTCGTCCATTTTGGGAACCACTGATGTATATCTCTTTAAAAAAAAACTCGATGGCCGGTGGCAGTGGAGACTTGCATGTACTCGGGATTAGACAAGTCATGTAGATGAAACAGAATATTCCCAACGCACATTTCCCAAGCCCGAAGCATAATGCCATCTGTAACCATATATAATAGGTAACGCATGGGTTACTTAGACCTCCCTTTACATTTTCACTGTGTCGTCCTTATGCTTCATATATTACATCGCAAATGTATTCTTACTAAAAACAAACAATTTGTATTACCCTAGAACACAGTAATGCATCGTAGATCCGTGGTGGCTAGCGTTCCGTCTGTCTGCCAGGTGATCGCGTGTTCGACTCCTATTCGAGGCGGGGATTGTTTATTCCATTGAACAAGGTTCCCAGGTTGACCCAGCCTTATATGGAAACCATGACATTTTGTGGGAAATCAGCAACATGGCGGAGTGACATTGACACATCAAGCGCCGATCGGTCTACAAGCAAAATTGTGGGCCTGGCAACATTTACCCATTAGGATTATAACATGAAAAGGGATCCTTTATATTGTATGTGTTACTTTATAACAGATAAGTCACACCTCTTTCTTGATATTAAAACTTGTGACTTTCTTGGTATTGGGATTGGGATAACGTCTGTTTGAATAAGGACGGCACAAACAATAGATTGCACGATTTATTGCCTAGCATATTTCGTTGCATCTCCCCAAAACCACACAGCATAAACGAAAACTCATTTACTGCCTATAGTACCTTGCGGTGTAGGACAGTGGGGTCTTGAGCCAGAGGAATTAAGGCCGCATGGTTAGTGCAGTCGCCGCGAACTGTGCAGGTTAGATTTTTCTTAAACTAAAGTAATTAGATAAATCCTTCAAGCTGGCATGTATAACACACATTAATTTGAATTGTCTACCACGGTAATTTTGAACTGACTAATATGTCTTTTTTAATTATAAAGTGTGTCAGTTTCATACCTGAAAATTGTGACCCTCTCGGTATTGGGATACATTTTGTTGACAATGTCATAAATAAAAACTGTGACCCTCTCGGTACTGGGATAAAGTTTGTTGACAATGTCATTCATAAATCTTGTGACCCTCTTGGTACTGGGATAACGTCTGTTGACAATGTCAATCCTACAACTTGTGGAGGAAACATTACCGACCACGGGAACATCCCAGCACAGTCCGTATGCGATGTGCTAAATGATGACATGATTAATTCGAATATGCTCTCCAGAGATAATAGTGCCTGCCCTGCATATCCTGAGCGTGATGAGCGGAAGAAGAGCTGTGTTAAAAATCCCCATGGAGATGGTACTTTGGTACCTGTCGATAAATGTATCTACACAAATCTCACATCCATAAATGTATATGCACTGTTCATGGCTGGGACGGTTTGGCCGTCCATGCCTCGGACTTAAAGCTGGCAGTCTTCCAGAGGACTCGCAACCAACTCCATCAACTAGTCAGGTGCTGTCTCCACAATCAAGGTTGGCTGCAATGGATCTCTGAACATTGTCTGTCTTACGCCTTGATTGTATATTCTGTCATACTGGATGTCCGTCCATTTCTTGATGTTATCTTCCAACTTGTATCGTTATCAACCCCGTACTCGCTTGCCTTCAGTCTTACCTTCCAGTATGGTTATCATAAGATTGTTGTGCCTTTTAACCTGGCCGAAATATTTCATTTGCGTATTTTGTATTTCTATCATCAACTATCTTTTCATTTTCTAGTGTGTCTGGAACCTCTGTATTTGATTGTTTTTGTTTCCATAACGTACGACAGCTGTTTTATATATCCACATCTCAAGGGCCTCTATTCGACTTTCTAATTGCTTGTTCGTTGCCTGGCTTCTGCGCGATATAATAGTGTTGATGTTGATTATACATAACATTTGAGAATTATCATTTTTTAATGTGTTGTTAATCTGTCTATGTAATATTGATTTTATGTTATTAAAAACAATTTTGGACATTCCTATTCTCTTTTTGATTTCTGGTTCACTTCTGCCATCGCCTGTTACTATGTGACCAAGATAGGAAAAACTTCTTACTTGTTCTAGTATCTCCCAGTTTACTGTGATGTTCACTGATGGCCTCTACTTTCCACTGATAATTATCATAGTTTTGCAAAAGTGACTTATGAGAGTATGGAGCCGGTCGCTCAGAAAGTCGTGGCGTGCTGATGAGCGTAATCTAGCCTAGGAATCAACAATACAGTTGAAAGATGCTGGTGTTGACCGCAATATCCTGAAACAGGATGGAAACGCGGGAAAAAAAAATTATCATAGTTTTCGTTCTTTGGAATTAATATCTGAGCACCTATGGACATGTCCGGAGTGCAACGAAGATACCCCAACTGATAACTAGATAACTAGATCCAAACCACATTCCATTATGCCTGTTTACTTGTTCCACTAGGTTTTGTAACTCTCGCTCGCTTTCCCTAGTAATACGGTATCGTCAGCATATCTGAGACTGTTTATGATTCTTCCATTGATGTTAAGTCCATGCAGTTCTCCATCTTGTTTTAAAATTCTTTCTGTGTATAAGTTATTTTTTTATGGGTCATTTAGTCCCACTTTGTGCATTTCGGTCCATAGTGTTCCACTAAGTTCCACTGCCAGTGTTAGCGGACAGTGATTTGTTGATTGGAGTTTATAGTTTGGTTGACCGTCTCTTCAACATAGCCAGATCAAGTGCAGATAAATCTACAATTTGATCTTAGCCAAAAGGCCGAGGAGCGTTAATTTAAGAGGGTAGGGTACAACACGCATCCCTGTCATACTTCTGTTTCTATCTCTTTAGACTATGAGTAATGATTTTCATATCTAATTGTCGCCACTTGTTCCAAGTGCATATTACGAAAAAAAAGTCTGCTGTCTGTTCCTGTATCTTGAATCGTTCACATTGTATTCTGTTAAAAGTTTTCTTGTAGTCTATAAAACATTCATTCATTCAGTAGCATGTCCTTTGCAGAACCTCGCTCCCATAACAACCTTCCGGAAAACTTCTCGATCACAAGCAAGATGTCCCGCGTCCGATACACCCATCAGGAGATAATCCGCCACATCCTGCACCTATCTTCTCTTTGGCCTTCCTCTTCCTCTCTTCACAGGCATATACCCCTCCATTATTGTTCTCTCCAAACTTTCATGACATTTCAAGTGACCAAAATATTTAAATAAAACATACATATATATGTTTCTGAATTTTAATATATTTTTCAACCGACTAACCGATCTTTTTAGTCTTTTGTCGTTTGAAATCTCACTGGCTCACTTTACATGTCCTTTGTCACCAGCGGGCGGTATCGCCCATTTTGAAAACCACTAGGTTAAAGCAACTGTGAAGTCACATTCCCTTGACATGGGTGACTCAATACTGAATACAGCTGTCTGAAATGCCCGCGTGTGTTGGCGCTAGTGATTTCGAAATATGTGCTGTCTGTAGGCGCTTCATTCATGTCTTAGTGGGATTTTCTTGGTGCGCTTGTGTGTGTTCTCTTTCATTTCATTGAACACTTTTTTTTCCTAAAGCTAAGTGCTCTTCATGTTCAGTTCTAAAAGAACTGGCTTCATGTTCTAAGAGAACACCCAACGGATATAACTAGAACTTCACGATTCATGTCGACACGGATAACGTATAACAGAATTATGTGATAAAAATTCACATTTCAAGTTAATACGGCTATTTATCTGTGAATTGTAGCTTCTAAAGCTAAACAGAGAAACTTAAACCCAGATAAAAATAATATTCATTAAGGCATAAAGAATCGGATTTTCTGTAGCTAGTACTGACAACGCGCAAATTAATGATTGTTTGTTCCTGGGCCTCCTGGCTGGCAATGGACTATTGACTCAATAATAAATAGCAAAGCGCTTTCAGGAATGGTGCAGGTAAGTGTGGGACTAGGCTCCGCTGAGATATCATGCTGATGTTTATCTGAGATATCATGTTGATGTTTATCTGAGATATGTTGGTGTTTCTCTAGGATATCATGTTGATGTTTCTCTGAGATATCATGTTGGCGCTTCTCTGAGATATCATGTTGGCGCTTCTCTGAGATATCATGTTGGTGCTCCTCTGAGATATCATGTTGGCGCATCTCTGAGATATAATGTTGGCGCTTCTCTGAGATATAATGTTGGCGCTTCTCTGAGATATAATGTTGGCGCTTCTCTGAGATATATTGGCGCTTCTCTGAGATATGTTGGCGCTTCTCTGAGATATAATGTTGGCGCTTCTCTAAGATATAATGTTGGCGCTTCTCTGAGATATAATGTTGGCGCTTCTCTGAGATATGTTGGCGCTTCTCTGAGATATAATGTTGGCGCTTCTCTGAGATATCATGTCGGTGCTCCTCTGAGATATGATGTTGGCGTTTCTCTGAGAAATCATATTGGCGCTTCTCTGAGATATCATGTTGGCGCTTCTCTGAGATATAATATTGGCGCTTCTCTGAGATATAATGTTGGCGCTTCTCTGAGATATAATGGTGGTGCTACTCTGAGATATCACGTCGGTGCTCCTCTAGGATATCATGTTGGCGCTTCTCTGAGATATAATGTTGGCGCTGCTCTGAGATATAATGTTGGCGCTTCTCTGAGATATCATGTTGGCGCTTCTCTGTGATATCATGTTGGCGCTTCTCTGAGATATCATGTTGGCGCTTCTCTCAGATATGTTGGCGCTTCTCTGAGATATCATGTTGGCCCTCCTCTGAGATATGATAGTGCTCTGCTTGTAACGCCTTCAGTCCTATCCAGGTATTACATCAACCCTTTTAATTATTTCTACCACTTTCCACTTCTTCGAAACTAGACAGTTATCATTCTGACGCACGCCTGAACCGGTGTTGTCATAACATTTTTACTTCGGGTAGCTATCGCTTGAGAGCGGAGCCAGGGCGCTGTAGTGGCTAGCGCTTTAGCCTGTCAGTCAGGGGATAACTTTCTCGAAACCTTTACGAAGGCGGTGATTTTTCTTTTCCATTGACCCTGGGCTCCCAGGTCGACCCAGACTAAAATAGATACCAATAAATTTCCAGAGATAGTAAAGAGGTCGGCGTTATATTGACCACGTCATCGATCGAGCGCCGATTGGCCGGTAAGAATAGGTAGCACCAAATACGCAATACGCCTTAAGGCACGTAGAATTGTCGCGTATTTGATCTACCTTATTACGTGAACACTGTATGAACAAGCTAGTTGTAATTTATGCAACAAGTCTGAACATAAGAGTTATAGAGGATCCAAATACCCGCGTCTTTAAAGGCGTTACACTTCTGTGGTGGATTTAGAACCTGGTGACACACAGTCAAAACGGAAGTGCTTTATTTTGGTCTCGACCATGAAACAAAAGTGATTATCTTACGCCACAATACCATGATTAGCCATTTGTGACCGTTAGTATCCTGTAATACTTTGTCTATGTCTATTCATGTGCGGTGATTGTATATAAATATCAAACAATAAATTCAGCCCACAAGCCATATGTTGATCGTAAGACTACTATGAGGGATGCAAATACTCTCAATATAGACTCAGTATAGACTCACTATCATGTATTTTCAGTGAGAGATGAACAAACTTTATTTTCAAATGATTGATAATTGTGCACTCATGCCCGTCACCGTTCTTATCAAAATAACGCTGCTTATCTTCCCTTCAAGTATTCTCTATACGTTCTTTTGTGAGTACGTTTTCTAGTTATTGAAATTTAACGGTACAGCAGCCTTTTGGGCCTTTTTTCACATTTGCAACAATCGATAAATACCATGTTGCACCCTACATGATAATGGACACCATCTTATTCAGATAAACCGTTTTTGATATAGTCATATCATTGAATGATACATATGGACGTGGTGCGAAGAACACAACATGGCGGTTAATCGTTAATCTTGGTAGCTAACCACGCTTATGCCACTGTAAGCGTGACGTTCTAACCGTAACACTAGCGCATTTACTATACAAAAATTTGGGACGCAGTGGTGTTTTCAAGGCACCAGGGCCGGGTTATATACTGGCCAGGACCTATTGATGCGTCCTCGTCGAGCGTCCTGGGCAACAGGTCCCTTCGGGGTCCTGGCTAAAGTCAGTATGATCGCCGATTCCTCCGAAGTCGGAGAGTGTCTGCCTGCACGGCGAGGAACCACCAGTCAGCACACCAATACGCTAGACATGGGACAACGGATACTCACGCAAACCTCAGTCCGGTATAACATCACACTGATGTTGGACAACAGGATGCCTTCATCCGACATTCGCGTTGGAGCTCAAGCCAACGAACACAAGCAAGCAAGCAAGCACTATACAAAAATCATACTGGTATATGCTTTTCTTGGAAAAAACATGTTTTCACCGTAGTTAAAGTTTAACACTAACCTCTTCTGCATGCTCTCCTCAAAGAAACAGTACCGAATTTGGGGTGGGGTTGGGGGTAATATTACCAAGAATATTGCAAGCATGTTATCGCGATCATTGTTTAGATACTGATGTCCCGCCATGCCATGATGTCAAACTTTCCACCATCTTCTCTCCTGGTCTCTCCCTGCTTCTCTCCCACTCCAACTTTCCTGTTGTGCCGATATATTCAAGCTTTCCCCTTCTCATGACATGTCCAAAGAATGTAAGCTGTCTTCTTCAGATGCGAGTAATCAGTTCTTTCAAGACATATTCATTGCTCCGTCCGCGGTGTTCTCGCATTTCATCTTTAATCTTTAAAACCATATCTTCGCAGCTTGCCCACAATTTCTAACTTGTCTGCTAATTATGATTATGTATTCGGAATAGAACCATTTAATGCCTGAAGTAGACCTAAAACCATTATCTCATTCTTTGCCAGCCATTGTTACCTTTCTTCACATCTCATTATCGCCAAGCCATATGTTTGTTTTACTGTCTTTTTTCGATTGCTCTTAATGATTTATTCAGAAATTTTAAAATATGATGATTTTTAGACAATCTTTTGGTGTTTGTTTATCACGTCGTTCTGCCTGCAGGTAACTAGTTTTGAGGGAAAGACAACCGACGATTCTTTGATATCTTTCAGTTTTCGTAATGTTTCAAAGCGGTACTTTTGCTCATTAGTGTGTATGTGGGCATGTGTGTTTGTGTGTGTGTGAAAGAGACAGAGGGGGAGAGAGAGAGATAGATAGATAGATAGAGAGGGGGGAGGGAGGGGGATCCTGGTCTGTAATAATCCTTAAGCCTGTTATTCTAGCATACGAGGGAAAGTCAATAAGTAAGTTACAAATGGCTTTAGAAAAATAACTAAATATGACAACAACTTGAAACCAGTTTATTTTTATACATATATTGTCCCTTTATTTCTCACCATAATTTTCACCAACATTGATGCACTTATCCCATCGTTTTATCAGTCCTCACAAACCGGCGTGCTCTGTTTTCTCAACCACGTTTTCACTTCACATTCAACTTCGGCGTCATTCGCGAACTGTCTCCCGCCAAGGTGAGTTTTCACTGGACCAAAGAGGTGGAAATCGCTAGGGGCTAAGTCGGGGCTGTAAGGTGGATGTTCCAGAACTTCCCACCTTAGTTGGTTAATTTTCTCCTGAGTTAATCGAGCTATATGTGGTCTGGCATTGTCATGAAGAAGCAACACTTCTCTAGTCAGCAGTCCTGGAAACTTCAATCGATCCTGCATTATGCTGTATGCTGAACCATGTGAGCACCCTACTGCAGATGCTACAGAGTCTATCGTTTCTCGCCTGTCACCTCTAATCATCTCCTCCATCCGCTACACGGATGCTTCTGATGCAATCTCAACATGACGACCAGATCGGATTACATCAACAATTTTAGAGCATCTTAGAGAACATTTTTTTTTTCTACCCAGCTATGCGCCGCTTTACGGGACAAACATTTGTCTGCATAAACAGGAAGCATTTCCTTATGAATGTCTTTTGCAGGCAGTCCTTTTGCCCACAAAAAAAAAAAAAACGCACAACAACACGTTGCTCTGTGGATGAACACTCCGTAAGTACAGTCGCCATTTTGCTTATGCGCTGCGCATGCGCATGAGATACCTAGCGCCGCCTGACGAACGGGAATATAAAGTCCGGTGTTGCTGTCACCTAATGACACCTGTATAAATCACCAACTACATTTACCTGCCATCCCACAGAACTGTGTGACTTGCTTATTGACTCACCCTCGTAGATTAGATATGAAAACCAGACATACCTGAAGTACACAGTTGCTTGCGTTTCAATTATTAAGTGTAGAGGTCCAGCAAGAACGGGAGTATGAGGGTACGAATTCAAGGTGCTTTTAACCCGTATGTTATTGAAACAACCCCCAACAGCACCTTATGACATTTTCTGACGAAGACCGAAAGGGAGAGAGGGGCATCTGTGACGTTTCTCAGAGTCCTATGAAATCGATTCTTAAAACCACAAAACCAAAGCCGGGCAAACCAGTGCACCGGCCCAGGTTCAATTCCCAACTGAGGTTTTGATATTTTCCCGCCACATTTTGCCAGGCGTTCCATCATTTTACGTTTCGCGGGTACTTGAGAGTTCATAGTGGATAACAGTAACGACACTTGAATTGGTCATCACTTCTCGTAATGATGTGACCTAACATGCGAAGTCTAAAACGCCACACATCTTTTGCAATGTTTTCGCTAAACTTATCTAACCCCTTTTTATTTGTAATGCCATGTTTATCCCATTGTCATCCTTTATTCATATATTTGCTTACTGTCAGTGTCATATTTCTTTCATTGTCATTATTGCATTCATTTCCTCTCATCTCATCTTGTTCCTCTTGTACCTTGTGGTGTCGAGGTGATTCTTGCATTAATATATTCTATTATTTTACGTCATTTTTGTAACATATTAATCCTTGTATTCATGTCCCTTTATTTTTGATGTAATATTTGTTTCATGTTTATGTTTTTAATCATATGTTTCATTACTTTTGAAATTATGTGTGTTTCTTTGTCGTTCTTGTATTTAAATGTTCTTTTAATTGTGGTGCTCATTTTGTTCTATAAGCAAACCAAATAGCCTTGTTCCATACGCAAACCAAATAGCCTGGTTCCATATGCAAACCAAATGGGATTAACTGCGGTCAAACTGTGAGAATGCAGGACGTCTCATTGTTATTGTATATGTTTACAAAATATTACAACTATTACATATCCTTTGCGGGACGTTGCAATCAATCCTAATCCCAGGTTCATTTTCTAAGCAAGTTTACGTCTCAATTGTTTCTCATTGCTTTCTGAACGAGAAGTCATCGCTTAAGTCCAACTGACCGGTGTAGGGGTTGAGCCCTGACCCCCGCCATCAGCTCACCGGAAGTTTAAGCAGTAGCGCATTAATCCCTGTGGCCACATAAACTGCATTACATAATATCACTATGTTTTAAATATAGTTATTTTAGTATATGGTGTATTTTTAATGACTGTGCAGTGTTTGAAAATATTGCAGGTCCAAGGTTTGTATTCACCCTCTATAAAGTTCATGCAACATAATAAGTAAATACAAAACTTGGACCGGCAATATTTTCAAACATTGCATAGTCATTAAAAATACACCCTGTATTATGTCTGTCTTTTTGAATTATTATTTATTTTCCTGAACAAGGCTTGTCACCGCAACGTCCTCCGTTTCTTGCACTTGCACTCTTGTAAGATTGGCCACTGCACTGCACTTCTTGTGTTTCATGTCAAGGTTTGTTTCCGTCTGTTTAAATCGGGAAACAAATGTTAGAATGCTATATCATGCCCATCCTACAATATGCCTATGAATTGTGGACACTGAATAAAGAGAGTAGAAAGAAACTGGACGCCACAGAGAATACTAAGAATCCAATGGAGGGTCGAGAAATCAAGTATACAAATATTGCAAGAGACCAAATCACTCCCAAAAAAAACAATTTGATACCCACATCAAGATCAGACAATCGTCTTGTGGTCGTGTTATGAGACGAGAGGGTATGAAGTTGATCGTGACAGCCGGGTAGATCAAAGAATTCTGGATTTATTGAAAGAATGACACGGAAGATGGTTTGCCATCTATCAAGAGAACTGACGACACGAGTGTGTCAAGTAACAGGAAACGCCTGCTCCACTCGGCATAATACATAATGAGATGATGATGTGCTAATGGAATTCTTTGCCGTATCTTTCTTTGTTTTAATTCGCATCTTTAATTATGATGCCATATTAATATATTTTATGTGTTGGTATATTGTTTTCGGCAGGCGCTCGCCGATGTTAAGAGGGAGCTGCACTGTTAATGTCATGAACACGGTCACACGTAGGTTTTACGCCTGGACTCCTCTCCTGCTTAAAGAGGGAAGTATTCCCCATCTATTACTCTGTGCATACAAGCCCATAAAATGAGATGTCCTTATCGCATCACATACCCATAGGTAAAGCAAGACCGACATATTATATGGCTGCAACGGCCACCGTTAGTGTTGGAACTCTTCACTGGCTGTTGAAGATGAGGACTGAGCGCTTATGGGAATGCACCGAGTGCAGTGATGTCGGTTCTTGACTCAACTCAACTCAACTACTTTGAAACAAATTTATGTGTGTATTATTATTATTAATTATATTGTGTTAACTGGAGCACTGTTTGTGTCATTGCAGCTCCAGCAGTTGATTGTTAACGGAGATCTGCCTTGCTCGAAGGAAGAGGCCGCTACGTTGGCTGGGATTCAGCTGCACATCGAAGAGGCCTGGCCAGAGACAGACGACGACGACGACGACAACTATGCCAAGGACGACACCCCCAACCATCACCACAACAACTGTGGTAGTTCTAACAGTGGACTGGCTGGGGTGGATGAGTGCCTCGACCAGACACGCTGCTTTCGTATCTACACAGACAGTGAGAAGCTTGAAAACCTGCGACATAAGAAGGAGCTAATTCGGTCCCACAGAGCCCAAAGGATAACAAGGTTGGTAGTCTTCTTTCTTACTGTCCCTGGGTGGTTGGCTCTTAAGAAACTGAGGGACGATAGTTCAAAATTTTCACGTCGTGATAATCACTAGGGAACATTTTCTTTCGTATAGGCAGGTTATTAATTTAAAATATATCCTTAATTTTCATGTATGCACTCATTTCTATCACCCATACACAGGACAGCGAGCTACATATGTGCCAAGTCCATAAGATGGAAACAGATCAGTAACCTTTATATATATATTTTCATACAAATTGTTCATGTAGTTGTGTCAGTGTATGTTTGTTGTTTGTGTGTTGACGAAATCTTCAGCCGCAACTTCCATTTTGCCACGTGTGATCGTGTTCTAGTCAACCTTACCAAGTCTGCTTCTCGTTTTTGTTGACTCATTCAGAGCATAGTTATCACTTCTAACGTCAAAATAACGTCAATATAATTTTGAAAAGGGGAACCTAGCGCAATAGCTAGCAGGCTGATTTGTCACTAAAATAACACACATAGACGGCTTCAAGGGTCCATTTGATTATAAAACCAAAGGAAGTATTTACTACAAAGGCAAGTAGGTAACTGGTGTAGCCGTGGTAACACTCTGTGTTCAAAATCATTTATCAGCGCATTGTCTCTTAGCTAAACAACCCAGCGACTTATGTTATCTTAGATGCGTGTTTTTGTTTTTCCTTCCATAGACACACGTCTGCCAAATTGTGCATTTTCGTTTGCTTATTTTTCGGGGAGGCTGCTTTCCTATGACCCTTTGTTTATTTCTTGTTGAATTCCTACCATTCATTTAATCAATGTTTGTGAATGCTAAACATATCGACATGTTTTTAATCCTTGTGCTTAGCTTACATAGATAGGCCTGGCTCTGTGACGAAGTGGTTACGGACGCAATTCGCAATCCCGCATACCGCGTTCCAAACACAGCTGCGAGCTATTTGGTAGAAGGCCGCCTTGTGTTGGTTTTCATACAATGGTATGAGCGCCGGTCGTTCAGAAAGCAATGGAAAACTACTGAACATAAACTTCCCAAGAAATCACAAACAGCCAGAAATGTTGGGGTTGACTGTGACGTCCTCTAAAGGATTTGCAACTAACTTTTAATATAGGATGCTCGGTTTCAACTTGGGTACCATAACATTTCCAATGTTCTCTTGCCTCTTTCTTATGGCGCTACACTGTATAACCCTGTAAAGGACATGAATTAATTTTAGTACTTTATAACATCAATTTTTTTTTTAAAGCTGAATCTATTGAATGTTTATAACACTTTAAAGTTTTCTTACATTTACTCGCAGTATTTATATTTTACTTTTCCAAAACTGTTTATCAGCCAAATTTAATTTTCGGAAACGCTATTCGGTCAAGGTTGGTTGCAATTAATACTCAGTCTCTTTGTCAACACGGATGATTTCCAAAACGCTTTTCTCAGTCTGTCTCTTGGTGTTATTTTCTCTGTTGTAATGATGACATAATGCTCCACGCTTCAGATACCCGGGCTTATTCTCACCTGGCTAAGCAAGATCTCAAATCCGACTTGTTTTGTTTGCGCTTATTAAAGAAACACAGATATCGTTTTGATCTCAGCTGAACAAATAACTATATTAAATTGCTGCTTACTTACGGTGTAACCCCCCACTCCCACTTCAACGCCTCATTTTCCCACCTTTCTACACATGGGTGTAGTAATGTAGAGGGATCTGCAGAGTCCTTGTCAACAGGCTTACTGTGTGTCAACAAAGTCCTTAGTCCCCCACAGAGACTACTTCAGTCTCTCCCACAAGCCCACTCCGGGTCGTTTTTAATTTCAGGATCCCAGCCTTTTGTACTACCATGTTTGTCATGTCAGTCGATTGTTTCTTTCTTTCTTTCTTTTTTCTTTAATGTTGTTTATTCTAGGCACGAACTAATAATATTTTATAAACCATACATTCTATATACTTTATACAGTGAAGTCATTTTAGCTAAAAATTGAAATGATACTAATAATAATAATAATAATAATAATAATAATAATAATTATTATTATTATTATTATTATTATTGCCCGTCTCCGTGGCCAAAGGCTTGCGAACGCGGTTCGTGAGCCGCTTACCAGGTGTTCGAAACTCAGCTGCGACCGATTTGTGGAGCAGACCGTGTCGCGTTGTGTTATAACGTGTTAGTATGTTAGCCGGTCGTTCAGAAAGCAATGGCAAACTACTGAACGTAAAACTTGCATAGTACATCAACAGCAGCTGAAAAATGCTGGTGTTGACTGCAACGTCCTGTAAGGGATATGCAACATTAAACAACATTATTATTATTATTATTATTATTATTATTATTATTATTATTATTATTATTATTATTATTATTATTCAAAGCTATGTAATACCTTAATTAATTTAAACACAGAAGCGACAAACGTGAGGTTGCACGATTTGTTGCCTGGCATATTTCATTGCATCACGTCATTTTCATACCGTATGTTGTGTTTGTGAATGTGTTTGTTTGCTGATGAAGGCTAAACGCCGCAACGTCCTGTATGTGTCTTAATTCTGTTATGTAAAGTTGCACTACTTTGTGTCATTTTATATTGTTTTCATGCTGCAGAATTATATTCTTTTATATGATGTAAGGAGGTCAGCATGGCCGAATGGATAACTTTCGGTATGCTGATGGCGAGGCAACTGGTTCAACCCCAACACCTGTCAGGTGGACTAAAATGTTGACTTCGCATCTTTGACTTGGGGACGTCAATTACAAGTACTTCAGAGGTCGGAATGGCTTCGCTGATGGCGAGGGACACTGGTAATATGGAAAGCTAGCCCACACGCAAAAATAAAATCAGTGCAGAATGGACTACGCTGAGGTTCTGGAGAGAGCGAACGAAAGAAAATATGATATATAACTCTGCAGTATGCACCTGACGAGATGCAGCGAAATATTTATTTTTTTTAAATTTACATATCCTTTACAGGACATTGCTGTCAACATCGGCATCTTTCAGTTGATTGTTAATTTTTTGGCAAGATTACGCTCAGTAGTTTGCCATTGCTTTCTGAGAGGCCGGCTCAGTTATCCCGCAAGTCACCAGCGCGGGTAGAACCGCTTCCAATTATCGCGCGCTGTGAGACCCTGCTTGGATAAACGGGATTACGGAGAAAGTCGTGTAACCTCTCGGCCAGAGAGACCGGCTCAGCGAAAATATGCCAGTTAATAAATCGGGCAACATATTTTTTGTAGTTTCTGTGTTGAAATTATTTATTATTATTATTCGCCCGTGTGTTGCCGGGGCCCATACGCGGGAGCAAAGAACAGTACCACAGTTGCCTATCATGCACGTCGTAAGAGGCGACTAAGGAGGATATGGTTCCGTCGCCCTGCTACTGAGTGAGTGCGTGGTGCGACGCTGTGAGCTGTGAGTTTCGAGTGGAATGCTTTTACATCTGTCCGCGGTTGTTTGAAGCGTGAACTGCATGTTCGGAACGATGGCGGCCGGCTGTTGCTGGATTGACTGGTTTGCCTTTTCGGCTCACGAGTGAATTTTTCAGGAGACTCCTGGGAGTCGCCGCTGGAGCTACGGAGTTCCTTCTTTGTGCGGCGCTTTCGGCGGGTCGTCCTGCGGAACGAGACCGAGCATATGGGATAAGACCCGGGTCAATGAAGTCTTTCTGGTGACTGCCGTTTCCATCGACGATGAACTGTATTTTTCGTGGAGGACTTTTGTGATGGCATTCTGGCGGCGGCATTATGCACAGTGTACCTGTGCGGGCTGTTGGATTGCCGACACTCCTGTCTATTCCAGTGTTCACATTGGGCAGTGAGGAGCACAGGAACGGAGCAATATGGGGACGACCCGTTGCCGTGAAGTTGGAACGACGACTAACTAACTATTATTATTATTATTATTATTATTATTATTATTATTATTATTATTATTATCGTTTATCGTAATCATCGACATTATAAAATGATCGAAACTATTCTTAGACATGTGTCACCAGTATTGGTGTCAGGCGGGAGACTTCGTGGAGAAAATAAAGACCACTTGAAAAAGCAACACAAAGTCAGTAATTAGTAGTTAAATAAAGGTAAAGAGCCTCTTTTCACGCCATGAGGCAAAATGAATATATGCTCCTTGTTCCACATTATTAGAACAATCGGCACTTCATGGGATGCTGTAAATATCACGGCGGCCACATTGATTTCCCAGAAGTGTCCCACAGACATTTGCACAGGCACAGGATGTATTTTTAATGACTGTGTAGTGTTTGAAAATATCGTCGGTCCAAATTTTGTATTTACCTATTATGTTGCATGAACTCTATAGAGGGTGAATACAAAACTTGGACCGGCAATATGTTTAAACACTGTATTTTTTTTTCCGCGTTTCCATCCTGTTTCAGGATATTGCGGTCAACACCAGCATCTTTCAGCTGTATGTTGATTCCTAGGCTAGATTACGCTCATCAGCTCATCAACGACTTTCTGAGCGACCGGCTCCATACTCTCATAAGTCACTTTTGCGATTCGAACCACTGCTAATTCTCGTCGCGTCACGTGACGAGAGTATTCGGGGTTAGCGGAGAAAGCTGCTAACCACTCGGCCACGGAGCTGGTTTTAAACACTGTATAGTCATAAAAAATACACCCTATAGAAACACTATGTTTTTCTAAACTGTATGCTCTCCATTTGATGAAAAGCCTTACTCGTGGTGGGGATTAAAACCCTTGCCTTCACTTGTGTGAGGCCAGTAGTCTTGAATTTAATCAACACTCGACTGGTTAGACGTGAAACAACTTGTTCAAAACAATGAATTATCTTAGTGAAATTAACCACAGAAGCCATAAATAAAATATTGCACGATTTCTTGCATGACATATTTCGCCGCACCTCGTCAGGCGCATCCTGCAGAAGTACATATCAATTTGTATGGAACAATGGATGCTACTTTGGCTGAAATGTGATGTACATCGTCGCTGATTGTGTAGAATGTTATATCCATGGAAGTCTAACACTTTGCACAAGTCCTTCTGTTTACATAGTAACGACCGGAATCGACTAATATATAGTGCTTCGATATACTTGAGCAATCGATTATTGTTCGTAGAATACAATATACTACTGTATTCTATGAACAATAATCGATTGCTCAAATACCAACGGGCATATAGAGGCAGGCGGGCAGGTATAGACAAGCAGGCAAACAGACATACAGACAGGCAGGCAAGCAGACAGACGGAAAGAAGTCGGAGTGAAATAGTACCTTTGAAAAGTGCTACACCAAAGTTTCTCCAAAGCGTGACTGTAGTTCCTCTAATTCCAGTGTTAATCATCGCCCTTTCCCCCGAACTGCTACTAAATGTTTTCCATTTCATCTTCGTAGCCTGTCAAGTTTTTGTCGATGTTTTCGGTCTGTTTGATTTTGTGTTGTAACAGTGTGTGTTTGTCGTTTCTCTGCTGATGAAGGCCTTGTCCTCAACGTCCATGTTGTTGATTGTGATCATACTCTAGTGAAGCTTACCGTCAATTTCTCGTTGCTTGGTGATTCATTGCACCAGACAGCAACGATTTCCTTCATTGCAATGATCATTTTGTGTTTCCCGCCTAGTTTTTGTTATGGGAAACATTAATTACCAGGTTAGACAGAGTTCAACCAGCCTGTTTAAAACTAAGACTCATGTTTGCAAATCTTCCTGCCTCGTAAATTAAGACACCAAGACGTCGTCAGGCATTCACGCTGTTAATAAGCATTCAAATAGTTTTCATTAGATTGCTAATTATTCTTTGTTTGCGTTTGCACACATGTGCTCGTTCATTACTGTACTTGGCTTGTTTCATTTGGACACATCCTGCATATTGTGTATACCCAAAACAATCTCGTACGTGGTAATGTCATGTAACAACAATTATCACAGCTGAACGGGAAGACGAGGCACGTATGGAATGTAATTTGGTGGCTCCATTCCATCAATCAAGTGTCATCTTCACAATGAGGGGCTGCTGAAAGAATACCCAGCACTTGCTGTCTCTCATTTGGGTTGTAAAATGCGACATATTGCTGTACATCTACTTGCTGACGATATATTCACACTTGTAACGCTGTCTTCCTCTTCCTCACTTACCTCCGACTTCATTCTCCAGTTTGGTTTGTATTAGAGTGTTATGTTTTAATGTAGCCAAAATAGTGTATGTGTCTCTTTTGTTATTTTCTTTGTTTTCTATATTCTTGGCTTTATTTATTTTTATTCCCAGCTTCTCTCAGGCGTCTGTATTTATTTGTGTTTCCCTGAAATACAACATTTTTTCCCGTATAAATTTAATTCCAGGACCTCAATTTCAGCTGTTGTTTATATATAACACTAGCTGACCCTGCCCGGCTTCGCCCAGTCCCTGGTGGGAAGCATCTCATTTAATTCATATAAGTAGTCATATAAGTTCCCGTTCCCGTTACCGACTATCTGTCTGTCTGTCTGTCTGTCTGTCTGTCTGACCCGGCCCGACATCGCCCAGCTCCTGGTGTGAAGCATCTCATTTAATTTATATAAGTAGTCATATAAGTTCCTGTTCCCGACTGTCTATCTGTCTGTCTGTCTGTCTATCTGTCTGCCTGACCCTGTCCGGCTTCATTAAATTCATACAACAAAAAAAAATTTAACTTAAAAGAACGTTCTACCACACACCATCCATTATTTTTAATGAAAACTCTTTCTAATCACCTGCATGACTACAGTAACTTCTTAAGCAAAAAAAAGATGAGTTACAATGTTATGCATTGTGCATCATTTTTATGAAAACTTTGAAAATGCCTTACAGATTGTATCATTATTTATTATAACTCATATGCCGGTACATAACTATGGACAAAGAGTTTATAAATCTTTGAAAACGATGCCACAATATGACTATAAGTTATACAGAAAAGTTATGCCCCTTGAAATAACTTTTACAGAGTTAGGTCCCCTGAAATATATGAAATTATGATGAAAAATGAAAAATGAAATAATACTGAGTAAGCAGGCGATTTCACACTAACAAAATATCACAGTTGACAGCTCTGGAATGAAAGGAAGGCGTGTAGAAAATTTCATCTCAATCGGATGGGCCGTTCGCGAACAAATAAAGGCCATACATACATACATACAGACAGAGATACGCACATCCTAATTTATATATAACACTAGCTGACCCTGCCCGGCTTCGCCCAGTTCCTGGTGGGAAGCATCTCATTTAATTCATATAAGTAGTCATATAAGTTCCCGTTCCCGTTACCGACTATCTGTCTGTCTGACCCGGCCCGACATCGCCCAGCTCCTGGTGTGAAGCATCTCATTTAATTTATATAAGTAGTCATATAAGTTCCTGTTCCCGACTGTCTATCTGTCTGTCTGTCTGTCTATCTGTCTGCCTGACCCTGTCCGGCTTCATTAAATTCATACAACAACAAAAAAATGTAACTTAAAAGAACGTTCTACTACACACCATCCATTATTTTTAATGAAAACTCTTTCTAATCACCTGCATGACTACAGTAACTTCTTAAGCAAAAAAAGATGAGTTACAATGTTATGCATTGTGCATCATTTTTATGAAAACTTTGAAAATGCCTTACAGATTGTATCATTATTTATTATAACTCATATGCCGGTACATAACTATGGACAAAGAGTTTATAAATCTTTGAAAACGATGCCACAATATGACTATAAGTTATACAGAAAAGTTATGCCCCTTGAAATAACTTTTACAGAGTTAGGTCCCCTGAGATATATGAAAGTATGATGAAAAATGAAAAATGAAATAATACTGAGTAAGCAGGCGATTTCACACTAACAAAATATCACAGTTGACAGCTCTGGGATGAAAGGAAGGCGTGTAGAAAATTTCATCTCAATCGGATGGGCCGTTCGCGAACAAATAAAGGCCATACATACATACATACAGACAGAGATACGCACATCCTAATTTATATATAAGATTTCACCATTCTTATTATTGACTGCCTTGTTTATATCGCTAGGTTTTAATGTGTCCCACGTCGTTAAATGTATTTTTGGCCATTCCTATGTATGTTAAACTCAGCTAGGAGACCTTTAGTCAGCTCTTATTTTATCCATTAGAAGTGCAATATAAGTACTGCTAGTGATTCAGCAAACTGATCTAATACGAGCACACAGCTGTGTCGTTTTATCCCTTCGTGTGGCGAACGTAACAAGTTAGCTAATCGCTTATAAAAGTTCATGAAAACGGGATTCTATGTTAAAATATAAGCGTTTAAATACACGAGCCATTATTGAATAAATAGTGCAATAGTAAGGTGTGTGTGTTTTTTTCCTACATTAATATAACATCTTTGCATACACAGCTAGGATAAACACACGAGTGCATTCAATATAAAGAGAGTACAGCAGAGAGAAATGGAGATGTGATGTTAAAAAATACAAATGAATGAAGACAATGAATGTAGTAAGGATAAGAAAGCCTTAGATCTTGAACTTCCGATGCGCTGATGGCGGGATCAACTCCACCTCCGATCATTTTGACTTCAGCGTTGACTTCTTGTTCAGAAAGCAATGGCAAACTACTGAAGGCAAAATTGCCTAGTAATCCAACTGTGGGTTGGGTTGATTGCAATGCCCTGCCAAGGACATGCAACAAATATGTGTTATCTACAATGACGACGATGTGCAGGTTTGACAGAATAAGAGGAACCGGCATATAGATGAATGAGAGTTAACATTTGAATTGAACAAGTAACAGTAACAAGAAATAAAAAGTTGGACATTAAAATCTAAAAGTCAATAAGTTCACTAATCTGCAAATTCCATTATTAGATAAGAATCAGCATAGGGCTACGAGAAGTGTGTTGACGTACTTGTTGTGGCCATAGATTTGTCAAAGCTGCATTCACAGTACATACAAGTGTTGTTTAGTTTTAAAATAAGCGTTGCTCTAACCACAGCCAGCCGGATAGATTCTCCACCCCTCACCATTTCCCCCAACCTTATGTCTTTCCACTCCTAGTCTAGTGTGTCTTTAATATAGGAGTTCTCCGTTCAGGTTGGTCGATCTTGTGTTTTCTTGCAGGAATCATACCTTCCAATAAATTCTTTCTAAGCAATTGCGGTGTTTAATGTTGCCAAAGTATTTCAGTTTCAGAGATACGAAGCTTTGTTTTTGTTGTTGATACAAACTTTGAAGCCACACGTCTACTATATCATTTGTAACTTTATTGCTTTTAACAATGATCTGTCGCATGTATAGTACTCAGGTAGCATGTTTTGACTTCTGTCTTCAGCGCGACCATAACATGTCTGTCTTCGTCGCGTCCGTAGCATGTTTCCTAGTATATGATTTCTGTTTTCATATCATGCATGTCATGTCCCGTATTATATGATTTATGTCTTCATATAATTTATATCATGTTCCATATTATATGATTAATGTCGTCATCGCGTCCACAGTATGTTCGTATTATGTTATTTCTGTCTTCAGCGAGACAATATCATGTTCCGTATTATTATTATTATTATTATTATTATTATTATTATTATTATTATTATTATTATTTTGGCGCTAGCTCGCTTTGAACTCAAGCGTACTCCATAAACACTACTTCTAATAGCACTGGTATGAATTGTGCGTGTGGGTTAGCTTTCCCCGCTACCAGTGATCCTCGCCATCAGTCGAATCCACTCCGACTTCAGAGGTAGGCTACTTGTAATTTCAGTCCACAAGTCAAGGTCGGGAAGTCAACAATTTAGTCCAACTGTCCGGTGTATGGATTGATCCACTTACCTCGGCATCAGCACACCGGATGTTTAAGAACACGCGTCCTTATCCATTCGGCCATGCTGACCTCATTCCGAATTATATGATTTCTATCTTCCGGGGGTCTAATTATGTTCCGTATTATGTTATTTTTGTCTTCAGGTGTCTATAGCATATTCCCTATTGTGTGATTTCTATCTTTAGCATGTCCATGTATTATTTCTGTCTTTATCGTGTCCATAGTATGTCCTTATTATGTGATTTCTGTCTGCAGCACACGACGTAGCACCAAGATTGCACGAACTCTCCTCTGTACCAGTGACAACGACTGGCAGCCCCGGGAGACCCTAGACCTCAGCAGATTTCTTCCTCCACATTACATAGCATCCAAGAAGGTTCGCGAGTTGATCGAGGTCAGTGCGCTGTTGGAAACTATAGAGAAGCAACGTGTGTTTGTGTAAAAGTGATCAGAATATACGTGGGTGACGGCGTATGGAGTATCTCCTATCAGAGAAGAAATAATGCACCTCCATTCATCCACTGTCTAGCCTTAGGGACGTTCCTGTACAAGGTGGAGAATTAGTTTACAATTTGGTACACATTCGACTCTCCACATTGTGCCAACAGCTTCGGGCGGATGAGCGCAATTTGGAGCGTATAAGCCTTATCCTAGTGCGCGAGGAAATGCAATGTAAAGACTAAATGTCATGGCAGGGCAAATCAGTAACTAAGCCTTGGCCAGCAACTGGTCTAGGATCGAAGTTCCAACAGGCGGACAGTTAGAGCATTGCTTTGCTGATCCAGCAGCTTGTCTTGTTCCAGATGTATTGGTGTTACTTTTCCTCTGGAGTAAACTATGTAGACCGAGAGAGGGATCACACTGCATTGACAACACATGGTGCCTGCAATTCAACCCAGGCTTTGTACCATGGAGAGGTATAACTTCATCTCTGGTTTCGGCGATTTGTTGTAGTTATTATCCTCACGCCACCCCCGCCCCCTTTTTTACGCACAGTGCAACAAACTATTGTCTGCCAAGACGGCAAAGTGCCAGTAGTAGTGTGAAATAAATAGCGGGTGATATATTGATTAGCCAGACAGATAGTTGATTATGATCTCAAGTTCACGGACGGTAGGCAGAAGATCTATACAGGGAAAATGGCTACGGTCACCGACCAGTATGGTCACCGCTAAAAGAGGAAGGCAGTGGCAGACTACCTTCTTTACAGATGTCTAGAAAACTATAGAAGTTATTTTTTTATTAAAGTAATGGGGACGATGTTTTAGGGGTAAAGTTCTGCAAGCAACAAGCCAATGGATGGCGAATCAGACAATAGTCTGTAGAAATGTGTAGTGTGAATGAGTGCATAGGTGGGTGAGTTAGTAGTGAGTGAGTGGGTGGGCGGGTGAGTGAGTGCATGAATTCACGAATCCGATACACTTTAAACTCTTGGTTGTATCTGTTCTAGCACCATTCATATACTTTAATCTCTTCACTACATTTGTACCATTCCGATCTAATACACTTTAAACTCTTGATTATATCTGTTCTACTACCATTCATACACTTTTAACTCTTTACAATTATGTAATCACTATTCAATACACTTTGAATTCGTGGCTTCATTATTTCATTATATCGGCTGCATTTGCTCTATTTTAATTAAAATTGTAAGAGATAACTACAAACTATTCACTACATGTGTTCCAATAGTTTCTTATACACTACAAACTCCTGACAACATATGTTCAATGACTACACTTCAAACTTGTTGCTACATTTTTCTCCTGCAGTATTTTGCACCATTTATTAAATGTTGCACAGTATGCAATTTTTAAAATTAATTGTGTGAACTGTGTGATTTCGGTTGTGCAATAATTATTTAGTGATGACTTTTTTTACCGTTGAGATTAAACAATTGATTCTCTTTTTGAACAGGACAAACAAAAGAAATTATGGCATACACCACATTACGAGAATGAAGTCAAACTGAAACAACTGTACATCAAAATTTGCAAAAATCTGCCAACATATGGGTGCAAACTGTTTCAGGTGAAGGAAATCCTCAGAGGAAACACACAGAAAAAGGTCAGCAGACGCAAGGAAACATTCACTACAGTTATATTTATGCCATGCCTGTCAACTAAGAGATGTAGAACTCAGTGTTGCATTGTAATCTCTTGGCACTTGCTCTTTAACATTTATTTTCTTCTATTTATTTCTGTTGTTTAGAAGTTGTTAGTCTCATGTTACATTCTACTCTTGATTAATCTTGCAGGTCAGATGCTAGATATTTACTAAAGAACTCTTCAGCCTGGCAAGATTATTTTAGCACTTGCAGTATTCTTCCCTTCTTCTACTTTTGTCATTACCCCCTATGGACAACAATCACCTTCACATTAATAAGCTTGTGAGGGTAAAACTGTGGGCAGCTGCTATTTGCAGCTGACTCAGACACAGGATTATTAATCTGAGCCAGGGATGGACCCTAATATAACTTCTCCTTGAGGTTGAACAGGGTAGAGGTAATGGTAGAATCGAATCAATTTCACCCCCCAATCAAGCACAGATTTCAACCAATCCACACCAAGGCCTTTGTAGACTGCTTCATAATTGGTTGGATTTGCAGCTGAAGTTTCCTGCGAGATGAGATACTTGGTCTCATCCCAACCCTTCTTATTCACCTTCTATGATATTCATGACAGGTTACAGTGTTACTTTTCTTTGTTTCCTCTAAGAACCCCTGTAACACACGGGCACGCACTTTTAATATGACCACTTTAATTGATGCATTTGTTTTACTCATAATTTGGTGCCATTTTCCATAAAATCTGAGGTCTTAGTTTTTAGTATTAACCTAGCTCATTTTTTTCTACTTTCAATTGAAGTTTTTTACTAGATTCTGTGAAGATTTGCTAGAATCCTCATAGTCTGTGTGCATTTTATCGGTCCAACTTCAAATGCTGTTTTAGTATCTTATCTGTGATCTAAACCAACCAATTTCTGCAACATAATTCCAATTTTTCTTATCTTATGACATGACCAAAGAATTGTGAATGTATTACTCTTATTGCTAATTTAATTATTTTAATAATATAATTTAAAAGGTGGCTAACTACATTGTGAATGTTCTTTTTTTTTCTAAACTGATGCAGGCCTGCTGGTTATTCTATGAGAAAATGGCAAGTGAAACCAAAATTAGTTAATTCTTTAATAAAAAGTAATTTTTAAAAAGTCCCTACATATGCAAAAAATAATTATTGAAAACATGGAGAGGGGCAACATATTTTCTGTGACCAGATACCACTCAAGATGTTGGTTTGGCCAGTATTGCATGCACAAGAAAAAGATAAATTAATTTTGTGGAGTATTTCAACCGTAGAGCTGGATTAAAGAAATTAACTTCATATCGGAAGATACTAGACAAAAGAAGCACAGAAAGATAGAAATGCTTTTAGAAAGCTTAAGCAGATTGGCAGCAAATAATAATATAAGCATCATCAACTTAAAATATCAGATGACACAGTAGAGTGTAAGGACATGACCACCAATGTCTGTTAAAGACTAGGCACAAAAAAGAGGAGAAAGGAGAACAATGAGGACAACGAAGAAAACTTTTGCCAAACAATTAGGCTATCAATTTTATGAATCTGTATCAACCCAGAACCTTAGAGCTGTATTTGACATTGTTATTTAAGAAGAAGTCACAGTGCATAAAACAATCTTGTGATATTCATTCACAATGTAAACTGTATTAATGTATGAATGTTTCTGCCCACAGGTATCACGTCTGCTTGCCATTTCAAGTGAGAAAATAATGTTACTGGACACAAAAACACAAGTGCCAGCAAAGATACAACAATTGAAGGATATGGAAGACTGGTTGTCTGGTACTGGTAAGGCCCATGACAGCCTAGTTTTGGAATTCAGAGGGACAAAACCCTGGACACTAGCCATGCCATCTGTAGACTGTCTGAAGTCTGTGACCGCAGCTATCTGGGAAGCCCTAGACATGGATGGTCGGTTTCTTAACAATGGGGCATTGCAGAGAGATAGCTTTGAATTTGGTATGTCTTGGAACCATTTTAAATTAATCCATATAATTATCTTCCTTCATTATTTCTTTTCAGCTGAAGATGCTTTCTTATTATTATTATTCTTCATCTTCCTCTTCTTCTCCTCCTTCTACTTCTGTTTTCTTCTTTCTTGTGCTACTGCTGCCACTTATCCTCCATTGAGGTATAAGCCCTAAAGTAACTCACATCAAGCATTCCTCTCCTGTGCTATACAATACGGCTTTATCCATGCACTCTCTATTTTATTCATTGCTGTCTCTATTTCTTTTGTCCATGGATTCCAGACACAGGTGTTTCTAGTTATACTGTACTTAGGTGTTCTAAGTGTATGCCTTATCCAGCACCAGCATCTTTTCTTCACTTCTTGATTCTCTGGTATTTGTTTAGTTCTCCAATTGCTGGTTCTGTCATACTATTCTTCTAGCCTTCTACTAGCCTTCTTGTTTGCACAGGCACCAGTTAATGAATATTTGTAGTTTTTTTTTTGTTTTTTTTTGGTGTGATTACTGTGTGACCTAAGTTTTATTAATAATTATGCTTTTGTATTACTGTGGGATTATTATGCATTATTTGTTTAAAATTGTGATGAGGCTTAGTAACTTCATCATGAACAATAATATGCCATAAAAATATAAAGGAAAAGACTTTGAGCTGTTTGACACACATATTTGCTGAACAATGGCCAGCTGTAACAACGACTATACTGCCTAAGAAGCCTACAAAGAGGTGAATGAATCACTGAAAAACGAGAAGTAGATTGAGAGCTTTACTAAAGCACGACTACAAAAAACAGTGGACGTTGCGGCCAAAGCCTTCGTCAGCACAGAACAAACAAACAAAAATAGATTAAAAATACACGATCGACACTACATGAAAGTATAAATTTCAACTTATCTGTGTCCTAGCTTGAAACGGCTATCCATGGATGGAATAAAACCCGAGGTGAAAATCAAAGAGGTGAAGGGTGATAATAGAATAATAGTAGATGGATAGAGCACACAGTGAGAAAACTTAAGGACAGCATAGCTAGAAGATTCCATTTCTGGGACCCATAGGGTAAACAAAATAGTTGGAGATCTAAAACACATGGGGATTAAAGATACAGGTGAATAATGTGGGGTGAACATGGATGGAGCTGCAGGAGTGAGCAAAAGATAGGATGGCTTAGTGTGAGCAGGTTGAGGACCCAAGCCTCAGTGGGGGATATATGGCAAAATAAGAAGTAGAGGAGTGATAACTGAATGATGGTAGACAGACAATAACAGAGTGATGATACAAGGAGGCTTTAAATTAAAACCTTAAATTGTTTTTTAATTGAATGTATACAGAAAAAGTTCAGAACAAATGTATCAATTTTTATGTAGTCATTACTGCGTACAATACATGTCCTCCAGTGCAGATAAAGTGCTTGGATTCCTGTAGGAAAAAATTATCTGGGGTTACTACTCAGCGTGCCTGACTCGGTCGTGAACAGTCTGTCACAGAAGTCACATGGTATTGAAACTTCCTACTCCACTCATACACTTGCTGGACTGACATGCATGCATCACCATACTGGACCTTCATTCACCAATGAATGTCTATAGTTTTAACCCATTCACTGATCAAAAAATGGATAACAGAACACTGCTTCTCATCGGTACATGTCAAAAGTGGGCAACAATCTTTAAACTGTCCTTATGACATTGTAGTAGTGTCAAATGAAGTAACAAGACTTGATCTGTACTAAAACTTTATACTTTATTCTCAAGATGACAAGCCGTGTCTTCTCAGCTGGACTATCGGATGTTGACTGCCCTTCACAACAACAATACGTCACGATTGAGCATCTCTCTCCGCTTTCACTCATAATGCTCAATCGTGCTGTATCTCTAATTCCCCACTAGATCCTAATTATAACCCAAACTACACATACTGTTACACCTCCCCATGTTTATTAAAGAATTTTCCTTATAAAGGAAAAATCTTTACTCCTAATCCCCTTACTCTATTCCCTCTTTTTCCTCTAATCTTCCATAGTTCTTCTAATCCTCCCCAAACCAACTCCAATTTAATTAAACATTCTATTTCTTTAACTCTTTCCCCAGCTATATAATCAACCCACTTCTTCTTCCATTTTACCTCTATACCTCGTACCATGTACTGTAACCCTTTTTTAACTTACCATTTCTACTCTTCTTTCATTTCCCCAAACTATATAGCAATCCACTATATATTCCTTGGCTCCTCAAGTTCCTATATAAAATATGCATATTATAAACAAAATGGCTCGTAAAATCGTATTTGTACAACTGGCATTAGGAAATCACTCACATTTCTCAATACAAGACAACCCGAACAACGAGAACAACGTATTTAGAAGAAGTAAAGAAGGGGTGCACCCAGTAAAAGGAATAAATAGTCAAGATAAGCACAAAGAAACGCATATTCCACACAACCACATTTACCTCCTTTGCCAATAAAAAAATTTGTACAATCAAATTTTTTCTTATAAATACGTCATACAAAAATAGATCTTTGTTTTCTATAAACCAAGTTGATATAATGTTTTACAAGCTTTATATATACAACCCTATATGAAATAGAACTTTTTACGTAAGTTTCAAGCCTTATATCTTCAACATTTAAAATTTCCAACCACAATCTTGTCCAAATTGCGTTATCTCACCTTTTAGCATGAGATCCTGTTCAATTTTTATGAACACCTTTAATATAATTAAAGCTGGTTTTTCACAGCACCTATTTCTTGCCCCCTTCATGTCCCATGATCTGCCCTTTATCCCCCTATGTATTTCTTCTATATGCTGCTATTCACAGTTTTTCCCTTAAACTTCTATCTAGTTATACTCTACTTATATATTCGAAGCTTTTCAAGCAACCTAACCTTCCCAACAGCCTATGTCTCCATACCCTCCCTCAATAATTTTATAATTCCTTTCTGAACGAAAGGGCTTTTTTTTTTTTATAAAGCCCCCTGTATTTGAAAAGTTAACTAATATTCTAACCAAACTTAAAACCAATTCATTAACCACATCACTTAATCTATCAATCCAACTGTTTACGCAAAACTAAATCAAAACAAGGCGTCACAATTATCCAATTAAAACACATTTTCAAAATTAATATGGCATGCATTTTATCAACCCAAAAGCAAATATTATATCATTATTAGACACTTTTACGGTCCAATAGTGTTTTACTCAAAGCACTATAAACTCAACGATCCTAACTTACTTAAACTAACTTTTTATAAAACCAAACCAAGCATGAAATAAAACATAATACATATACATATAGCATTGAAACATAGTCTCAAAAAAATAATCAATTAACAACCATCATTGCCCAGTTACACGAAAATAAAACTCCAAGTGAATAAACAAAGATTTTCCAAGTAAACTTTCTTAAAATTATTACGTATAGTGGCCCCAACAACCATACTAATAATGTACCAGATCTCTATTTATTCAGGCCATTCCATTTATATATTTCCTAACTCCATTCTCATTTTCCTACCTCATCATAGCCAATTGCTAACCAGAGACATACTTCCCAGTATATCAATAATACCAAAAACTCCCCACCAAATTCTCTATAACTTCCTACAACTCTCTGTAAGCGAACCGCTTTTAAATTTAAATTGTTCATTAAAATTATGATTGACAAAACTGAAGATATTTCTCTATCCCCTATTTCACATTCTCACAGAAAAGATATGTTAGATTGAGTTAGTGCGCACTTAGGAAAATAAGAAAAAGAAAGGAAAAAGTAAGAAGTAATCACACTTCTCTTTCCATACATACTTTATGAATAAAGTTTCAAAATTTATCTTCAGTTTCCGTCAATAATAATTGTTATTATCAAAAAAAATATTGATTCAACACTACTAGCTTTTCTTTTTTTTTTTTTTTTTCTTCATTCCTCTCGTCAATTTCAAGTTTACCATTCCAAGTAAACCCATCAATTCAATGCTACATATGTGTATCTGTTACTTACAGACCAATATCCAAATCTTATAAGCATATCTGCCGATATCAATGATAACAAATAGTACAAACATCAATTCCTCCTTTTTCTAGCCTAACTCCAAACACATCATACTACCCGGAAAATCCTCTTAATTAATCACTGTAAACTACAGTACAAGTCCTCTTATCTATACTAATGTAGTATTCACCATCCACTCACCTATTTACTTGTGGCCCTACCTGCCAATTATTTCCCTTCAATTTGTCCAAGCTACTAAAAAATCAACCATCAATTCCACCCCATAGAGAAATAACCAAATATATACATATACTTCATTCAAAACTACCTCCATATTGATTATAAAAATACCAAGAGTCATCTTCTTCATTTTCGAATTCTAACACTTATAAATTGCTATCTGCAATATTCTCTACTTATCTACTTCCTACGGTTCCACTTCTTCAATAACTCCAAATTTCTTTGAACCAATGCTAATTCTACATCAATGTCTTCTTCTTCGTACAATCCATTTGTTTCCTCCATACTACTACTACTTGACTCTGACTTTTCATCCATTTCTTCTTCTTCGTCTGTATGTCTCTCTTTAGCTGCCGCTAATCTCTTTTGTTCAATATCCCATCTAATTTGTCGATCACTATTCCTCAAGGATCTTTCTAGTAACGGCATATCCTCCCCGCTCGTTGAATAATCCCTAATTCTCCTCTGTCTTTTCACTTCTCTATCTCTTTGTCTATCCATTCTCCTTTTCGTTGCCTGTCTAGTGTTCCTAAACGGAGCACTTATTTCCTCTTCCATACTATCATAATGAGTCTCATTCAACTTTTCTTCTTCTATCGTCTGTTCTTGAGTATCATCAAAGCCTGGAGTTGCTAATAAGCGATTTTGTGCTGGATCTCTTCTAACGCCTGGGGTTACTGTAGCACCTCTAACGAGTTGTTCATCTAAAAACCTTGTGTCTGAATAATAATTATTATTATTATTATATTCTATCTCTTCTTCATCTCTCCTTAAGTGTTCCACGTGTGCCCTTGCTACATGTCCCGTGACCTGGTTCTTAATTTTATACGATACTTTACCTAGTTTTTCCAAAATATAATACCCTGGAATCCAACGATTATCAAACTTAGAGTTTCTCCTATGCTTCTTGTAATAGACCCTATCACCAACCTTAAATTCCTGCAAGTTTGTATTTATATTCTTGTACTTTTTCTGCCTTTCCCTAGCTTTAATTATATTATTCCTTAGTCCTACGTGTGCTTTATGCATTTCCTGTATTATAACCTCTTGAAAGTCTTCACCCATATATTTCCGTCTAGGTTTTAATAGATTGTCTATAGGTAGTATCGGTTCTCTCCCGTATATTAAATAATATGGTGAAAAACCCGTGCTTTCATTTTGATTAGTACGAATGGCGTTAAGGGCAGGTCCTAAAAACAAATCCCTATCCCTTTCATGTTCATCTACAATCTTTGATATAATGCTATATAACGTCTGATGTTGACGCTCGTTTCTAGCATTGGAAGTAGGTCTATAATATGATGTCTTTATATGTTTTATATTTAAATCACTTAACAACTTTTCAAATTTCTTATTTATAAATTCTTTACCATTGTCTGTAAGTATACTTTGTGGACAACTAAATCTTGGGACAAACTCTTGTAAAAAAATATTGACTACTGTATCTGCACTCTTATCCGGAATTGCATAAACCTCCGGCCAAAGACTGTAAACATCTACTATATGAATCAAATACACGTTTCCTGACAATGTTCTGGGGTGTGGACCCGATATATCTAAACTAATCTTTTGCATTGGGAACTGAGGAATGTCAGTATCCTGCAAGGGACACTTTATTGTTTTCATGTTCCTCAATCTGCACTTCTCACAGGTATCCACATATTTATATGCAGATTTAAATAAATTTGGCCAGTAATATTTACTTGTAAGCGCCTTCACCAATTTGTCTCTACCTAAATGTCCATTTTCATCATGATATGCCTTTAAAAGTTCATTTTCTAAATGTTTTGGAATGTATTTCCTCAGTTGTTCGTTCCTTTCAGACATGTAGTATAAATGTCCATCCTCTTGTAAAACCAAATAATTCCTTTTATATTTGTTATCTTCTGTTTCTCTTAATTTTTCTTTTATTTGTAACACTTTTGGGTCTAGGTCCTGCTCCTCTTTCATGTTAAATTTTTCTAAGTGTAGATCATCTTCCCTATGTTCAGACTCTTGTTCCGATGGTAGACTATCAAATTCTTCTCTATTTATTATAGCAGAATCTAAAATATTTACTTGCCAATTTCGATCGTCAATCTCTGGTTCTCCTTCATCTTCTGTGTCACCTGACGACTGTGGATAGGGAATCCCAGACAGTAAATCAGCGCATGTGTTAATCTTACCTGGAATGTACTCAATTTTCGTATTATATCCCTGTAAGTTCAATGCCCAGGTTTGTATTTTCCTGTTCTGCACTGGGGCTTCTAAAAAAGACTTTAAAGGCATATGGTCAGTTCTAATAACAAAATTTGCGTTATGTAAGTAGTAATTTAGTTTTTGAAGAGCGTAATGTATTGCGTAAGCCTCCTTCTCAATAGTCGTCCACTTTCTTTGTGATCTGCTAAGTTTATGCGACAAGAAGTATATAGGCCTTTCATTTTTAACCCCTGGTATTCCAGACTCTTTCCCTTCATATGGTTGCACCAAACACGCTCCTACTGCATTGTCTGAAGCATCTGTGTACAGTATCAACTGTTTGTTTAAGTCTGGATGCGTCAACAGTGGTACCAGTGTTAAACTGTTTTTTAAATACTCGAACGCTTTTTGACACTCATCATCCCACTTAAACCTAGCGTACTTGCCTGTTAAGTTTGTAATAGGTTCAGCTATTTTTGAAAACGCTGGGACAAACCGCCTATAATACGCGCATGTTCCTATAAAGGCGCGTACCTCCTTAACGTTAGTTGGAGCAGGTAACTCTTTAATAACCTTTATTTTGTCCTGGTCTGGTTTTATACCTTCTCTATTTATAATATACCCCAAATATTTTGTTTCTGTCTTTAAAAATTGGCATTTACTGAGCTTTAACTTCACATCATGTTTTCTTAACCTGTCAAACACTAACTTTATATGTTTCAAATGATCCTCCACATTTCCAGAAGTAAAGATCAGAATATCATCAATATAAGCAAGAGCGAACCTTTGCATACCTTCTAAAACTTCATTTATTAAGAGCATGTAGTGAGATGGCGCAGTTTTGACTCCAAAAGGCATACGTAAAAATTCATAAGAACCCATATGAGTACAGAAAGCACTTTTTCTCTGCGCGTCTGCCGACATCGGAATGCACCAAAATCCTGCTCTTGCGTCTAACGTCGTAAAAAATGTAGCGCCATTTAGCAACCCCAAAATATCATCTATCACTGGTAGTGGATATGCAACATTTTTAGTAATTTTGTTCAACGCCCGATAGTCGCAACAGAATCGACTCGAACCATCAGGTTTGGCCACAATTACCACCGGAGATGACCACTCTGATTTTGATCTTTTGATTATCCCTGCTTTCAACATTTCTTCTATTGCCTTTTCTACAATTTCTCTATTTCTTAAGGGAGTTCTATATGGTTTTAAGCTAATCGGCGGATGGTCTCCCGTATCTATCTCCATTGTTACCGTTTTTGTCTTACCCAACTCTAAATCACTAATTGCAAACACATCCTGATTCTCCTTTATAAACTGTTCCAATACTTCTTTATTTTCTGGTGAAGTCTTTAACTGTGCCAACAATTCCTGTTCTCTTGTCTGTTTATCTAGTGAATGTATTTGTGCTGTATTTCTTTTGAATGGATGGATCAATTCATTCATTCGTGTGTTTCCTCTACTTCCGCGTCCGCGTCTGTTATTACTTCTTTCACTAGAAGACTGTGAATAATTAGTTCCCGGCATTTCTACTCTATCCGTTGCCAATATTTCACTAACGTTCTGTTCTATTTTTGCTACTACACACCCTCTGTATAATTTAATTTCTCTACCTGTGTTGTTAATCACCATAACTGGAAAGGTTAAGTGTTTATCTAACGCTATTATTCCATCCGGAACTTCCAAACCAGGCTCATCAATTATTTCCTCTTGTAATTCAGTGATTCTGACTGTGTTTCCTTCTACATAATATGGGTTTTTCTTCAGCTTCACTTGTATCAAATTAACCGACTGTGGTTTTAACGTCGTTGTCATTTTAACTCTAACTAGTGCTGATATATGCATGTCTTCTTGCATATCTATATAGACGTCCCTGAATTTTAATTTGTGTAAATCATAGAAAAGTCTTACTCCATTTTTTATTAAAAAATCTCTTCCTATTAACATGTTTCTATTTAAACCCTTCACTACATGAAAAAGGTGTCTTATGTTGATCCCTCCTAACTTAAAATTTATTATTGTTTGTCCAACTACTTGTAAATTCTGTCCCGTAACAGAGTGTAAATTATTATGACTCTTAAATACTCTACAATTTCTTACTATTTTGTATAGAAAACTTTCTTTTACTACACTAACCTGAGCTCCCGAATCAATTAACGTACGAACTCTATACTTTCCTATTTCTAATATACAAGAACTATAATCTGTTTTATCTTCTATAAATTTCTTGACTTCATCTAGTTGAAAATATTCTCTGTTCGACCTATTATACCTGTTATTAACATATTCTCTAACCCTTGGGACCTTATTATTTACCCTCCTATCATAGGTCCTGTCTAATAGGTAGGGCGCCGATTTTCCTGTGTTCTTGTACCTGTAAAATTCCTGTGTCCATCTACAACATTCCTACTCACCCTATTATTGTCATGTCTACCCTGTGTATTCGACTGGACATGCCTGTTATTACAAAACCGAAAAACATGTCCCCGTTGACCACAATTCCAACAGACAATATTTGTACTATTTGTGTTACCTACTGTTTCTCTTGTAGGGTATCTCATATTTCTTCTTTCCTCATTATCATACCTATTTCTACCTTGTAACGTCTGTATACCTCCTCTCCTATTCCATCCGAATCTTGTTTGTCCTATTTCCATAGGTTCCTCAACTCTGTCATCTCGATTACTTCCCACTTCTCGTCCTGTTCTTAATCTAAACCTACGTCTCAAATTTTCTTCTTGTACCGCGATATCCACCGCTTGTGATAACCTCTCAGGGTTTTCCCTCATTAATTTAAGTTTCAAACCATCAGACTTTATGCCATCCACAAAGATCCCTACCAACATCCTTTCCACCTCCTCTCCTCGTACATTCTGTCCTAAGAATGCCTCTTCAGCCAGATTAATTAATCTATCGCTAAACAATTGTACCGTCTCTCCGTTATTTTGTTTAGCCTGCCTCAACACCGAAAATGCATGTTGTGGATCCGTTATTTCTGCATATTTCCTTGCTAGGTCTTCCTTGAATTGTTCCCATGTCTCATCTACTCTAGCTTCTAGCTTTCTTCTTATATGATCCGAGACCGGTTCCGTTGCCGTCTGATAAGCCAGTCTCATTTTTTCTTCATCTGTTGCTGAGATCAAATAGGCATATTTTTCTATAGAGGTGACCCATTTCTTATAGTCTCTGGCCTGTCCACTAAACTTTACAATTTCTGTTGCCATGCCTTGTTGTTTAATCACCATATTAAGTCGGCCTACTGCTGTACCCACGCCTGTCAAAACCTGGGCCAAGTTATCCGGTTCCGCCATGCTGAAAAATACTGAAACAAAGCAAGCAACCAATCACACAATTACAATTTCCCAAATCCCAAACAGCACAATTCAGTTGATTATAATATTGTAAGATATTACATTAATCAGAGGAAGCATCAACAATATCCTGTCTGAGCATAGGAAGAATGAACCCTGTCCTCAATAAAAAACTCAAATTTGTGGCAATCAGAAGGTTCCTTGTAGATATTTGTTTCTTAAACCGCAATAATGTCCTGTACTCCACTCTAATTAATAAATTCGGAAGCTCACGGGAGACCTCGAAATACACAACTTTTACTCCGAGTCTATTTCCTTAATTAATCCGTCATCTTCTTTTACCAACTTACGGATTCAGTTCAACCAACCAGAGCCCGCATCAAGTGAAAGTCTCGGAATTCAGGTGGTGGAGTTCAGATATCACTTCTCTTCCCTCAAGTAATTTCGTCCTTCTCGTGGGCTGCCAGAAAATTTTCAACCCCTGGTTGGGTCACATCTCATGGGCTGCCAGACAATCTTCGACCCCCTGGTTGGGTCCCTTCCTTGATCTCAAGTGGGTACTTCATCGTCGTATGGAATGGGTCATAGGAATATAACGAGGCCCAAAAATGGATTAGGTGTGTTTGGGTCATAGGAATGACAAGGCCCAAAAATGGATTAGGTGTGTTTGGGTCATAGGAATGACAAGGCCCAAAAATGGATTAGTATCAATCAGCCAACGGCTAGTGATGAGCTGACCTTGAACGAGTTCTGACTTCCGATAAAATCTTGAAAGTGGCAAGGTTCAGGCAACGGCCAGGTTAGGCCCCTTATAAATGATACGATTCAAATGTTCAGCCACGGCTCCAGGAAACCCTTCTTGTCCTGGCAGTTTTGTCTGGATTCTTTAGTACTTCGCGTGGTAGGCCATTATCTTCATAATTTGTCTTACAGCATGCCGCCAGTGGATAGTTGTTGTTGGCCGGCCTAGATCAACCTCAGATTCTCGGTCCACGGCACCATTTATTACTTCTGTAGTAGTGTCAAATGAAGTAACAAGACTTGATCTGTACTAAAACTTTATACTTTATTCTCAAGATGACAAGCCGTGTCTTCTCAGCTGGACTATCGGATGTTGACTGCCCTTCACAACAACAATACGTCACGATTGAGCATCTCTCTCCGCTTTCACTCATAATGCTCAATCGTGCTGTATCTCTAATTCCCCACTAGATCCTAATTATAACCCAAACTACACATACTGTTACAACATCACTATGTTCATCAGCACTGTGATGTCACGTGATTAGCACTCGTGACATCCTCAACAACAATATTGACAGGTTACAAGACAATGGCATGGTTATTGTAATTTCTATCACACTTTTAAGGTTTTCATGTGAAGCCCCCTCGTATAATCATGATAATAAAATGATGGTAAAAGGGTGATAAAAGAATCATTGTAAACGTATAACAAACACATTGTTAATCAATAAACACTGTATCTCTAACACAGATTACCAAAGGCGACAGCTGACCCCAAGGCCTGAGTTAGAGCCACTTAGCAAGTACACGGATGAGCTGGACAGCTTGCGAAAGATGTTGCATTTTCCAGAAGAAGTGGCAATGTTGTTAACAGATACAGAACATAGACTCTTCAGCAGTGTCCCACCTCAGCACTATGTCAGGCATGTTACCATGGAGCTGTCACGGCCTCTTCTGCAGAAAACCCAGCCATCAATTGAGCAGCTTATTCAAAGGTTTAATGAGGTATGTTGTGTTTGCTGTTTCACATTAGGTACATAACACTTCCAGCATCCACATGGATTAACATTTAGTGTTTTATAAACAGATAATTAACACTTCTAGCATCCACCACATGGATTATTATTACATTGTTTTGTAGTAAATAATTATCACTTTAGCATCCACATAGATTAACATTTAGTGTTTTATGGCAGATAATTAACAATTCTAGCATCCATAACATAGATAAACATTTAGTGTTTCGTGGCAGATAATCAACACTTCTAGCATCTACCACATAGATTAACATTTAGTGTTTCATAGCAGATAATCAACACTTTTAGCAACCCCCACATGGATTAACATTTAGTGTTTTGTAGCAGATGACTAACACTTTGGCATCCACATAAATTAACATTTAGTGTCATGGCAGATAATTAACACTGTAGCATCCACATGGATTAACATTTAGTGTTTCATGGCAGCTAATCAACACTGTAGCATCCACGTGGCTTAAGATTTAGTGTTTCATGGCAGATAATTAACACTTCTGGCATCCATATGGATTAACATTTAGTGTTTCATAAGCAGATGATTAACCCTTATAACGTCCACGTGGATTAACAATTAGTGCTTTGTAGCAGATGATTAACACCTCTAGCATGCAGATGGATTAACATTTAGTGCTATGCAGCAGATAATTAACACTTCTAGCATCCACATGACAAAACAGCTAGAGCTTTTCACATTAGGCTCTTAACACTTCTAGCATACACATGACTTGATAGTTAGGGTGTTTCACAGTAGATGCTTACCCCTTCTAATATCCATACGGCCTAGCTTTTATGATGTTCCAAATTATATATATACAACACTTCTAGCATTCACATGGTTTAATTATTAGAATACTTTACTTCCTTTGCATTGCTCAACAGATTTATTAAGTACACAAAGGGCTAGAGAGGAAGTGAGGTGTCCCTAATACTCCATAAAGATATGACTTAGCATGTGCGAAATCCTCTTCATTACCCATCACTTATGGTGGTATATAATATAATTACCAGTAAAGGTAAAGGTAGTCCCATGATAGAAATTGCAACTGGAATGCAAAGGATTAGACCTTCACATATTCTTGGGCTTGACGTAATGAGGTGGGGATACCAGTTTCGTACATCGCCACCTTTCTTTCCTAGAAATCTCATACAATTATACTGTAGAGCTATACATGAGCCATTTGGTTATTTCTTCATTGATTTTCATGTTATATTTAGAAATAAAGATAAAACAAACTTACAGAACAAGGAAGAAGGCGAAACTTGTATCATTAAAAATTCAGCCCTTTGACATTTTAGCTAATCAGATTATCAGATCTGTAAATCGTATTGTAATTCTTATGGCTTCATTTCTTCTCATTATTTTAAATTGCTAGAAAACTATGTGGCTAATAGAAAGGCAAATGTATAAACTTGCTACCTGTGACTAGCAAACAGACGATATGAATTTGAGAGGTACACATATATGTACACATATATGATATGTGTGACAGGCAACTGTCATAAGTCCTGCTCTTGGGGTATGTTAACTTTTTCAGCAGTAAAACTAAGTGATGCAATCTATTGTCACAACTATCAAGGTTACCAACTCCATTCAATGCTCATTAACTGATAAGGTACCAAATGATGATTAATCGTCATAAGCAACTTCCCATATCTCAGACAGGCTTATATATCACTGAAATATTGGTCATTGCGAAATGTTGTCTCATTTACAATATTAATACAACTGTTTTCCATAAGCAACCTGCCTTATTTTGATATATAATACACCATGTCTGCTAACATATTAACATTTAAGTCATAACCGTGCACCTCTACTTCACATTTTCTGCCATCCATTGTTGTGTAGTCCAAACCTACTACTTGTTTGGTACTGAATCTGTTAACTTAATATGTAACAACACACTGGTAACAGGAGCACTGGCAGAATCACTAGGAGGTTCCTCTGATAGTGTCCTGAGCACAAACAGAGGAGGATTTGACAGCTGCACTCGCCTTCACATAAGAGGGGTGAAAGACTGACCACCTATTCCTGCCTGCACTCAGGCCTACAAAATGTGATGGTCCAAACACCACACAGGCCTATACCAGGTTCCTGCTTTCAGGATTGTATTTCTTGTTTTGAAAAATAACGTTAACAGGGAAAGTCTCCGCTTCATTCAAATACCAGTAGCATTCATTCATTCAGGTATGTGGCATTATCTTTCCACCTTGTGGAGAAGACAACAATGCATTTGATTTGCATTCCCTCAGGTGGAATGTTGTTGTCTATTTAACTTCTTAGTTGGACTCACAGGATGTTAGTTCACCTTCCTTTCATAGAATGAAATAATTTGTGGCGTACATCATTAAGCAAGGGTGCAGTTACTTGTGAAGCAAACAGGACTCCAAGAGCTGTAAAGAAAAGGCTGGAAAGAAAAACCACCGCAGGAGATCCTCCTCCTGGAATGTCAAACATTCTTTGCCCACATTGTCAAAGAACATTTTGAGCCAAAATAGGCCTTATTAGCCATCTTAGAACTCACGGCTCCATACCTTCAACCCCACTGGATGAACTGAATGGTCATCATCATTCTTGATGGACAAACAACATAGAATGAAACTTGGATGTTAGTCCAACTTCCTTTCATAGAATGCATACTCACTGTCCTGTTACAGTATCGATCCTCTCTCACTGCTGTTAACTCACACATGCTGTCTACTTGCCCGTAGTCATTGCTTTCATTCTAAAGCTGAAACCAGCTTACCATCTCAACAGCAAGGGCTCTAAGATTATCTTACCCTGGCCCAATCCATGTCAGTGTACACACTTCATGATTCACTTCATGATAATAAGAATTACATTGTCTAAAAGGTATACTGAATCATTTTTACATCATGGGCAATAAGGCAGAACTTTGGTGCACTTATACTCATTTCTTTATTTTAGTGCTAAAATTTTGCTGAAGGAAGTCAGGAATTATAAATCATATTTACATGTACAGGATGACTTGATATTTTATGGTTAAGTTTTAAATTGACATGTGATTATTATTTGTTATACATCTGGCTCTGTTGTGGATATAGCTTTAGGAAATAAAACAGGGAAACCAAGTGAACAGTTATTTTGATTGGAATTAAAAGGAAAGAGAAACTTTGGGGAACCTAAGAAGCTTTGACTAAGGCACACATAAAATCATAAATTTATATTGGCTGGCAAAATCACATTTAAAACAGTCTCTAATATAAGTAATAGGAAATTTAAGGATTGTTCATTTCTATTTTGTAAGCAGAAAATGAAGGATAAATTCTTTCCCTCTCTTTCTACCTTTGTCTTTCTTTCTGCCACTGTCTCTCTTATCTACAGAGTAATTACCAAATGTGTTTTAATTTACTCTAATTTGTATTTATTTGTTTTTTTTTAATCATTACTTTTATAATATTTAATAACAAATATCCAACTGCTGTAAGAATTACACAATGTTAAGTTAGCTGCATGTCGTTTACATGATGTTGCAATTAACCCCAGCATTTTCTGGTTGTACATAATTTTCTAGGCAATTTTTACGTTCAGTAATCTACCATTACTTATTTAATGCACAATGTTAAGTGAATTATTTCCCTTGTGTCACATTAAAAATTGTCATCCAGTGCAGAAAACAGAATGTAATATATAAATTATGTATTCTATCTGAGCAGGTTAGCTCATGGGTCACGCAGCTAATTGTCACTCAAGCCACACATGACGACAGAAAGGCTGTCCTTTCCTGCATCCTCCGACTGGCTGTTTACTGTTGTGTTCTAGGCAACTTTAACTCTGCTGTAGAGATTCTCTGTGGCCTGAGGTAAGTTCACTGGCTGTGTACTGTTGTGTAACAGGCAACTTTAACTCTGCTGTAGAAATTATCTGTGGCCTGAGGTAAGTTCACTGGCTGTGTACTGTTGTGTAACAAGCAACTTTAACTCTGTTGTAGAGATTCTCTGTGGTCTGAGGTAAGTTCACTGGCTGTGTACTCTTGTGTAACAAGCAACTTTAACTCTGCTGTAGAAATTATCTGTGGCCTGAGGTAAGTTCACTGGCTATGTACTGTTGTGTACTAGGCACCTTTATCTCTGCTGTAGAGATTCTCTGTGGCCTAAGGTAAGATCACCATCCTCCAACTGGCTGTGTACTGTTGTGTACTAGACAACTTTAACTCTGCTGTAGAGATTCTCTGTTTCCTGAGGTAAGATCACCATCCTCCGACTGGCTGTGTACTGTTGTGTACTAGACAACTTTAACTCTGCTGTAGAGATTCTCTGTGGACTGAGGTAAGATCACCATCCTCCGACTGGCTGTGTACTAGGCAACTTTAACTCTGCTGTAGAGATTCTCTGTTTACTGAGGTAAGATCACCATCCTCCGACTGGCTGTGTACTGTTGTGTACTAGGCAACTTTAACTCTGCTGTAGAGATTCTCTGTGGACTGAGGTAAGATCACCATCCTCCGACTGGCTTTGTACTAGGCAACTTTAACTCTGCTGTAGAGATTCTCTGTTTCCTGAGGTAAGATCACCATCTGCTCACTTTGAACTTGAGTGTAGTCCACACATTGCTACTGCTTCTAGTAGCTACCACTACTTAGGGAGTGCACTTTGCTTGTAGAAAGATTAGCTGTCCCTATTACCAGTGTCCCTCGCCATCAGGCAAAACCCACTTTGCCTTCTGAGGTACTTGTAAATTACGTCCCCAAGTCAAGGACGAGAAGTTAACATTTTAGTCCAACTGACCGGTGTAGGGGTTGAACCTGCTACCTCGACTTCAGCACACTCAAAATGTAAGAGTGGGCTGACTTATCCATCAACTATGTTGACTGCCTACCAGTATGTAGTATTGTCATTTTGTTCTGTTCATTATAGCATCCATGCTATATTGCCAACCTGTGCTAAGAGTTTTTTGGGCTGACGAATAAAGATATTTCTGATGGCTGTGGAAATGTGGGTTCTGAGGATAATGCAAATAATACCATGGACAGACAGAAAGGCCAATGACCAAGTCCTACAAAAAACAAATGAAAATCGTAAACTGATAACAGAAATTAGACGTAGACAGTCACAATTTTTTAGACATGTAATGAAAAGAAATAAAGTAGAGAACTTGGTGGCAACTGGCAAGATCGAGGGGAAGCGAACAAGGGAAAGACAGAGAAGTAAATACCTGGATGACTTGACCATTTGGCACGGTCGAGACAAGAACACTGAACTGATCCACGACTGGTGATCGAGTGAAATGGCAGATCATGACCCCCCACGCTTGCTGGCATGGCACACGATGGATGAATGAGTCGCCACATAATGTACAGGTTAGGATTTATTATTAAACTGAGCCTTACCATACCAAGGGGTAGGAGGTCGCTGTGATGCAGTGGTCAAGATATATTCCTAGTGTACTGAAGGTTGTGGGTTAATTTTCGGACTGTGTCATTCAGACCATGAGTGCATTTCCTGTGGAGTCATCGCTGGTGCTATTGAGTTCATGCTTTGTGTAACTTCTCGATATGCAGCTTGCCATTCTGTGTGGAGAGATTAAGTCAGATGGGTGTCATATATTTTTGAAGGGAGTGGGAGATCACTGTAGTGCATGCCCCATCTCTAATAAAAGATGTAGAGCCCCATCCTCTTCTATCTTCAATAACCCCAGAATATGAACCTTGAGTTATCTGCAGGCCTCGTTCTATTAAGTATTGTCTAGGAGATATAGATTATGGCCCTGGTAAGAATGGTAATTACTAACTGGGAATCTGCCCCTTCTCCAATGATTCTGATAGCTCTGGAGCCCCCTTATTGTTTATCAAAATCTGAGGAAAGTCTGGAGAATTTTCTCAGCCTGATTTAGATGAAGAAAACATGGATGTTGAGCAGTTGATAGATTTAGAGTCTTTTTATTTCCCCATTCAGTAAGTCATTATGAGTTAATTTATCTTTAAACAATCAAACACAAACAATCACATTAGATTTTGACAACATGATGTACAAAGAAGTTGTTGGTACAGATAGGTTTGAACTTGACAAATTAACAGAAGGTCAATTCATGTTAATCATTTATTGACTGGCCTGAGCCTTCTGGTCAGTACATACATCTCTATTGTGATTTACACAAAGTAATAGAACAGTTGCACATTGGACCATTGTCCCAGACAAGCAATAACAAGCATCAATATATGAGATGTCAACAAGTGTGAAAACATAGTAAACATTTTGATGTTGTACATATTAAGTATGATAGTGTTGTCTCAACCATAAACATATCAGTGTTCCTGTAATTGGGTGTGTTTTCAACCTATGAGAAAAGTAACCTGGTGACTGGAGGATTAGGTAAGCCAGGGTCCATTGACTGATGGATCCACTTCAGGTCTGCCCGTATAGCTCCTCTGAAGGCCTCCCCATGCTCTGCTCATAGCGAAGTCATCCTCCCTCTCACTTGTGGTTCATCTCTTTCTCTCGGCTTCCCTCCCTCAGGTCTGATTTAGGTGGTTAATTTGCTGATGTGTTGGGTGGTTGTTGGTATGTAGCCACCAAGATCACTGATGAATATTCGCATAAATATATACATTCCTACCAATACAATAATAAGAAGTAGGTCGGAAGAAATCTAAATTCCTGAAGTAGGAACTAGTTCCCCTCCCCTCCTTTTCTCTCTGAGCTAGTGTTGGGTTAAGTTGGGGTGGTCAGAGATTATCACACGGTGTACGCCTTGTATCAACTTGTTCCTGCTGTATGTAAATTCTCATTTGACCGGGGTCAGTGAACGTGTACAGTAAGACATTGACAAGAGTGAGAATATGTCAAGATGCATGTAAATAAATGACATACATTTAGAACATTTCTTCCACTAAATGGTGTTTACAATGTGTATAAATAATTCTCTGTGTTTTCCCAATTAACTACTTCTTCTTCTTGTGTCTAATAACTCTCTTCCATTACCTGTTGTTGTTGTGATGTTGAGTGTTGGGTTGTGTGGTGATGAGTGGTGTGGAGTGGTGTTGTGTTTTTAAGTTATGTTGAGTAATGAGTTAAGCTCACTTCGCGTGATGGTTTTTCCGTGAAGCACAACTTTCTCATGTAATGCAATTCATGTGTGCCCTTATCTAATTACATTTGACATAAATATAAATATTTATTTCGCCAAACCCTATTAATTCTATAGATAAAGGAGAAAGGAAAGATTGATTTCACTTTCAGCTTTCTAGATTGTAAATAGGCATAGATAAGTCTGTTTTAGAACAAGGCACTTATTCTAGTACACGAACTGTCTTTTCAGCTGTAGATAGTGGTGCATCTTTAGCAATGTTTCTGGTGAAATGCACAAGATTGCTTTAGAATCATCACTTCTCACAGTTGTTTAGAATAGAATATAGTAGTGGAATGCACTTCTTAAAGTTAATAATTATCTCTAAGAATATCAGAGATTGTAGTTTCATCGAAGAGAATATTCTGCCCGGGAATGGCTTTGCGTCGTTAGAATCTACAGTCGAGCATTTTTACATTTCAGAGGTTTTAATTAATAATCATACATTTCAATTGACATCACAAACATGGGTTTACATTACTTGATACATCGGGTTCTTAGTCTAATCAAGGGCCAACAAACGTACCTCGGATCCAGACTTTTGCCTTGCCCATTGAATTTTTGGTCACACATTCTTCTCACATCCGTCCATGGAGCGAGTTCAGACAAAAGTGCGGGCTTATTAACATTTCTGATGAAATAGTAATATATGTTAATTTATGCACTGGCGCGAAGGCGGTCATGTGGTTTTCCTATCCAATTGTTTTCTGAGCTTGGTCTGATGAAATATTTCTAAGAATCCACGTCATTTGTCACTTGTTCAGTTCCAGTTTTGATGTTAAGTTTTAAGTCCCAATCTCCAATTGCGTTTGTGAAGTCAATTTCTTTTAATGTTGTTTCCTCTTTTTGCGGCAGTTGTTGGTAATGAATAATGTTGGCTGCGTTATGCCACATGGCCCCACTCCAGATTGTTCTATGGTATGGAACTATGTTTCCAACATTTTCAGTTATCAAGTTGTTCCCATTTTTCCTCCCTTGTATTCTCTTCTGCATCGGATTGACCTGGTTCATCAGGCACTGGGTGTCGACTCAGGAAGTCCGCTCCCACATTAATTTTCCCAGGAACATACTCAACCTGGAACGAGTAAGGTTGAAGAAGCAGCGACCACCTCATAAGTCGGGCATTCAGAGTCTTAGATGCTGCGAGAAACATGAGTGGTTGATGGTCACATTGCACTGTGAAGTGTCTGCCATATAGGTATGCTTGAAATTTCTGTACACTCCATACGAGCGCAAGACATTCTCTCTCGATAGTACCGTAATTTCTCTCTGCTGCATTCAATTTCCTGCTAGCATAAGCTACAGGGAATAGCTCTGATGGTACATCTCCCTTTCTCTGCAAAAGCGTTGCCCCAATTCCTATGTTACTGGCATCGGTGCGCAGCACGAATGGTTGGTCGAGGTCTGGTAGATGTAAGACTGGATGAGCAGTTAATGCCTGCTTTAATGCTGTGAAAGCTCTCTCACAGTCAGCTGACCAAGTGACTTTCTCTGGTTTCCCCTTTTTGGTGAGATCCGTTAAAGGTGCTGACAGAGTATTGAAGTCCTTGATGTATTTTTGATAGAATCCACATAAGGATACAAATGATCTTACATCCTTCTTTGTTTTTGGACGAGGTGCTCTCTGGAGTTTGTCCACATTTCCCTCTTGTGGAGTTATCAGTCCATGAGATATCTTATGACCTAGAAAGTCCAATTCTTGGAATCCTATCTGACACTTCTTTGGTCTAGCCGTCAATCCAGTTTCTCTGAGGCGCCTGAACAAAAGATGCAGGGTTTCTACATGCTCTTCAAATGTTTCAGTTGCGATCAGGATGTCATCCATGAAGTGACTGATGTCTGGATGCTGTAGTGGGTCAAGTAATTTTCTCATCATACGTGTAAAGACGCTGGGAGCATTACTTAATCCGAATGGAAGAACGTTGAACTCATAGTGTCCTCCAGGCGTGCTGAAAGCTAACCATGGTCTAACTTCCGGTTTTACAGGAATCTGGTAATATCCCTTACTGAGATCAATCCTAGTAAAGTACTTAGCTCGGTTGAGTGCTGTGAAGAGTTTATTCTGATCAGGCAGAGGTTCTGCTTGGAATTCAGTTATAGCATTGAGCTGTCGATAATCGATGCACAATCTATGTTCTCCACTTGGCTTTCTCAATAATACGACGCTAGCACTGTAAGGTGATTCAGATGGTGAGATTATTCCTGCGGTGAGCAGCTGTTGTATTTCTTCCTCTAAAGTCTTTTGCTTTGCATAAGGAACTGGGTAAGTCTTGACTCGCACAGGCACTGTGTCATTCAACTTCATGTCAAATTCCTCCAAATCAGTTCTTCCTGGCTTATCAGTAAGTACTTCTGCATATTTTGCCATAAGTTCCCTAATCTGCTTTTGCTGATCCTTTGTTAAGTTGGGATTGATTTCCACATCCTTAAAGGTCTCTTTGGCTTGCAGTTGGCACTCGACTCCCATTGTTGATCCTTCTTCGACTTCAGTAGCCACACTCATGGCCATCAGATGTGCAGGTTCGGTGGTTGAGGGTCTTTCATGATATTTCTTCAAGAGGTTTATGTGAAATACTTTCATCTTGCCTTTGACTGAAATTCTGTAGTTGGTACGTGAGATCTTCTCCGTCACTACATAAGGTCCTCTCCATCCTATTTGCAGCTTATTCTGACTGGTTGGAAGCAGCAACATCACCTTCTCTCCTACCTCTAACTCTCTATCCTTTGCCTTGCGGTTGAAGTTACGAGCAATTCTTCGTCTGGCTTGACGTAGATTGACATTCGCTTGTTTCCAACTGTGTTGTAAACGAATTTTCAACTCGGCAACATATGTAGATGCAGTCACGACTGTATCATCTGTAGTATTATCAGTCCATGTTCGCAGTAACGCCTCAAGGGGTCCTTTGATTGGTCATCCAAACAACAGTGTGGCTGGAGCAAAACCTGTTGAGTGATGGGGTACTTCCCTGTAAGCGAATAAAGCTGCGGGTAAATACAAGTCCCAATCCTCTGTCTTCTCCTGGGCAATTTTGCGCAGGATACTAATCAATGTCCCGTTCCACATTTCCACAAGTCCATTTGACTGAGGGTGATATGGTGAACTGAAGATATGGCGTGCATGAAAAAGTCGGAAGGTCTCTTCCATGAGCTTACCACGAAACTGTGAACCGTTGTCCGTCAAGATCCTTTGTGGGAATCCTAGACGTGTGAATATTCCTAATGCATCAGCGACGTGTTTGGAGTCACAGCTGGGCATAGGAACTGCTTCGGCCCACATGGTTGTTGTGTCCACAAGCGTTAATATGAATCGGTTTCGCCTCTTCGTTGCTGAGAGAGGTCCGATTATGTCTACTGCCACTTTCTCAAATGGAATTCCAGTGATTGGCGATTCACCCAACATTGCCGGTGGTGTCCGGTGTTTTGGTGATACTTTCTGACACTGTGGGCATGATTTTACAAACCGTTGTATGTCTGAATTCATCCCTGGCCAAAAGTAGTGAGTGGTAATCCGCTGTGTAGTAGCGTTGATACCCATGTGCCCACTGAATGGTAGACTGTGACCCATCTCTAAGATCTGAGTCCTATATTGAGTTGGTACAACAAGTTGATTAAACTCTTGTCCAGCTCGTCCTGCTTTAGTTAGTTAGTTAGTTAGTCGACAGATCATCCTCGCTGCACATCGAACCATTCAGTCCATAAGTGCTCGGATCCCCTCCTCAGCAAATCCCGCAGCGTGTAGCGGCTAACGACGCCAGTTCTGTGTTGGTTTATCAATCTTCTTTGGCTTCCTGCGTAGTGTTCTTGTTTGGCCACACCTCTTTTAATTTGATGCTCTAGCAGTCTGGCCATTGTTGTAGATTCACAGTCATCACTTGGTTCTCGCAAAAGTCTCACATCACGTAGAGCATTCAGAATGTCAGCCTGGTCCATGGCGCGTCCGCCCTCCACAGTAGCCTCACCTGCGAGCTTGTCAGCCCGCTCATTTCCTTGTACTCCCGCATGCCCTGGCACGAAGATGAAACTAATCTTTGCCAGCCGAGACCGCTCCAGAGGCAGCAACCAACCTCTTCGGATCGACCCCTCCTCTATCCTCTTGATCATGTTCATTGAGTCGCTAAGGAAACAAGCCCTGGTGAATGTCTGTGTCTCGAGCCATGTTATTGCTTTACTTACTGCCATGACTTCCATGGTCAGGCTACTTGTGGTTTCAGTGAAAGCACCAGAGTCCTCCTTCACAATTCTCCCTCCGGCCCGAGCTGTAAAGGCCCATGAGCTTCTCACATGTCGGACGACCGACCCATCTGTGTAGATGACCGCGTCACCGTCTAGCGAATTCTCGAAAATCAACGCTTGTACTTCAGCCTCAACAGCAGCCGGATTTTCTTGTCTGCATTTTCTATCTAGTTGGATGCAAACTGAAAAGGATGTGCAGAAGTCTGTTGGCACTTGCACCCACTCCTCGCCAGGTTCTAAGTCCTCAAGTGAACACACCTGTTGAAGAATGTCTTCGGCTTGACCCATCCACGACCGTCCTCTTTTTAACCTGCTGCCCTTCACCTTCCTAATTTCACTATGCAGTGGATGTTGTGTGTTTGCGTTAATTCTGAGGTAGGCGCGTGCCCTGCAAACTTGTATTCTCTCTTCAATGGTTGGAAAATCAAGAAGGTAGCGCATCGCCCTGCATGCTGTATCTCTTGTACATCCAAGAATAATGCGCATAGCTTCATTCTGTATCCTTTCCATCCTTTCTATCTGCTTATGGCTGAGAGTCAAGATTCGTCCTGCTTTTCTGTAAAGAAGTGGTGACTTCATGAACAGATCACCTTTACGTAGAGGTAAATGTGATTTTGGCAGTTTTCTGAAGCAGGGTTCCAAGGTGCTGTCGGCTTCTTGTGCCCTCTTCAGTTCCTCCGTTCGAGGGATTGGCGTAGTTGTTTCTGGAGTTTTTGTTGTCTGTGATCGAGTGGTCATGGTCGCCATCGCCACAGGTTGAACAGGTTCTCCTAGAACGATAAATCTACAGCCGAGGATTACAGGATATATCGGATCGTCCAAGATTGCTGCCTTGATCGTCCCAGTGACATACCGCGAGGCTATGTTCACTTTTGCCACTGGAAGAGACATATTTGTTGAACTCTTCAGTGGTCCCTGTAATTCCACTATTTCCTCTGTCACCTGTTCAGGGTGAACTAAGGATGATGAGACAACACAGTCATATGATAATCCAGTATCATATAAACAAGTCGTTTTGAATCCATTTAGTAAGATGGATTCCACAACCGGAATACGAGATGAGGTGTCTTGATGAGGTGTCTGTTTGGACGTTTCACCAGTGCTCACTTTTTTCTCTTTTCGGTTGGCCAAACATGCCGCTGTGTGTGGAGGTGGCTTCTTTCTGCAATTCTGAAATGTGTGACCTCTAATCTTGCAATGGGTACAGAATGGTTTGTCCTCCCTCGGCGCTGTTTGGACTGAATTTTGAGTGTTTTTCTGGGATTTCCCCTTTTTCTTGGTGGCTACAGTATTTTCACCCTCTTTTGGCTGTGGAGTTTTGTTTTGAGAGGGGGTGTTGTTCGAACGTCCCTTTCCTCCCATCTCCTTTTGAGATTTCTCAAATCTCTCTGCCAGGATGATTATAGTTTCCAGGCGGTCAGCCCCGTTTTGGGTTAGGAATGCCTTCATTTCGTTCTGCATTTTCCCCTTGATCTGATCAATGATAATCATTTCACGGAGTCCTTCATAATTTTCCTCAAATCCTCCCAAGCAAGTCCATCTTTGTATGTATGACTTCAGTCTTTCCACTAGTTGTGCGTAGCTCTCACCCGGTTCCTTCCTTGCGGCTTTGAACCTGAGTTTATAAGATTCGGCGTCCACTTCGAATCGGCTCAAGAGTGCCGTCTTGAGTGTTGTGTAGTTCTGTTGTTCCTCTCTAGTGAGTCTTGAGAACACTTCATACGCCGTGGATCTTAAGGCCTGCGCCAACTTCGTCGCCCATCTACTTTCTTCAAGCCCACAGCTGACAGCCATTGCCTCGAAGCGTGATAAAAATCCTTCGATGTGGTCAGTCTGTTCATTAAAGGGGTCCAGAGGAAATGACATAGCTCCTGAATTAAGTTGAGAGATGTGAGGTGGTTCTGTCACTGGCGATCCTGATGAGGTTGAGGGTGTAGGACCACTCCCTTTCTCTATCCTCCGGATCTCCACTTCAATCTCCATTCTCCTCAACTCCAGTTGGTGTTGACGCTCTCTCTCCTTATCTTCCATTTCAGCCTGTAGTCGTTTCTCTTTCTCCTCCAATTCTGCTTGAAATCGTTTCTCTTTCTCCTCCAATTCTGCTTGAAATCGTTTCTCTTTCTCCTCCAATTCTGCTTGAAACTGTTTGTCCCTCTCAGCCAATTCAGCCTGAAGCTGTTTTTCTTTCTCAGCCAAGTCAGCCTGAAGTTGTTTTTCTTTGAGAGCCAATTCAGCCTGCAGTCTCTCTCTTTTGTCGAATGCATCTGAAACATAGTTAGCTAGTTCAAGGCCATCTAACCCGCATTCCCTACCTATTTCTGTTATTTGGGCTCTAAACTTTGCAGTTTCCGCCATGTCTATAATTTATTGCTTTGCTCTGCCTATCAATATAATTGCAGTTAGTCTGATCCGCGTAAGTTTGTCAGTCCCTGATCTGCAAAGATACAACAGAGCATGTGCAATATTAAAAACACCCTATGTTATGTCTGTCTGTCATTGCTGGAAAAGCCAAAGGCAGCAGGCACTGAAATAACCACAATTAATTCCTAGTAAAGAAAAGAATCTGAAATTAGACAGAGTTTTCCCAACGGATAAGATTTTCCGGTGGTTGATGAGATGCTGTAAAGTTCAGACTCCACAGGAATAGAACACCTTCTCTGAAAGAGAAGTAGTGTTGGTAGAGTAGATACACACTATATATTTCACATGGAGCAACTCTCTCTGAAGTATAAGCCTATTTGAACATGGCCCCCTTCTCCAGGAGTAAAATCAGTCACCTACTCTTATTTATCTATAAATGTCATTCATATCATGTGGCTGTCAATCAATACCCCACATGGTATCTGTTAAACATTCTAGAAAATGACAATGTTCAAAATCTAAGATAATTGTGTTCATGTATTTTTATATAATTGTTTAAAGGTTAACATATGGGAACCATCCAGGACGTAGACCGCAATATGTCATATATTTTTGAAGGGAGTGGGAGATCACTGTAGTGCATGCCCCATCTCTAATAAAAGATGTAGAGCCCCATCCTCTTCTATCTTCAATAACCCCAGAATATGAACCTTGAGTTATCTGCAGGCCTCGTTCTATTAAGTATTGTCTAGGAGATATAGATTATGGCCCTGGTAAGAATGGTAATTACTAACTGGGAATCTGCCCCTTCTCCAATGATTCTGATAGCTCTGGAGCCCCCTTATTGTTTATCAAAATCTGAGGAAAGTCTGGAGAATTTTCTCAGCCTGATTTAGATGAAGAAAACATGGATGTTGAGCAGTTGATAGATTTAGAGTCTTTTTATTTCCCCATTCAGTAAGTCATTATGAGTTAATTTATCTTTAAACAATCAAACACAAACAATCACATTAGATTTTGACAACATGATGTACAAAGAAGTTGTTGGTACAGATAGGTTTGAACTTGACAAATTAACAGAAGGTCAATTCATGTTAATCATTTATTGACTGGCCTGAGCCTTCTGGTCAGTACATACATCTCTATTGTGATTTACACAAAGTAATAGAACAGTTGCACATTGGACCATTGTCCCAGACAAGCAATAACAAGCATCAATATATGAGATGTCAACAAGTGTGAAAACATAGTAAACATTTTGATGTTGTACATATTAAGTATGATAGTGTTGTCTCAACCATAAACATATCAGTGTTCCTGTAATTGGGTGTGTTTTCAACCTATGAGAAAAGTAACCTGGTGACTGGAGGATTAGGTAAGCCAGGGTCCATTGACTGATGGATCCACTTCAGGTCTGCCCGTATAGCTCCTCTGAAGGCCTCCCCATGCTCTGCTCATAGCGAAGTCATCCTCCCTCTCACTTGTGGTTCATCTCTTTCTCTCGGCTTCCCTCCCTCAGGTCTGATTTAGGTGGTTAATTTGCTGATGTGTTGGGTGGTTGTTGGTATGTAGCCACCAAGATCACTGATGAATATTCGCATAAATATATACATTCCTACCAATACAATAATAAGAAGTAGGTCGGAAGAAATCTAAATTCCTGAAGTAGGAACTAGTTCCCCTCCCCTTCTCTCTGAGCTAGTGTTGGGTTAAGTTGGGGTGGTCAGAGATTATCACACGGTGTACGCCTTGTATCAACTTGTTCCTGCTGTATGTAAATTCTCATTTGACCGGGGTCAGTGAACGTGTACAGTAAGACATTGACAAGAGTGAGAATATGTCAAGATGCATGTAAATAAATGACATACATTTAGAACATTTCTTCCACTAAATGGTGTTTACAATGTGTATAAATAATTCTCTGTGTTTTCCCAATTAACTACTTCTTCTTCTTGTGTCTAATAACTCTCTTCCATTACCTGTTGTTGTTGTGATGTTGAGTGTTGGGTTGTGTGGTGATGAGTGGTGTGGAGTGGTGTTGTGTTTTTAAGTTATGTTGAGTAATGAGTTAAGCTCACTTCGCGTGATGGTTTTTCCGTGAAGCACAACTTTCTCATGTAATGCAATTCATGTGTGCCCTTATCTAATTACATTTGACATAAATATAAATATTTATTTCGCCAAACCCTATTAATTCTATAGATAAAGGAGAAAGGAAAGATTGATTTCACTTTCAGCTTTCTAGATTGTAAATAGGCATAGATAAGTCTGTTTTAGAACAAGGCACTTATTCTAGTACACGAACTGTCTTTTCAGCTGTAGATAGTGGTGCATCTTTAGCAATGTTTCTGGTGAAATGCACAAGATTGCTTTAGAATCATCACTTCTCACAGTTGTTTAGAATAGAATATAGTAGTGGAATGCACTTCTTAAAGTTAATAATTATCTCTAAGAATATCAGAGATTGTAGTTTCATCGAAGAGAATATTCTGCCCGAGAATGGCTTTGCGTCGTTAGAATCTACAGTCGAGCATTTTTACATTTCAGAGGTTTTAATTAATAATCATACATTTCAATTGACATCACAAACATGGGTTTACATTACTTGATACATCGGGTTCTTAGTCTAATCAAGGGCCAACAAACGTACCTCGGATCCAGACTTTTGCCTTGCCCATTGAATTTTTGGTCACACATTCTTCTCACATCCGTCCATGGAGCGAGTTCAGACAAAAGTGCGGGCTTATTAACATTTCTGATGAAATAGTAATATATGTTAATTTATGCACTGGCGCGAAGGCGGTCATGTGGTTTTCCTATCCAATTGTTTTCTGAGCTTGGTCTGATGAAATATTTCTAAGAATCCACGTCATTTGTCACTTGTTCAGTTCCAGTTTTGATGTTAAGTTTTAAGTCCCAATCTCCAATTGCGTTTGTGAAGTCAATTTCTTTTAATGTTGTTTCCTCTTTTTGCGGCAGTTGTTGGTAATGAATAATGTTGGCTGCGTTATGCCACAATGGGGTAGAAACTGGTGCAGTACAGTTGATGCTCTTACCTTTAACCTATTTGAGAATCGAACACATAAGACATATGAGGTGGACATTCTAATACCACAGGCACCTGTTTCTCAGTATTTCATCATTGTGTTTAAAATTAAAACTCACGACTGAGTCCTTTTTTTCTCGTACAAGAGCATCAATTTCTGCCACTCAGATTCCACATTTATATCTGGAAAATAAATTATCCTATTGGATTCATCTCCAGCACATTGTGAAACTAGGCATTAGTATTCCAGTCTCTTCCATTACATAACAGTAGAATGAATTCCTTAGCATTGATGAGGATCCAAGTGTGTGTCGATTAGAACCTACAAATGTTATAACTATTCTGTTAATGATAAGTTATTAATTTTTGATAGGGCACAGGGAAGCAGCCAATTGACCTATTCCTAACGGTTTTCAACTTGCAAGGGAGTGTTAATTTGTGCAGTGTTCATATCGGGCCTCCTATTTCTTGCACACATTGGAGAGGGCTAGGTACATAATGCACTACCCATAAAAAAGTGCTAAAATTATGAGTCTAGTTAGGCTGATGTATACATGTACTAACTTTGCAATTGTATATGAAACACTGAATAATACAAATAATAAAGACAAACGGTACATTTCAAACATAAATTACATAGAGTAACATGTTCTATGTAAAGTTAAAATTTGAATCTGTTAGTTAAAATAAATATTGTCCCAAAGCATTTACTTGCTATGTGTCTGTAATTTGATAGGCCCATCACATTTTGTAGGCTGAATGCATGGATGGATATTTGGCCAGTCTTTCCCTCATTTAGCTGGCAACAAACCCTCATATGACCATACTCAGTGCATTATCAGTGCAGTTCTCTATCACTTTCACTAATGCTCCCACTGAATCTGTTAGTAACTACTGTGACTACTCTGTGACTATTCCATTGCATATGTATTGGAAAACTTGGACTCATTCAGTGATGATGTAGTTAAACAACGTGTTAATACATACATGTCGATGGGGAATCACACAAAGGCATATATCACTGCTTATTTCAATCAATACTACCTGAGAGTATTACGCCACAATATGTGTGGGCTTTTGTGTGAGTGATTTACTTGTTTGCCAGAAATGTTGGGAATTTAATTAAAATGGTAGGTTGTTGGGTGGGTGTGAGCATGTGAGACAGTACACAAGAGAGAGAGAGAGAGAGAAGAGAGAGAGAGAGAGAGAGAGAGAGAGAGAGAGAGAGAGAGAGAGAGAGAGAGAGAGAGAGAGAGAGAGAGAGACAGCATTCAGTATATCAGCCTGGTCCATTGCTAGTTCATGTTCTACAGTAGACTGACACACAAGCCTATCTTCTTGACCATTTCCTCTTACATCTGCATGCCCTGTCACAAAAATAAACCTTGAGTTTTATCAAGCTTGACCTTCTCAGAAACTCCACCCACTGTCTTCAAGCCCAGCCCACCTGGATATTTCTGAGCATATTCATTAAGTCAGTGAGGAAATGTCAGGGGGTGAAAGTCTGTGTCTCCAGCCAGGCTATAACAGAATAATCACTATACATATCTGGCCTGTAGCACTATATAACTATATAGCTCTGAAACATGGAATCTAAGCAAAAACACAATTAAAAGAACTTGAATGCTGTTGAGATGTGATGCAATTACATGATAAATTGAACTGGTTGGTCAGAGAAAATGAGCAAGTTCTTAAAGACATAGAGGAAATAAATGACTGTTGGAAAATATATGACAAAGTAGGTCTGATCACAGTATGAAATATGTTGGTCTACCATTGAACATACTGGCTTGTATAGTACAAGAGAAAAGAAAAAGAGGAACCCAAGGAATGACAATATAACAGGCATGCTAAGATATTGGAGCTCAGAGTTTGCTGAGTGGAAGAAAATTACTGAAAACATGGAACATGGAGAGGGGAACAGAGTGTCATGATCAGATGACTTCACTACCAGCTTGTAGACTAGCTAACCTGATGATGACCAACATAATTGATGCTGGATGGACTGAGATGGTGGCACAGAGGAATATCATCAGCCAAGTTACTCCAGAACACCAGGGAGTGAGATCTGTGGAGAGACATGAATGCCTGCATCAGTTTGCAAGGAATGTGATTATAATGATGATGAGCCTGTTGATGAGGACGGCGATGATTACTCTAGATGAGTAAAGTTTCCTGATGGATTACCTCACACTAGTTAAAACTATACTGGCGCCTTACCCTCTTGGCAGATGATAGCTTGGTACATTGTGCTTAAAATAAGGCATAATAACTATAACCCATGGCGGGGACCAAGGATGGAGTTATACCTCTCCATAGCACAAAGCCTGGGCTGAATTGTAGAGTCCATGTGTTGTCCATGCAGCACGATCCCTCTCTCTGCCTACTTAGTTTACTCCTGAGGAAAGGTAACACCAATACATCTGGACCAAGACAAGCTGCAGAAGCTGCCAGATCAACAAAGCAATGCTCTAGGTGTCCGCCTGTCGGAGCTTCAATCCTAGACCAGTTGCCATCTATTTAATGTAATTTGAAGATTACAAGATGTAGGTCTAGTATATGCAGAAATTACATGTGTACGGTAATTCTTAGATTAATTCACATAAGTTAAGTTTACTGCTGAAGTTAATGTTTAAGTAAAGTCTTCAATGAAGAATATGTTACTAATTTTATCATATTTCTATGTTTCAAATTTAGATCAGAAAAGCTGAAACCTTTTTGGCTGTCCATTGAGGATGAAGACCTTTCAACATTACATTCCTTGTCAGATATGTTACTTTCTCGAGATTTATCCCCAAAATATCGAGAAGCCATAAATCGTGCACTGGATATCCCAGAGTGCAAAGTTGTTCCATTTTTTGGTAGCTTTCTCAGAGAGCTGAAAAGTATTTTTGTAGGGGTTCCAAGCATCATTGTCCTACCTTCTGAAGAAAATCAATCATTGGAGGTATGTTCTTGTTTTCATCATTGAAGTTAATGAACTTGTTTTTGTTTTCACCACTGAAAGACTGCTGAATGTATCACAGTTAATTAACTTTTTTGTTTGTCTCACTGAAAGATTGCTGACTTTATGAACTTTATCACAGTTAAAGAACTGTTGTGTGTGTTTTTTTTTGTTTTTTTTTGCCACTGTAAGATTGCTGTATCACATTTAATGATTTTGGTTTTTATTTTCACCACTAAAATTCTGTTAACTGTATTACAGTTAATGAACTGAAAGATTGCTAACTATATCACAGTTAATTAACTTATTTGTTTCCCTAAGTTACTAGGTTTACTCTGCCTTGCAACGATTCACTTTCCAACACTAGTTTTAAACTGTGATTGTACTTCAAGAATATGTAACGATTCACTTTCCAACACTAGTTTTAAACTGTGATTGTACTTGTATTGTATACTGTACAATTGTACAGTATTTACATTGTACAGTACAGTATTATTGTATACAACAGTACAATTGTACAGTATGTACATTGTACAGATTGTACAATTGTACAAGTATATGACTGCTGCCTTCTGGACTCTGTTTTAAGGCACACAGTTCATCTCATATGTTGTGTTAATTGTTATACTTTATTATTAACTGCTTAGAATTTTGATATATTTGATTGTTGATAAACCAATAAATAAAATAATAGCAAAAACAAAATTAAAACTGAAATGTATTTTATTCCTCTTTGATCAGCTTGAACAGCCAACTTAAGTGACTAACTAAATGTTAGCTTTGTGCAACATTTTTCTGTAACTGAACACAATGATTACACACACTCAACATGTTGCATATGTTTGTGATGATTCCTTTTATCTCCTGTTTAACTTATGATATGTTTTATGAACAGTTTGTATCAGATTTCAATGGCGAGGATCGGTTCATGACCCGTATTGGTGTGGGAGGTCTGGTGAATCTGGACAAGCTAAGGCAGGCACATATCGTACTCAATGACATTCACTTGTTCCAGTACCACGGCAAGCTCATGTCTGGGTCAGCAAGCAACCTGGATGAAGGTGCCAGCACGTAAGTGTTTGAGAAGTTGAAACATGTTCCTGACAACTCCTTCATATTTTTTCTGTCTGCATTCTAACTCTCTGTGGTGTACACACCAGCTTACATGAAGTAATGCCTTTAAGCATCAGTTATACAGGGTGTTTATAAAGTCTCACTACACTTTGAATGTAGAACAAATTTGAAAAATGCAGTACATGATGTCATCAAAAAATGTGCTCCACAGTCTGTCGTGAAGCAATGGACATGCTGAGGCAGGCACATATTTCAAATTTGTTCTACATACAAAGTGTAGTGAGACTTTACAAACACTCAGTATTTGAATCGGAAATTGTGTTTTCTGTGGCAACATATTGATATGGTCACTTTATCATAAATCCAGCTTTGTGACCACCCACAAATTTATTCTTGGGAAATTAAAGTGTTGGTTTTTCCTTGGCTTCCACATCATTAGATATTACACTTGTGTTGGTTTTCCATGCATACCATAGCAACACTGTCACAGATTTGCTCACACAGGGCCAAAGATGAGTTAAATCATCAAGAAGATATTGACAGCACATTGAAACATATAGAAAATCAAAATGTGCATATGATAAAATACATACAGAGTTAATAAAAGTTCTCACCAATGATATAGGTATGTTCTCCATAAGCAAACTCATAACAGAATCCTTCCACAGAAAAAAATAGTCCCCATATAATTATATTAAAACATCATCATCATGTGTCCTGCCAAACAGCATAGGTATTTTTGTGAAACCACTGTTATATTTACCCACTTTAAAACATGGACTGTGAGAACACTTATACACATTGGAAAACTGGAAAACATCAAGGATGAAATGGATAGAATTAATGTCAATATTTTAAATTTGAATAACGAAGACACAAACAATAGATTGCACTATTTATTGCCTGGCATATTTCGCTGCATCTCGTCAGGTACATACTGCAGAAATCACACAACTTACGTGAATTAATTAGATAAATCCTTCAAACTGAAATATACACATGTTCACACAGTAATGTCGATTGTCTACCACGGTAATTTTAAACTGACTAACATGACTTTCTGCTTACACAAGGATGGCTTACGAAGGTTGATTAGTATAGCTTCAGCAAACTTTAACAATCGACTACTTTGTGTGTTGAACAACACACGGAAGGCACAGTCTCTTTCAACCACGTGACCACTCTCGAGCACATGTCTCCCGACCGATGAAGCCAGACTTTTCCGGTGTGTCTAGGCTGGTAGCAGACAGCCGTAGGGCCATAGACTATAAAGAAGACCCCCACTGCATATCGAGTTAGATCTATCATTAGTTAAACCAGAAAAAGAAAGTAGGGAAAGGTACACTATTACTGTACAGACAAGATATAATGCACTGAAATAATGGCAATGCTGAACTGAAATAGTAAACAAATACAAAGAGGCTGTAGAAATCTGGCTGAATACGAAACGGATGGATGTTGATATATAGCATGGAAGAGATGACACTCCTTATAACAGCAATTAAATATTTTAACATGTAGGAAAATACGGACGACCACAGGGTGTTTGTAATCGAAGGACGACGGAATATTAATGAGACAAAACAATGTAATTAAAAGCTAGATAGAACATATAGAGTACATATAATGATAAGAGACCAGACGCATATATTCAAGACAAAGATGAAGATACACCATTACTTGCTGCAAAAATTGAAATTACACTTCACAACTTGAAGACAGGAAAAGTACCCCGACAAAACAACATTGCGTCAGAGGAAACTGTGGTCTTGGAGATTTTGAGGATAAAATAGTAACAGCATTTCTAAATAACATCTACAATAGTGGTAGTTCCTAATGATCTATTGAAATCCATATTTATTACTAGCTAATAATAAAAAGGTTCTTTCGAATAGAAAGATCATCGCACAATATGTCTCATGAATCATATGACAAAATTGCTACTGAGAATAATTATGAGAGCAGTAATATAAAAAAATTTAAAAGTATAGAAAGGTGACAAACAATAGTATATACATTCTCAGGACATCATCACAGCTATAGAAGTAAACACACTTCTGTACTTTTGCTTCAGAGACGACACAAAAGCGCTTGCCAGTGTGAAACATGAGGAAATACTCATTGATGGTTGACACAAACTCTTTTGTACCACACGAAGAATGTTGCTGTCTAGGGTCTAATGTTTCTACTATCTCACTGCAGAGTGGAAGCTGAGCTATCCACCTATCACACACTACAAGTCACCACTGCAGCACACATCCATCACTCAGTGAATACGATTGAATTTGCGCACATAATATTCCTTTAATTCTGAATTAACATGGACACATGTAACATATAAATCCAGGAACAATAATTCTCTCAGAATATATTCATCACAATTGAACACTTCGAATAACACTGCCTCTCAAGGCCTACTTAAACTCATCTACCATGACAGTTTTACTACTGGCCACTCTTCTGGCCCGAAATCACTGGATCCAACCCACACTGGATCTAAGCCTCCGCTAACTATCCGACCCTCTTTAGGGCTAGGCTTCAATTCACTATGTCTGCTGCTAACCGGGCTCAGTCTTTAATCCTTAATCTCAGAATTCCCATCACTGAAAACCACAGGGCAGAGTTCTATCACTAACTCCCCTCTCATTCACCTCGCAGACCACCAACCTACACTTGTCGGCTCTCAACACTTAACTCTCCATCTCGACTTCAACTGTCCCCTACAATGTTTGTCACTGTCTTTTTAACTTTCCTTTCCGTCCTCCCTGGGCTCCCCACCACATTACTACCCAGCCTAAAACTGTCTCTCTCCCCATCCATACTAGCGGGCTGAAGACCCCTTCACACCCCTTAACTCACTGTCTCCACCTTTCTTCTATTCTTTCTCATGCCCGGTCACTTGTTTATGTACTAGCAAGGTCACTCTTCTTAATGTCAGTGAACCCAGGCATATGTCAATGGTAAAGCTCCACGAATAACAAAGAACTCAACAGCAAACAGAAGGTATAAAAGCAAACAAGTATTTTGGAAGATGCCAGTGCATGCATAAAGAAGGGCACTTCTTTACACGGATGAGCACTGTTCTGGATTTTTTTTTTTTTTTCACCATACAGTGATCGGTTCATGGGATCTATAGAAAATAAGCAAGGGATTACGGTTGATGATCATTACATAAAAAAAAACCACTTAGTTACGCTGCTGACAACATAATGGCAGCAACACGTCAGAAGGAGCTATAAGTGATAAATATAATGGTTGTAATAAGTGAGGGGGGGGGGGGGAATGACCTCAGCTTGAATGATAGGAACACCAAGTAGTCACTCCATTTCTTCTCATAACGTGACCTAAAAAGCTGCATTTTTTAAAAATTAAGAACTTGTTGCGTATTAAATCTGTCATTGGAGGTCAGAAAAAACAGTTAGAGCGTGTTAATTTAAAATATTCTAGTGGAAAGGCACAGATAATGAGAATAAATCAAACAGATGATAACCTGATCTCCCTTGGGGAAAACTCTTCAAGAGACGGAATCATACGACTATTTAGATCGCAACATAGACAAATATAGACAGCAGGCTGAAGGAGCTAGTATAGCATTTAGAAAGTAAGTTGTGGAAGTCAAAAGACATTAAACTTAGTAACAAAAGTAGAATCTTCCATTCTAACGTGAAATCAGTTTTGTTGTAGGGATCAAAAACACCGAGAACAGCAAAAGTAATTAAAGGTCGATTGATCGATTGATCTAGGAACCGACATCACAGCATTCGGGGCATTCCGGCGCTCCGTCCCCATCCCCAGCAGCCAGCGAAGAGTTCCAACACCAATAGTACCAGTAGCAATCTGATTATATGTCCGTCTCGCCATTCCTCTGAGCCAGATCCCCCCGTCACTCCTCGCTGCCTCATTCTTGCCAGACCATGATGATCCATTTGCTCCTCCGAGGTGTACACGTGCTCCCACAAGGCTGCAACCTCGTCTGCCTTATCATGCATCAATACTCCACCAAGTTTTGCAGAGCCAGCCAATCTGTCCGCCTGTTAATTCCCCAGCACCCCGGCATGCTCCGGAGAAAAGATTAAGAATAAACTGCCAACATTCACTAATTGTTGCTTGCGCAAAATGGAATGAATAAAATGACATGACAACATCGTCAAGTGGAGCTCATGGAGAGAACTAAACATTTATTAGTGAACCAATAGGTGAAGAAAAGACCCTGGTTCTATGGATATACGTTGAGAAAACCTGAGAATAACATAATTAGAAAGTCTCTGTCTGGAATCTACTGGGGTTGGGGATTGGGGGTGGATACAGAGAAAGAAATAAAAACACACGTAGAAGAGATATGGAAACAGAAATGCAATTTTAGAGGAAAGGGAAGGGGCTACAAGGGATAGACAAGGACAGCTGGGGGGGGGGGGGGGGGGGGGCTCTGAAGTAGAGAGAATTGGTTGAAGGCCTATGTCTATATGTGGGATAAAGAGTGAAAGAAGCCCAAGACAATTTCAAAATAAACATGTCTTAAATTTGAGACATTTCGGATTGCAGGCGAAAGAATAACATTGTGGGTGCCACAAATGTATTGACATTTCAGACGTTAAAACTGATTACAGGATTACAGTATATCAGACGCATTTGTTTACAGCCTGCACGAACTTGCTTCCTGCAGCCATTGATAACAAAAATTTAAAAAAAAAACATAATAGTGTCTTCAAGTGTAAACGAATGAAATGTTTATACACCTGTCACTTTAGAAACAAATGATGTGTTTTATTCTTCGTAACAGTGTTTTACATGGGGAAATAATAGTTGTTTATACATTGTGTGAAACTTGATGTAGTAGCTTCATGCGAGGACTGTTCGTCCAAACTTTTTACTGAAATTGGTCGTAGCGTCTGACTGTAGTCTGACAGGATAGAAACATTTTGTATACTTGCCTCGTGTGGATGTGTTTGAAAGAATTGCAGACAAGGCGTTGGTGTTTACTGACAGTCGATAGCGCCTTCGACCTTTTCTGCAAGATAAAGGTTAGAATTTTTGATGGACGTGGTGTGTGTGTTAAAATACTAGTACGACATCGAGAGTATGTCTGTGTAACTCTTGGGAAGCTACGCTGACAAAGGCATGAACGCAGTCAGAAATATTTCACTCGTGACCGGAATGACGTAGTGCAGAAACGAACCTACAACCTTGGGGGCTCTATGGAGACATCTTAACTACTTCACCACGAAGACTTCCTCTCCCCTCCCCCCCCCCCCCCCCCCCGTGTGGTCTCTGCAGCTTTCAATTTGGTAATATACTACCGGTCACATATTGTTATAGACCATTTGGAACTCGATTGGGGGGGGGGGGTTTATAAATAGAACACCGGTCGCCTTTACGTCCCAGAACATTTCCAGGTACCTTTTTTAGTTTGGGTTAACCTGGGAACCCCGGTCAGTTACATTAAATCCTCATCGATGGGGTTTCAAACACAATGCCATCGGACCGTCTAGCAAGTGTGCTACCCACTGCACCACCGAGGCTACTTCAATAAAAGCCCACCATTATCTATGAACGTAGTTCCCAACTATTGACATGTCTGTACACATTATATAAATAACTTAGTCTAAGCTGACTTCCTTGTAGACGAAGCCGATTTGAAGATTGTTACTACATTGACAGGTTGGCATTTCAATGATAAATAGAAAGATTAATGTGGCGACAGAAAGTCTTCTTCAGATGATTGTTTATATTATACATTCATTGTTTCCGCGTCTAGGCGATTGCTTCTGTAATAAATTCATTATGTTTAATAAATTCATTATGTTCATTTTTTTCCCGCATATCCTTTACAGGACATCGCTGTTGCCATTGCTTTCTGAGCGACCGGCTCACATACCCCGTAAGTTACCGACGCGGACAGAACCGCAACCAATTCTCGCCAATTCTCACGTCACGTTACGAGAGTATACGGGATTAGGGAGAAAGTCGTGTAACCCTTAGACCAGAGAGACCGGCACTATGTTCATACCAAAGATAAATAACGGCAAGGTTTAGACACAGTGCATAGTCGGGACACAAATGCAAACTTGATTCAAGACATTTGTTGTCGTGTGAACGATGTCGTCCAGGCTAGTCGGCATGGCACTTGCTGGTGATGATGATGATGATGATGATTGTATAAATTATTCTCATTGTCTAATGAATTGTGATGTTTCTTATTTTACCATCTCATCTCCTTCCCACTGTCGCAGGTGACAATATTGTTTCTTCCCCTCTCCGTATCCCACTGTCAATGGTGTTTCTAATCTCCTTCGTCTCCCACTGTCGCCGGTGGCCATATACTTTCTCCTCTCTCTTGTCTCCCACTGTCGCTGTTAGCCATATTGTTTCTCCTCCTCTTCATCTCACCACTGTCACCGGTGACCATATTGTTTTTCCTCCTCTTCATCTCCCACTGTTGCCGGTAGCCATATTGTTTCTCCTCTCTTTCGTCTCCCACTATCGCCGGTAGCCATATTGTTTCTCCTCTCTTTCGTCTCCCACTATCGCCGGTAGCCATATTGTTTCTCCTCTCTTTCGTCTCCCACTATCGCCGGTGGCCATATTGTTTCTCCTCTCTTTCTCCCACTATCGCCGGTGGCCATATTGTTTCTCCTCTCTTTCGTCTCCCACTATCGCCGGAGGCCATATTGTTTCTCCTCCTCTTCATCTTCCACAGTCGCCAGTGACCATATTGTTTCTCCTCCTCTTCATCTCCCACAGTCGCCAGTGACAATATTGTTTCTCCTCGTCTCCGTCTCCCACTGTCCCCGGTGGCCATATTGTTTCACCTTGTCTCCGTCACCCACTGTGGCCGATAGCCATATTGTTTTTCCAACGTTTATCTTCTTCTTATAGTCAATGCCATGTAGCGTTAGTCATTATATATGTCTAGATCCACCCATCTCATGCACTCTCAATCATTTCTAATAAGATGTTCCTTCAAGTCATGCCAGACAGTCTAGCATCTTCCCTCTTGGTCTTCCCCTGCCCCTCTTCCTTTTCATCTTTCCTGTTCTAGTGATCTACTGCAGTTTTCCCCTTTTTACTGTGTGCCCAAGCAATGGCATGTTGTCTCCATCTGATGCTAATAACCAGTGCTCTTTGTGAGTCAACTTCTTTCAAGATATGTTCATTGCGCTTTTATATGTCCAGGATGTTCTCATCATTCTTTTATAAAACCACAACCCTGCAGTTTTTAAATAATTTTGCACTAATCAGTTGATTGTCCATAATTCAACTAGTATATTCCTCGCAAATTCTTCGACAGGAACTGAAAATATGTTCGGTTCATAAACCACATTTAGAATACCCCATGTCCACCTCATTTCTCCTGACCTTACCCACCCTCACAATATTCATAACACCCTGACTTGAAGCCCACTACTGCGGCCTCGGGGAAACGGTGAAGTTAAATAAACGAGCCCTCATTAGTCGTAAACTGAAATAATGAGATAAAAATCATATTTGTAGGTCAGCGAGGAAATATCTTTGAGCGAAAAGAGTTAACTAAGCATCTAACCAGACTATGGCTCTAATCATGGGTCTCGCAGGCCGTTTTCTCAAATTGGTTTTATTCCGCAGTCATTTTCACTCCTACACCCAGTCCTACATCCACTCCATGATGCCACTCCTAGTCTGTTAAGCCTGGTAGATCTATTCATGACATTTTGTCCGAGTCTACAAATCAGTGAAGTGTAATCAGAAGTATTATAAAAGTACAGTTTGAATTATTTGGGAGTATAACAAGAATAGTCACAATAGGAAACGAAATAAATCGTGGAAGCAAAGTGTTGAGACTTTTAGTAAGGTCGTACATGGTATATGCACATTACCAAATAATTATCTACCATAAGTGTTTCTTTTATGGGGGTGGGGGAGGGGGTGGCTTAAAGGTACAACGTCTGTCTGTAACTCGAGGAGCCCAGGTACCAATCACGGGAAAGAATTTTACACAATGGACTCTGGGATGGCATATCCCCTTTAAATCTTGGGTAGTGGCTTACGATGAGGTAACTTCTTTCAAGATATCCTCACAACCCTTTCTATCCATCCGCGATGTTCTCAGTATTTTTCTATAAACTCACATCTCCACACCTTCCTACATAATTTCTCACTTGTCTTCTAATCGTCCATGATTCGCGTCAGTACCTCAGTATTGGTTGATATGTGATTTGCTAGGCATCTGAAAAGAAGGCAGTTTGCCATTGCTTTCCTTATTGGCAGTGACCAGATTTATCGATGACCGTAGCTCTATAAAAAGATCTTCTGCCTGCTGTCGTGAAACTTGAAACCATCACTAACAACTGTCTGTCGGTTGCTCTCTAGCTTCATCCACCACCTGCTGTCGTGGTTTCACGTGACCCTGATCGAGTAGTTGAACAGGTACTCCACCTTGCTCAAGGGTATCGCGTAGGCTAGAGGATGGAGGGAAGCATAATACTTCTCCTTTGATAGATTATACTCCTACAAAATATCTAATTCCACAACTATTATTTCGATGTATGACAACCCTGGCAGGGGATGCGTCTCTTTAAAGACACGTAGCTGGTCGAGCAGGGGATACTACTCTTTAAGGATACCTAACTGCTGGACAGGAGTTGCTACTCTTTAAGGACACCTAGCTGATTGAGCTGGGAATGTTACTCTTTAAGGACTCCTAGCTGGTCGAGCAGGGATGCAACTTTTTAAGGACATCTAGCTGATCGATCATCCAAGTGCAGCTGTTTCCTTCAACGATACGAGACACCATTTGGAGCTGAAGAGACTGAATACTATAACTTTAAATTTTTCCTGCTGTCTACTGTATACCATTTTACCTGATTTTGTGCGGTTGACTTATACGAAAGCCAATCAATACTTATGAATGTTTTCATATTATAAAATGAAATAGGAAATTACGTAACATTTGGTTAGTGTAGTCAAGCAGAAATCCACCTAACACCAAAGCCATAGACGCATTAACAGTATTAAACAGAGCTGTATTTTGTACTTTTATTATAATTCTAATCTCATATATGGAGAAATAAATTCCACCTGGTTCAACCTGCTGTCTCAGCCTTGATTATAATTAAGGTGGTTCATAGTGCTAGGTTAATTAGTTTGTTGTTTTCTGGAGTCTGGGTACTGTCGACTAGTACATGCTTGACAGGTTGCCTTTGCTGATTGTTGTGATGGTTTTTCCTGGTGATTGGTGACCTCTGCGCTGTATGATGGTGTTGCTTTCTCTTCCCGTTCCTAGTTCTTCTTTGATTATTATTATAATGAGGAGTCTCCGTGGCAAAGTTGTCAAGCCGTCTGACTCAGGCTCCGAAGGTTGTAGGTTCGATTCCGGGCCGCGTCCTTCGGTTCATGAGTGCATTTGTTGGAGACTCCTGAGGGTCGTCGCTGGAGCTACAGGGTTTGTGCTTTGTGCAACGCTTTCGGCAGTTCGCTGCGGAAAGAGGCTGAGCCATATGGGATTAAAAATCCGGTGCAATGAAGTCGACCCTGTCGCGACTTTTTTGAGGAGTCACTACTATAAATACACAATGATGCATGTCTCGGGGTTATGGAGTCGATACGAAGATGTCAAAGAAACTTGAGGTCTCGGAGATGTTGCTTCTTCTTAGAATGCAGTGAATCCCACAGACGGCTAAGAATACCAGTATCAAAATATCCATCACCAACATCCAGCGGCGAGACCTTTGAAGAACTCAGCTTTCATAACAGTCGCTCGAAATATCTCTCTGTCACAAGCCAGTTGTCCCACCTCTATTGTTGTCATGTGTAAATTATTTATCACTTCTTGAATCCACCTGCGTTGTTGTGGTCTTCCTGTTCCAGGCTATTTAATTCCTAGATTGTGTTTGTCTTTCTTCTTCTGCGTTCATCCGGAGAGTTTTTTCGGACGTGTTGCGTTGTGCCTGTTTACAGCAGAGCTGCGTTCTTGCGCCATAAGGCCGACACATCCGACTTCTGCGGGCATTTGTTGACCGGGTTAACCTTCCCGGGTGTTTGTCTTTCTACACCAATCTCTTTCAGAATTGAGCTATCGTTGGATGGATCCTTCTGTTCTCTTTTCTTTCCAATGCATGTATCATACACTTGTATTAAATATAAATCAAAGTACTGCGAGAGGATAATTCACAAATATATTATTATCCATGTGAGGACAAGACAGTCGTTATTTTTATTGTTATGAGAAGAGAGGGGGCTTGTGTGACAATCAGAAAATTTTAGGGTATTAATGACAGAAATGCGCATAAGATATCAGACTGACATGGTCAGCAGTCGAACAAAGAAAACAAATTGTTTTAGGGTGACGTGATAGCTCCGGGCTCGACATGGTGCATGATGTGCATGACCACATAAAACTTGCAAGTGTATGTATTGGAGGTTTTCCCCCATAAATTTTCCATGCTTGAAAGTACGTGCACCACATTGCACTGGCAGACCCTCAGTTGTCGATAACTTCCGCTAAAGTGGCCGGATTTTACCAACTTTACTACCTTTAATCAACTTCTGCTGCACACAAATATCACTTTTTCTGTGGTCTTAAAATAATGTTAACCGAGCACTCAAGTGAAGAAAATTGGGATCGAAAGTTTAGACCTAATCAGTCTATATTTTATGTTCATTATTTGGAGTAGTGAAGAAGAAAATTGTGATTTTTCTGGCCAAATTTCTCTTTTCACGGGCAAAATTAGAAATTATATTTATACAAAATAGCTTTGTGCAGTCGAAATCTCCTTCTGTGCTGTTGGTTAGTGTTTGTTGATTATTCTGTCTCGTATATTGCAGTTATGTCTGATAACGATATTCCTTCAAGTCGCAATGTCAAACTGTCTTGTATCTTTTCTCTCGGTCTCCCAATGTCCCTCTTCTCCTCCAACTTGCCCCTTGTCATGTCGTACTCCAGCTTCCCATTTCTCCCGATGTTCCCAGAGAATGTGGACTGTCCACTTCTCCCGATGTTCCCAGAGAATGTGTATTGTCCAATTCTCCCGATGTGCCCAGAGAATGTGAACTGTCCACTTCTCCCGATTTTTCCAAAGAATGTGGACTGTCCACTTCTCCTGATGTGCCCAGAGAAAGTGGATTGTCCACTTCTCCCGATGTGTCCAGAGAATGTGGATTGTCCACTTCTCCCGATGTTCCCAGAGAATGTGGATTGTCCACTTCTCCCGATGTTCCCAGAGAATGTGGATTGTCCACTTCTTCTGATGTTCCCAGAGAAAGTGGACTATCCACTTCTCCCGATGTTCCCAGAGAATGTGTACTGTCCACTTCTCCGATGTGCCCATAGAATGTGGATTGTCCACTTCTCCCAATGTTCCCAGAGAATGTGACTGTCCACTTCTCCCGATGTGCCCAGAGAATGTGTACTGTCCACTTCTCCCGATGTGCCCAGAGAATGTGTACTGTCCACTTCTCCTAATGTGCCCGGAGAATGTGGATTGTCCACTTCTCCTGATGAGCCCAGAGAATGTGGATTGTCCACTTATCCTGATGTGGCCAGATAATGTGGATTGTCCACTTTTTCTTATATAAAATTCTGATACGAATAGGCAGTTCGCGTTTAAGTTAACTTCTTTCAACATATCTTTAGGGACGCAGAGGTGTTTCCGAGGCACCAGGGCCGGGTTATATGCTGGCCAAGACCTAATGACGCGTCCTCGTCGAGCGTCCTGGGCAACAGGTCCCTTCGGGGTCCTGGCTAAAGTCAGAGGTATCGCCGATTCCTCCGAAGTCGGAGAGTGTCTGCCTGTACGGCGAGGAACCACCTGTCTGCACACCAATAAGCCAGACATGGGACAACGGATACTCACGCAAACCTCAGGTCCTGTAAGACATCACACTGATTTTGGACAACAGGATGCCTTCATCCGACATACAGGACTTCGCGTTGGAGCTCACACCAACGAACACAAGCAAGCAAGCAAGCAACATATCTTTATAGTGATTTTATTTCTCCATGGTGTTCTCGTGATTCTTCTACGAACCCATTTCTCTGCAGTTTTCACATACTTCCTACTAGTTTGTTAATTGTCCATTACTAACTTCCTTACATCAAGATTGGCTGCACGTCACATTATACATTTTAATGTTACGGCAGATGTGAACTGTTTTCCTCATGGATCCTACTAAGTTTCGCTTGGCAAATGTATGAAGATATATGTATTGCAGTATTCTGATATGTTGGAATTTCTAACAGTTAAACAATAAAATGTCCTTACAACAATCAGGTGCTCTAGAATCGACAAAATTTCTATGTTTGCAGTAAGACAGGGTATTTAATTAGAAAACAAATAAGTAACAAGTAAATCGACATTAATAGCATTGGCGGACAACGTGAATGTTTTTATGCAAAATGTATCATCTTTCAGTGCTTTGCCGGCTGCCGTGGGCGATCATCCCGTTTTTAAAAATCAAACGCCAGTGTATAGCGTAGAAACGTCAATTGACTTTGGCTTTCAGGTCGACATAGGCTAAAATGGGTACCAAGATATGTCCAGGGAAGCAGAGGCGGTCGGTGTGGCATTGACCACAACGTCCATCAATTCTAGTTGTGTTGTTGAGTTGAGCTAAGAACCGATATCACTGCACTCAAGACATTCCCATATGCGCTCCGTCCCCTCGTTCAACAGCCAGCGAAGAGACACTACTAGTCGTTCCCACCGCTATCTGATTGAAAGTTCTTCTGGTCTTCCCTCTCAGTTTTTAGACTACCAAAACCCCTGCCAATCCCCTGCAATCTCATCCTTTCCACATACGGGTTCTCAGTCTGTTTCTCCGCCTGGTCCCACAGGCGCACGACCATCTCTCCCTTGTCCATTGGTAATCGACCACCAAGAGATGTATTCCCTGCCAGCCTATCAGCCTGTTCATCCCCCCCCCCCCCGCACTCCCGCATGGCCAGGTCGAAAAATCCAAACAATTCTTACAATCTGTGACCTCTGAAGCGAGGTGAGCCATTCCACACTAAACATTCCTTTCTCCACTTTACTACGCATACTCCTTGAGTCCGTGATGAAGACAATGTTTGCTGCAGTGGTCTCCTCTAACCAACTGAATGCCGCTGTGATTGCTTCCACCTCCATTCATCAAGTTCGAATGGTCTATATAAATGTGGGGCTAACACCATGTACCCAAACAACCCTCAAGGCGTGTGAAATGGTACCGTTGCGTGTTACTTATACGGGCGGGTGACACAAGGAAATGTCAAGCAAATATGAACGGTGTCCGTCCGCATAAAACTGTTTGTCCATTGACATTTATCATCCGTTGCTGTTCGAGATAGAAGGAAGCCACTGTTATAAACTGAATGAAAAATCTAGCAATATCATAATACATTTGCCTTCCAAACTCACATTTATATTTGTGGGCGAGAAAATGGCAGAGACGAGGAAACTGCACCATTATACAGTGTAGACTCTCTGAATGGAGAATGTTTTGAGCAATCAGTTGGCTTTCTCGCCGAGCCGGTGGACACATCGTCATTCTTACTCATACCTTGACAAATGTGGAGATAAATAGTCTATTCGCACCAACAATATGCTATCAATGTCAAACTTATCAAAATCGCACATACCCAAAATCACTAAGTGCGAGAAGAGATGCTTGAGAAGAGCTGCCAACGTAACTCAAGACCGAATAAGAAATGGTGTTACCAGAAGCAGTGGGATCAACACCTGGTGCCACATATATTGAAAGGCAGAAGATCAAATGGTTCGGTCATCTCGTTAGAAAGAAACACCATCAACTACCACCACTGGCGCTACACCAAAAGAAAAGCTGATACAAGAGAAAAGAATGCACGAGAATAAAATGGATTGACGACATCAAAGACATTGTATAATCACACGGAATGACAATATCCAGTGCCTCCCATCGTGCTCTAAAATGCCAACTATTCCTCCCCACGACGCTTGACGACAACGTTGAAGACGATACTGATGGTGACATATATGTGATGACGAAAATATATAGAAGAAAAAAAGTGTATGACGTGAATTGTAGGACTCAGTCAGGGAACTTGTAACTTGCGTCTTCTAACCCTGCGTGGTTATGGAGTGCGTCAGTAAGGCAGGAACGACATCTGCGAGGCTTCTTCCTACGTAGATGGCGAAGTTCTCCGATATCTTCTGTCAAATCACTCGGACAGTCTGGGATTTATGCCAGATTCTTTCTTTTTTTCTTGAACTACTTAACAGTAAATGCCCTCGATATCACTTCGGCCACACAATCTGTAGAGTAAGGTGATGCATAGTTAGTTATATATAAACAGCAAGGCGCTGCATATCTGTGACGTTTCCTGGTTTTATCAGGTAATATTACGAAGAAGTGGTAGTTTCTTTGTGGATTCTGTGTCTCTGGGACTAGTGAACGCAGTTTCACAATCCCGACATGCCGGGTTCGAAGTCAGCCCCATGCGATTTGGGAGCAGATTGTTTTACAATGGTATATGAGTCTGGTGTTCAGAAAGCAATGTAACACTATTAAATGTAAACAAACACCTGCCTATAAAATCATATACATCCAATAAATTCTGAGGTTGGTTGTGACGTCCTGTAAAGGATATGCAATTCGCTGAATGGCTAGTTTCTTTAATTTACTATTTATTCCTTTTGTCTTGAAGTCTTGGCTAAATTCTTTCATTTTTTAATAGTTAACACAACATCAGATTAAAGGTATCTTCCTTATCCTTCTACTACTTTACCATCCCTCTCCTTCTACTTTTCCTTCTTCTCTGCCCCTTATTTGCCTTTTTGTATCAGCTTAAGAAACGATACCGATTGCTAGCTTTGTGTGTGCTTCGTGCCTAGACGAGATTGACCTGGTTGTTTTTTTCTTTGTGTGTGTCTAAGTGTTTGAGCTGTGTGGGCTACCGCCTTGTAGTAATCGTATTGTATGACCGAATCATTTTACCTACTTATTTTGTAAGCACTTGAGCTGTCTGTAAAATGTTGATGAGAGCAATCAATCAGGTGCCGTCTCCACAATGAAGGTTGGCTGCAATGGATCTCCACCACTGTCTCTCGCCCTGACTGTATATTCTGTCTGACTGATGTTCGTCTATCTCTTGATGTTATCTTCCCACTTGTATCGTTGTCTACTTCTTGCTCGCTTGCCCTAAGCCTTGCTCTCCTGTATGGTTTTTATAAGAGTATTATGTCTTTCAGCGTGGTCGAAATATTTCACTTGCCTGTTTTTTAAATGTCTTTCATCAACTCTTTTCATTCCCAGTTTTTCTAGAACCTCTGTATTTGTTTTTGTTTCCATTAAATTCCACGAGAGCGATATATCTGTTCAGATTTATCAAATTATCTAAATCTACTGTCAGCATTGCACGTCAGACAAGTGCATAGGTGCTCAAATCTCCTCAGAATGTCTACGAGTGTGTGTCTGTGATCAGTTTGTTGTTGGTTCACTAGTTCTATTGTATGCCTTACTAGTCTTGCATCTTCCCGCTAGACCTCTGCCAGGGCCTACTGTTTATTGTATTTTAAAATAAGAACAAGGAGCGACAAGGATGTCTTTAGTCACTTGTTGACTGGATTATGAAGACTACAATAACAATTACCATAAATGGATTCCAATGAACTCTGACGGGACGGCTTGATGATCTGGACTTCACTAACAACATGGTCCCAAACCCCACCCCTCCACCCCTTGTCCGTCTTCCGCGTCTCAAATACTGTATAAGCTGCAATATAAAATAAAAACATTTGATGGGAGGTCACAATAATTACGTCAAAAAATGCATAGAAGAAAGCAAAGACATTGATAATAAAGTAACCAAATTTTAACTCGACTTCCTGTGGTGAAATCTCTCTTCCATATATATTGTAGCAATGTAGATCTTAAACATATGAAAGCTGGCAAGGTCCCCGGTTCAGATAACATCACAACAGAAATGATTAAAGCTTTAGAAGAATATTGAATAGATCAAGTCACCAGACTGCTGAACTCATTATATGATAACAGACATATACCTTCTGAATTATGTAATTCTGAATTTATTGCAATCCCAAAGAAATCAGGAACCTAGGAATGTGATCAACATAGAACAATTAGTATAATGAGTCACATCACAAAGATTTTGCTACGAATTATCATGCAAAGAGTGTGGAAGAAAATACAACCTGAAATAGGGGAAGAACAATGTGGGTTTGTAGAAGGAAAGGGTACAGTAAATGCTGTGTATTTGCTGCGAACAGTTATTAATCGTTCTACAGAAGTAAACAAAGATATAAATCTTTGCTTTATTTACTACACAAAGGATTTCGATAGAGTAAGACATGTCAACATGGTATATATGCTTGCAGATCTACAAATTGATGAGAAAGACATTCGACTTATAAAAAACATATATTGGAAACAACAAGCTGCCATAAGGATTGATAATGAAGTGAGACAATATCAGCCTATTAAGAGAGGTGTTAGGCAGGGATGTGTAATGTCTCCAGATCTTTTTCACCTATACAGTGAAACTATTTTCAGAAATGTAGAAGGTATAAATGGAATCAGCATTGGAGGACGAAACATCAAGAACATTAGATATGCAGATGATACAGGATTGATTGCAGACAATGAGCAGGAACTGCAACAATTAGTAGACGCGGTTGTTGCACACAGTGAACAACTGGGATTAGAATTACATTGTAAAAAGACACAGATTATGGTCGTCACTAGGAAGAACGAAATACCACAATGTAATATACAAGTAAATGGGAATATTCTTCAACAAGTGAATCGGTACAATTATCTCGGAACAGTCATAACATCTGATGGGAGATGCCTTGTAGAGATTAGAATAAGAATCGCCATGGCGAAAGTAGCCTTTAGCAAGATGAAAAACAAACTGACCAATAACAAGATGTCACTTGAAACGAGAAAAAGAATGTTGAGGTGCTACGTAGAGCCTGTTCTTTTGTATGGATGTGAAACTTGAACAATGAGCAGTCAAGCTGAAAAAACATCTGATGGCTGCAGAAATGTGGTTTCTGAGGAAAATGCAAAGAGTACCATGGACAGACAGAAAAACCAATGACCAAGTACTACAGGAGACAAATGAAAATCGTAAACTGATTAGAGAAATTAGACGTAGACAGTCAAAAATTTTTGGACATGTTAGAAGAAATGGATTGGAGAACTTGGTGACAACTGGCAAGATCGAAGGGAACAGACCAAGAGGAAGACCGAGAAGTAAATACCTGGATGGCTTGGCCACATTGCATGGTCGAGACAGGAACACTTAGCTGATCCACGACTCTGGTGATCGATTGAAATGGCGAGTCATGACCGTCCACGCTTTCCGGCATGGCACATAATTGATTGATAAATTGAATGTAGATAAAAAAAGGGAGAACAACAACTGATATTAAAACATGAATTCAAAATGTGCAGCTTGTGGAAATAAATACACTAATATTAAAATAAACGAATATTAAAATATGAATTCAAAATGTGCATGCAGCTTGTGGAAAGCAATAAACGAATTCCAACTAATTCAAGATGTGAGGAAAATACGCTGGTGCTGGATAGAACAAAGAAAACTTGCTAATAGAACATCTATACTAGAAGGTATATTAATCGGACAGCCACAATGAGCAAAAGATATCAATTGAAACGAAAAAAATAGTGTTGAAGTGCTACACAGAACCTGTACTTTTGTATGGATGTGAAGCGTGGACAATGAACAGACAAGTTGGAAAACATCTGGTGGCTGTGGAAATGTGGTTTATGAGGAAACTGCAAAGAATACCATGGACAGTTTTTTGGCATGTTATGAGAAATGCCGGCTTCCTGGCAGAGGCGTAAGCAGCTTTCTCCTCTAATCCCGAATACTCTCGTGGATGACGTGAGCGCACGAGAATTAGAAGTTGTGTGAGTTGCCCCAGTGACTTATGAAAGTATGGAGCCGGTCGCTCAGAAAGTCGTGGCGTGCTGATGAGCGTAATCTAGCCTAGGAATCAACATACAGCTGAAAGATGCTGGTGTTGACCGAAATATCCTGATTCAGGATGGAAACGCGGAAAAAAAAAATATTATGAGAAGTGACTTAAAGAACTTGGTGACGACAGGCAAGATCGAAGGGAAGAGACCAAAGGGAAGGCCGAGAAGTAAATACCTGGATGGCTTGGCCACATGGCATGGTCGAGACAGAAACACGGAGCTGATCCACGACTCTGGTGATTGATCGAGTGAGATGGCAAAACATGACCACCCATGCTTATCGGCATGGCACATGATGGATGGATGGATATTCTTCAGATAGCTTACTATTGTATGTGTGGGAGTTTTAGGAGATTGCTGTTTTATGTGTGAGTGTTGGTGGTATCTGCGCTTTGCTGAGGAGCTTTGGTCAAGCGGGGATAAATAAGAGCGTTAAAAATAGATGAAATGGTATAGAAATGTGAGAGCTGTCACATACACTGTCTGGTGGGCATTCTTATGGCTTTAAAACAAAGAGGTAAATAACCAGGAAGTTGAAATGTTTGGCAAGCCGCGATAGAAGAACCAGCGCTTAGGTAAATGACTAGATGACTGCCAAAGAACCAAGAGGTGAATGCGCGACATGTTCGCCAAAAATCTATAATTTAGATCATATCTACTAGAAAATTTTGTTTAGAAAGTCTCTCAACAGAAGCGGGAGGAGGAGGCGGCGGAAATGATAGGGGAGGACGACGATGAGAAGAAGGTGGAGAAGAAGAAGAACGAGTTGTAGGGAAAAAGAAAAGCAGAGGAAACGACGGAGAAGAAGAAGGATGTAAAATAATAAGCAAATAGAAGATAAGAAAATTGCGTCAGAGTTGAAAATTGTTAACATAAAAAGGGTAATATTCACTTCATTACTCGACCAGGCTGTTTGCTTTTCAGCTCAAGACAAATAGACCTAGATTTTTTGTCCAATAAATCTCTATGGATTTATATATGACAGTTTTTTTTTAAATTCTTTCTAGGATGGCGTCTTCTGAGACAGACTTCACTCTTCTTCTTCTTCTTCTTCTTCTTCTTCTTCTTCTTCTTCTTCTTCTTCTTCTTCTTCTTCTTCTTCTTCTTCTTCTTCCATTTTTTTGGGAAAGTGCGTCACACCTGGTTATGCACCTTAAAGGTCGGCGTGTCCGACTTCTACAGGCATTTGTTTAAGGTTTTGGATGTATGTTGGTCAGTCCGCAGATGTGTGTTGGTCAGCCAGTAGAAGTTTATTGGTCAGTCTGAAGATGTGTGTTGGTCAGTCTGCAGATGTGTGTTGGTAAGTCTGCAGATGTGTGTTGGTCAGTCGGCAGATTGTGTTGGTCAGTCTGCAGATGTGTGTTAGTTAGTCTGCAGATGTGTAATGGTCAGTCTGCAGATATGTATTGGTCAGTTTGCAGATGTGTGTTGCTTAGTCTGTAGATGTGTATTAGTCAGTTTGCAGATGTGTGTCGGTCAGTCTGCAGATGTGTGTTGGTCAGTCTGCAGATGTGTATTGGTCAGACTGAAAATGTGTATTGGTCAGTCTGCAGATGCGTTTGTCAGTCTGCAGGTGTATGTTGGTCAGTCTGCAGATGTTTGTTGGTCAGTCTGCAGATGTTTGTTGGTAAGTCTGTAGATTGTATTGGTCAGTCTGTGGATGTGTGTTGGTCAGTCTGCAGATGTGTTTTGGTAAGTCTGCAGATGTGTGTTGGTCAGTCTGCAAATGTGTGTTGGTCAGTCTGCAGATGTATATTGGTCAGTCTACAGATTGTGTTGGTCACTCTGCAGATGTGTGTTGGTCAGTCCAGTCTGCAGGTTGTGTTGGTCAGTCTGCAGATGTGTTGGTCAGTCTGCAGATGTGTGCTGGTCAGTCTGCAGATTGTGTTGGTCAGTCTGCAGAATTGTGTTGATCACTTTGCAGATTTGTGTTGGTTAGTCTGTAGATATGTATTAGTCAGTCTGCAGATGTGTGTTGGTCATTCTGCAGATTGTGTTGGTCAGTCTGCAGATTTGTATTGGTGAGACTGCAGATATGTATTTGTCAGTCTGAAAATGTGTGTTGGTCAGTCTGCAGATATGTGTTGGTCAGTCTGCAGATGTTGGTTGAAGTCGTCACTACACTACGTCCAGGTAGCAATTCTCTCCCGCTCTGTGTTAGTCAGCACCAGGTCTCCATCCATAGCTGTGTGATGTAGTTATTTCATGAACGTCTGTTGTTACATTATGCCTTCCAGTATTGTCAATAGCAAGCCTCCAAGTCTCATAGTTTTACCAAGTTAAAGTGCATCTGCCTTGCGAGACAATGGTTAGGGTTCAATGCCCAGCAGTGGCAGGGCTGTTTTCTTTGACTAATAGTACTAATACGGCTCAGGTGACGACTCAACCTCATTAAAATGGACTCAGACAATTTTCAGAATTGCCTGGGAAGGAACGGCGACGAGGGAGGCAACTGGCCATGTCATCTCATATGTCAATGCCTAGAATATATGAAGGCTAGCACTTAATACCCCAGCGACAGTATGTACTGTGGGACAACCTGTATCTGGGGCAGCCATTTTTGTGTGTAAAGGGGACTTCTACACGCCCTCAGTTGTATTGGGTTTATGGTGGTCGCCCCATGTGTGCATAGACTACTCGGCGGCACATGATCTTGATGTGATCGGTATCACCCTGGCTGTCGTTACTTCAAAGGACATTTCCCAGTACTCATTTTTTAACTGGGTTGACCTACGAGCGAATGTCAATTTTAAACGGAATTCCCGCCCACTTGTTTTTACGTTTTCAGTGGAGGTTTCAAATATATGAAATCCAGCCGGCCAGCGAGTATCCATGTTTATATTTAAAAAGATTGTTTGCGTATCCTTTACAGGACATTGCTGTCAACATCAGCATCTTTCAGCTGATTGTTGATTTCTTGGCAAGATTACGCTCAGTAGTTTGCCATTGCTTTCTGAGCGGCCGGCTCACATACCCCGTAAGTTACCGACGCGATTCGAACCACTGCTGATTCTCACCGTCGTCACGTTACCTACGAGAGTATACGAGATTACGGAGAAAAGTCGCTAACCTCTAGGCCAGGAAGCCGGCATCCATGTTTATATACTTTGCAGTAATTTAATATTTTCTCTGTCGCTTACTGCCTGTTCGTCTGATGGTTTTCCCGGTTCTCTTCATTGATAACATCCTGCGATTACACGGCGTCTAGAAGAATATACGGTTTTTATTGTAACTATCCTGAGTTATAGTCCACGATCTATAGCAGTGTGTGTCAGGTGTATGATGCAGTCATGTAGTTTTTTTTTTTGTTTTTTTTTTTTTGGGGGGGGGGGGGGGGCGTAGAGGTGTTTCCAATGCACCAGGGCCGGGTTATATACTGGCCAAGAACTATTGACGCGTCCTCGAGCGTCCTGGGCAACAGGTCTCTTCGAGGTCATGGCTAAAGTCATTAGGATCGCCGATTCCTCCGAAGTCGGAGAGTGTCTGTCTGTTTGGCGAAGAACCACCAGTCTGCACACCAATAAGTCAGACATGGGACAACGGATACTCACGCAAACCTCAGTCCGGTATGACAGCACACTGATGTTGGACAACAGGTTGCCTTCATCCGACATACAGGACTTCGCGTTGGAGCTCAAGCCAACGAACACAAGCTAGCAATATAGTTTTCTTTTTTGTAGCTCAGTATTAGTGTTACTGGGTTATATAACTGTTTCTCTCGGAATGTTTTTTTTTTTTTTTAAATTTTATTTTGCAAAGTAAAGTAATCCTATATCTGAATTTAGGTTCACGACGACCATTATAACATGCTGACTTCTACTTCTTCCTTTTCTTCTTTCTTTCGCCTGAAACTGATTGTCTATATCTGTAATCCTGTTTCTTGAATTAACTTCAGATCTTTTGTTTTAGTTCACTCAGTGGCTCATACAGTTTATTTTCCACTGTTGTTTCTCTAGGCCAGAAAGTGTCTAGATATGTCGTATTCTGGGTTGTCTTGGAGTGTGTCATCTGCTGTCTGTGGCGCTAGTATACACGTGCACATCGCTGATTTGCCAATCTTAAATGTTGTATACACATGGTTGAGTAGTCGATTGCGTCCTGTTCTGAGGCGCAGAATAATGATTTGTTCTAGTCTGTACATAAATTGGTAATCATCGCGTGCTGGTGTCGATGGCTTTCTGATTGAGTTGATTATTCTTTTCTTTTGGTGGTATGTGACTGGTACATTATTTCCTGGACAGAAAGACAATAAAATATAGAGGTTCTAAAAAAACTGGGAATTAAAAGAAAGTTGATGAAAGCAATAAACAAAAGAGGGACATGAAATATTTCGGCCACGTTAAAAGACAATACTCTTAGAACAATCATACTGGAGGGTAAAGTCGACAACAAGCGAGCAAGAGGTAGACAACGATACTAATGGGAAGATAACATCAAGAGGTGGAAGAACACCAAAATGTACAATCACGACAAGAGACATACTGTGTCGCAGATTCATTGCAGCCAACCTTCATTATGGAAACGGCACCTCGTTGATTGATTGATTGGTATACGTCAGGTTTGTTTAACCTTCCTTAGCTAGTTCATCAGCTCTCTCATTTCTTGGTACTCCACAGTGATATGGTATCCATTGTATGGTGACATTTATACTGACTGTCTAGTTCCGATAGTACTGTCTGTAGTACTGGCAATTTCCCAGACCGCAGTGCCTGAACTACTGAGTCACATGAACTGTTTTATTCACGAAGTCTCCCGTCTTGTAACCTCGAGTGTGGAGGTACCTTATAATCTGGCATTATTTTCGCATACTTTCAGATAATGTCTCCATTTGTCGATCAAATTGAGGACTCCTTCGGGAAATTAAACCCAAGACTGACAATAGTCAGTTTACATACTACTGTTCGAGTACGGCGTGCCTGCAAATATTTGGTTAATAAATTCGTTCAGGGGGCTTGGCAAGTATGTGATGCCATGAATGAACATGTCACTCCTCATTGGTGTTACCAGCCATTAAGACAGCGTGTAGTACCCACTCATTGTATGCTTAAGAGAGCGGAGTCAATAGCATCTAAGACTAGTTATCCCTGGCACTGATCCTCCAGTCTAGGTTGAGTTCATTGTCATCTTTTACATGACCCAGTGACTGATATCCTGTTGGGATGCTTCTGGTCATGTTGAATGGCATTGCTGTCTGCTCTTCAAACAACATGAATAAGCCAGGAATCCCCCGAAGCTATTACATTCACGTGTGCAATAGATTAACTAATAATACAGACTAATGAAAAACAGGGAACGAGTAGAAATTAGAGGGATTTTGTTTTAGTCAACGGTAAGAATTGAAAACTGAGTACTTCGATATTCGAAACTGCTACTCGCTAAAGGAACAAATGTACTTCGACTTGGATCAATTATCCACATTAACTAGTGGCATCACATGCCAGGCCTATCATTACCCTGTACCTTCTACTGTGTTGCTAAGTTGTCGCAGCGTGGATATAGACACAATGATAAGCCACATACCATGTTTCATCATCATCTTCTTTTTCTGCTGATATTTGTTCTCCTCCTTCCTCCTCCTCCTCCTCCTCCTCCTCCTCCTCCTCCTCCTCCTCCTCCTCCTCCTCATTCTTCGTCTTCTTTTTCTGCTGCTGGTTTTTCTCCTACTTGTTCTTCTCTTCTTCTTCTTCTTCTTCTTCTTCTTCTTCTTCTTCTTCTTCTTCTTCTTCTTCTTCTTCTTCTTCTTCTTCTTCTTCTTCTTCAGTTGCCTGATCGGGTACAGACATCGGTTATGATGACTCTCCAGCCGTCTCTCTTAATTGATAATTTGATGAAAATGGTATTGCTGATATTAGTATTTCTTTTCCTCTAGGAGACACGCCTTCCATCGCCACTCTGTCCAACATACCGTGACGTTCAATATGTCCAAAGTTAGTTCCCGACACCTGATACTGTCTATGAACGAGTTTCTTTTTTTTTTTTTTCGAAATTGAGGTCTTTTCATTTTTGTTACCCACGAAGAATTCTTATGTAAAATTTGAGCTCGAAAGTCCAAATTTTCTTTTTTTGATGATTGCAAACAGATCCATGACTCACGCCCATAGAATTGAATAATATTAATCCAAAATTGTGTTTTATATTTAGGCTAGTTATCTCATCGTTACCACGCGCCACGCAAATAAGCGTGGGCGACCATGGTTCCATTCTTTTGCTATCACGAGACTGTCGTATCAGGTCTGTGTTCTTGTCTGTTTATGGCATATGACCAGCCATCTAGGTGTTTATACGTCTTACTCCTTGTCCTTGTCCTATCTTGTTTGCCATATATCATTAAGTTTTCAAGAGTCTATGCCCTCGTAGTATATGCAAACAATCGTGATTGTCTACGTGTAATTTCTTTAATAAATTTATGGTTATTTAAATCTTACTTATGCTATCCCATGTGAACCAAACACCTGAAGCTATTAAAATATAATCTGTTTTCCTTTTATTCAGTTATTGCATGTAAGCAAGCATCGTGAACTGCATGTTCATAAAAAAAATGGCGACCGGTTGGTTGCCGAACTAAGGCATGCCCTATGCAGTAATGTGTGGCTGCTGCTTTTCTAGTGACTACCGCTTCCACCGACGGTGAACTATTTTTCGCGGCGGTCTATTGTGCATAGTATACCTGTGCGGGTTGTTGGTATGTCGAGACTCCTGTCTGTTCCACTGTTCACACGGGGCATTGGGGAGCATTTTGTGTGATATTCACTGGCACAGGGACGGAGCATTATGGGGTGACCCTTTGTCTTGAAGTTATAACCGCGATGTAACTAACTAATGTAAGCAAGCAACGTAAGGCGGGCGCTTTTATGTAAGTGATTGAGGAATGCGATGATAATCTAATGAGCGCGGTGGTATGATGCCACCCGTACATGTTCACAGACAATTTAACACTGGACTGGTAATGTAGTCAGTACCACCCCAGCCTCGTTTACTACCCAGGACATTTCCTGGTACCGATGTTAGGCTGGGTCAACCTGCGAGCAAATGCTGGTTTAAAAAAATGATCCCTATTCTGACGGATTCGAACACACGACCACAGGCAGACGTGCTAGGTTCTGCGCTGCCTCGTCCCTAACGATTACCAGGCCTGAATCATCATCATCATGTACCATACCGATAAGGGCGAGAGGTCATGTTTCGTCTTCTAACGCGATCACCAGAGTCATGTGTCAGCTCTGTGATTCCTGGGCAAGTTTACGTTCAGTAGTTTGACATTACTTTCTCTGAGCGACCCGCACCCATACCATGTCATTAAAAAAACCATCGCAAGGCCGTCTGCTGCCAAACTAAATCAGCTGTGTTTCGAACGCAGTACGCTGGATTGCGAACTGCGTCCGTAACCTCTTCGCCACGGAGACCTATCTTTAAAAATAAAGCTAGTAAAAAATCGGTATTTTTTGGCGACATGTAGATCAATGATGCTCCATTTCCCTAGTGACGTAGCTATTATTGGGTCATTGACGTTTTCGAAACGAGAGCTAGAATAAATGCAGAGGAGGTTTCTGACAATGAATCTTTAAGAATTCTTGAAGACATGAAGAAACCCGGCCCGTGCCTTATCCATTGTCTTCCGTGTAGCGCTTCGTTTTATGACAGGGAAGTCCCATAGAAAACATTTCACATGTGGCGGGCCGTAGGAAATGGGACAGGCTGGAGCGTGGGTCTGCGATACGTTAAATTTGTGATATCTAGGTTCACTGCTTGCGAGAGATGGAAATATTTGATGAGAGAAATGTCACAAATGCAGTGCCGAAGGATAATGTATTGCCAAATTTGACCCGCCATTTGGATAGAAGGACTATACATCCCGTTACTACTGTCATCGTGTTATTTATTTTATTTCGGGTATCGTCTGCAATTTTAATACCCACAGAACGGAAATGTACATGATATTTCTTGTTCATTTGATGGTGAATCATGCTTGGTCAAACCCTACTTTTTGTGTGGCACTGAATCGGGTAACTGATTTAGTGCCGACGGATATTATATCGCCACATGTAACCTCCCATTTCGAGAGAAGGGTGATATATTGCATGCAAGGGTCATCGTTTTATTTGGTTTGTTTCGTGGTATCTTCCACAATTTCAAAAGTATGTGAACGGAAATTTATATTATACTACTCGTTCATGTGATTGTGCACAATGTTTGGTTCAAGTTTACTTTTTGTTTGGTACTGAATCAGTTAAAGGGCAGTTAAAAACCACACAATGCTCTGCAAAAACTAAACAGAACATATTATCCCTATGGATGACAACTCCTTGCAGATTAATATCCAAAATGTAGCTTATTCAGTCAGGGTATTATTCACCTGAGACTAAGACGGGCCCTAATAATTCAAACTTCTCTTCTTATATTGAACGGGGTAGGGGTAAAAGGAAAAAAAAAGTGGATGGAAGGACAACGAAAATCAGAGTGCAAAGTTATTAGTAAAGGTCCCCTTTTCACGCCTTCGGGCGCACTGGGCGTAGATGCTAGGGAGGTTTTTGTTATACACCAAGCCGTTCTTGGTGAGTGATGTGGTCAGTATACCGCCGGACTTGACCCGGAATCTAGTTCACGTTGCATTTATTTACATTCGCATCCACCCCGATGCGGGTTGAATCCATGACAACCAGGCCGACAGCCGAGCTCAGAGTAGAAAGTGCGTGCATATTTCCCGTGGCAACTTACGGATGTCATCAGCATATATGCAGCTTTAAATGTATGTTACAGAAGAGCATTCCAAATTCACTTCACGAAAACTAGAATATACATACATATCTAACAAAAACCTAGTATTATTCAAGACTAGTTTTTAAGACAAATGACTGACTAACTGGCACCTTGCCGTCTTGACAGACGAAAGTTTGTAAAATGGAGTTATATATCTCCATAGAACAAAGCCTGGAATGAATTGTGAAGACCATATTTGGCCCATGCAGCCTGATCCCTCTCTAGGCCTGCCTAATTTACTCCAGAGAAAAGGTAACACCAATACATATGGAACAAGACAAGCTGCAGGGCTGCCGGATTAGCAAAGCATTACTCTTACTGTCCGCTTCTCGGAGCTTCCATCCTAAACTAACTGCAGATCAAGGCTTAGGGCTTGAACTGCCCTGCCATAATATTCAGTCTTTAGGTTGCATTTCCTTGCACTGTGGTAAGTTAAGACAAATATATTTGAGGATAATTAAATATTTTGAGTTTGTAAAAAAAACATGCTTGGTTGGAACATATAATTATTGGGGCAGTCATGCCTGGGAAGCGGTGAAGAGAAAGACCCCAACGTGGATGGATTCAGGATATGATAGATAATTTACACATATAGACAGATAAAGTACATATAGAAAGATAATTTACACATAGAAGATAATTTAGACATATAGAAAGATAATTTGCACATATAGAAAGATAATTTACACATATAAAGATGCTTTACACATATAGAAAGATCGTTACATATATGTGAAGATAATTTACATATATGTGAAGATAATTTACATACAAGTATAAGAAGATAATTTACACATCCATCCATCATGTGCCAAGCGTGGGCGGTCATGTTTTGCCATCTCACTAGATCACCAGAGTCGTGGATCAGCTCCGTGTTTCTGTATCGACCATGCCACGTGCCCAAGCCATCTAGGTATTTACTTCTTGGTCTCCCCCTTGGTCTCTTCCCTTCGATCTTGCCAGTTGTCATCAAGTTCTCCACATATTACACAATTACTACACTACAATGTACACATATAGAAAGATAAATTACACATATAGAAAGATAAACACATGGGCAGCATTTAAAAGTGTAAGCTTCACAAAATATCAAATGACAGAGTGGATTAGAGAGTCAAGATCGCCGATATCTACCGCAGACCTGACACGATGTGATCAAGAAGAAGACGAAGAAGAAGAACAAGAACAAGAAGGAGGAGGACGAGGGTCGGAAGAAGAAGAAGAAGAAGAAGAAGAAGAAGAAGAAGAAGAAGAAGAAGAAGAAGGACAGTGTCGTTAAACAAGCAGAAGCAGGAGAACACTGTAGTTAAAAAAGACAGAAGCCGAAAGACATTGTAATTAAACAAGCAATAATAGGAACGACTTATCATATCATGTGTATCGTAAGTGAAGCGTTGGCGTGTGGCTAACTTGTATAACGAAGACACAAACCATAGATTGTACGATTTATTGCCTGGCATATTTCGTTGCATCTCGTCAGGTACATACTGCAGAAGTCACACAACATAGAGTGATATGACTAGAATCGTTCAAGCTGAAATATACACATGTTCGCACAGTAATATCAATTGTTTAGCATGGTAATTTTAAATTGATTATCATGTCTCTTTGTTTGCACAAAATTTGCATATGTAGATGAATCATAAGGCTTCTTTTAACGTTAACAAACGACTATGTTGTGTATGAAACAATACACGAAAGCGCTGTCTCTATCAGTTACATGACCGGTTTCCAAGACATCATGTGCAACGGACGACACCAGCAGTTTATAATTGTGGTGTGTCAGCCTTCGCACAATCCCATCGCTTGTGTGCAGTATTTTGTCAATCCAGTTGGTTGTATTCAAAACCCTGCTGTGTAACTGCCGCTCTGTTCTGACGATGTAGGTAGACTCGCACCTGCATGTGAATTGATAAATGCAATTGGATGTGTCTTACAGGGGGGTAGATTCTTTTACTGCTGGGGTGGGGATAGGTGTGGTTTTGTACCTAATAACTGGAGTTGCAGCACAGAATGTTCGGCCGACTGCTGTAATGAGCCGGTCCTGTAGATGTTGCATTACGTCATCCCTTCTAAAGGTTAGCTGGATAAAAACCTTGAGCTTAGGGACTGTAGTTACGTCTGATTTTGATTTCAGCTGTTGGTAGTCGCGCTTTATAAACCCTGTGGAGTACCCATTCTGGTGTAAGACATTCTTCAGAGTTTCAATTTCCTCTGTCAGTGTGTCCTGTGTGCATATCTTCCTAGCACGGTCAAACAGAGTCCGTACTAAGCCCCGTTTGTACTGGACACTGTGTGGCTAACTATTGCATGCAATCTATAGACAACTTCAGCGTCGCAATTTAACCATGCTGGAAAACTATGGGACATTTCTCATAGAACCAAAATTTTTAAAAACAAATGAGTCTTCCCTAGAATATGGAGGAATCCAAGTAACTACAAAAGCTGGCAATGGATAGGTCACTGCACACCAGATTCGAACTCCATGACCTACAATCAGCTCTGCAATCTCGTAGAAAGAACACCTGTTCCTGATCACCTGGTAGCCAATTAGTTTAGCCCTACGGGCCTTTCTTATGGTTGTATGATATTTGACCCAAGTTCCTGGCCCTCCAGTAGCGTTAAATATAAGAGAAGATGCATCCATCTTTAGCTGGAAATTGAAAACCTCATTAGAACATAAAAATGCTATAAGCTCTTAGAACCGACGCTACACTTCTTGGCGTCAGGCTTAATCGGCTGTGTTAAAGAGAGTGTGAAGACTGTTTGGGGGAGAATGTTTGGTTTTGTTTTTATTCATATAGCACTAGTTTGCTTCTTTGCCTTTGTCCCTACGCTTAAATTAGCATGGAATGAACCATACATGTTTCTTCATCAAGATAAGAGAGTAAGTTGGGCTGTGGACAGGATGGACCATCAATTGGGCAAGGAAGCAACATGTCCTCCCAGAGAAAATTATCTGGCATTGGTCAGTCACCAATATCTTCTAAAGGGGACATGTTACACGCTTTGGGGCATATTGGCCAGGGGAATTTGCCCTGTTTTTTATAGACCGTTCGCCAGTCGACGCGTAATGCAGTCAATATTATTCTTTGGACTGTCAAAGTGTCTAACAACGACTGCCAGAAAGAGGCTAATGAAACAAGAACATTATATACAACAATAAGAAAGAGACAAACAGCTTTCTTTGGTCGTGTGATGAGAAGAGAGGCATTGGAGAACTTCGTGGCAACTGGAAAGATCATAGGGAGGAGAGGTAGACCTAGAGAAATGATGCTGGACGGATTGAGACGGTGGCATGGAGGAATACCATCAGCTGAGTTGATCCAGAACACCAAAGGCCAAGATGTGCGGGAAATCATAAACACATGCGCCATCCGGCATGGTACTTGATGATGATGATGATGATGATGATGGTGATGATGATGATGATGATAACACCGACCGCCTTTATTCCCCAAGACATGTCCAGGTACTCGGGTTAGGCCGACCTTGGTTCCCAGGTCCAGTTTGTTTTAAAATAGCCTGGATGCGAATTCGAACCCATGATCACCGGGCCCAAGGCAAACAGCCATCGTCTTTAAGTGATTAACTGCCATGGGATGATTTATCGTCTTAAGTGACTTACTGTATCTACCATTGGCTTATATATCGCCGAAATGAGGTCATTGCGTTATAATACAATACGCCTACCATCATATTAACAACATTTGTAGTCATTGCCCCACCTACTTCCCATTTCCGCCATCCAATTTTGTTTGGTCGAAAATTACTTTTTTTTTTGGCACGAAATCTGTTAAGTTAATATTTTACAAATAATACTAAAATAAGAGGAACGCTTGCCCTTAAACATCAGTAAAAGCCAAGTTTAGTAAGGAGCGAAAACAGAAATAAAAATGTTGATACATGATATTGAGGTAAAATATTGGCTTTCTGGTAAGTTTGGAGAGAACAATAATGGAGGGGTATATGTCTGGGAAGAGAGGAAGAGGAAGGCCAAAGAGAATATGGGTGCAGGATGTGGCGCATGATCTCCAGATGGGTGTATCGGACGCGGGACGTCTTGCTTATGATCGAGAGGTTTTCCGGAAGGTATTTATGGGAGCGAGGTTCTGCAAAGGACATGCTACTGAATGAATGAATGGTAAGGCATTTCCTGACATTGGCGCCCAAAACTGATAACAATGGTCTACACACATTATGCTGCCTTAAAATGTATAGCTGTTCATGGTTAATTTTGTATTGCTGATTCTAAGTATGTAATCAGGTGTTTTCTATCAGCTCTAATTTTTGAGATAACTAAGAATGACCTGTTTAGTAGGGCAATTGTGTACAAGCCTACAGTTAGGTGTCATCAGTGGTATTTTGACTGTAATCTGCATTCATATCATATGTAATTACTGTGTATTATTGACTTCATATAACACACCAAATATGTATTAAAACTTTATCACTAGCATTTTTTCATCTGTAGTCAACACTTAAAAAGTTTCTTTTCGAGGACTTCCTCAAATGTGATATTCCCGGACAGTCACGCTTAAGGGTCCAGCAGTAATCTGCCATCATGTGGGCATTCCAAAGTCCCTGGTATCTCTCTTCCATTGGTGTTTCTATCTTGGTGAAGTCGCCAAGATTCTCGTGAAAGAAATGTAAATGTTATGATCGTAGTGCAATTGTATGCTCATGTTGCGTCCAAGCTATCAAAAACTCGACAGCATGTTTTTAACTCTAATTCAGAATATTTGCACAAATAATTAAAACAGGTACCATCTTTGTTCAGTGCCTTAACAAATTGCTTCATAAAACCAAGCTTTATGTGTAATGGTGGCAGTAGTTTTCGATCACTGAGAGGCTTGTTGGCAATATATTTTATTCTCCAACTTTAAATTCCTCCCTCAACGGCCAATATTTCTTTGTCCTGTGCGCATTATTTGCCCTGCTATCCCACATACGTATAAAGCACGAATATTTGGTGAATCACCTTTACTGACCAGGCAAAAAGTTAATCATTTTAAGATCTACACAAACCATTTAGTTGTGTTCTAAATACTTCAATTTTTTGTTCTTCACAACTGTTCTTATTGTAGCATACTCTTCCTAATTGTTGTAGAATGAGCAATTGGAATTGTGCCATATTTGTTACTATTGTGTAAGAGGACACCTTTCAAACTTCTTTTAGAGCTGTCAATGAAAAGTCGCAACTCATCTGGTGTATAACTTACACCCATTTCGTTTACAAGACCTCCTCCATCCATCATGTGCCATGCCGTAAAGCGTGGGCGGTCATGACTCGCCATTTCACTCAATCATCAGAGTCGTGAATAAGCTCAATGTTCCTGTCTCGACCATGCCATGTGGCCAAGCCATCCAGGTATTTACTTCCTCTTGGTCTGTTCACTTCGATCTTGCCAGTTTTCACCAAGTTCTCCAATTCATTTCTTCTCATAACATGCCCAAAAAAATTTTGACTGTTTACGTCTAATTTCTCTAATCAATTTACGATTTTCATTTGTTTCATGTAGTACTTGGTCATTGGTTTTTCTGTCTGTCCATGGTATTCTTTGCATTCTCCCCAGAAACCACATTTCCACAGCCATCAGATCTTTCTTCAGCTTGACTGCTTATTGTCCAAGTTTCACATCAATACAAAAGTACAGGCTCTGTGTACACCTCAACACTCTTTTTCTTGTTTCCATTGACATCATGTTATTGGTCAATATGTTTTTCATCTTGCTAAAGGCTACTTTAGCCATGACTATTCTTGTTGTAATCTCTTCAAGGCATCTCCCATCAGATGTTATGACTGTTCCGAGATAATTGTACCGATTCACTTGTTCAAGAATATTCCCGTTTACTTGTATATTACATTGAGGTATTTCTTTCTTCCTTGTGACGACCATAATCTGTGTCTTTTTACAATTTAATTCTAACCCCAGTTGTTCGCTGTGTGCAGCAACCGGAAATACTAATCCGATTAGTACAAAACATAAGGATACTTTCTTTCCAAAACAATGGAGGAAAACCTTACTCTCTGCTGCGATAAAATGTAACCTTTGTTTCAGCAGTCAGTAATTTTTTGCTTTTCAATCTTGAAGCCAAAAGTTCTTTAAACCCTTGGAGAGCTATAAATCTCGGATGAGATCATTCTGTTCACGCTGGTCTAAGCATTGAGCAGCTAGAACATCATCTTCGAAATCACTGTCGCTATCACTTGTCATTCAACATGCAACTGCTGTTCCATCTTCGAGCGGTGAATCCGAAATCTGACTGAAAGTTGGAATTGGTATGTCATCTCCGTGTGGAACCGGTCGTCTAGCAGAATCTACATCTGGATATTTCCATTCTTTGTAATATTTTAAAATTAATTCTCTTAATATTGACAACACAGAAATTACAGTCATCATAGTGGTTCGTGGGCTCTTCCCATACCATTATAATTCCAAATGTTGTAAGGGACTACTAGATAGCAATAATTTATTTTTCCAAAAAAATAGTGTAATAATATTAATTAAATACACAAATACCTGTATCTCAGAAACTAGAGCTGCTACAGACAAATAAATGTGACGTTTGGATTTAGCAGGCCTCATTTATGCAAAATAATCAGGTGTAAAATGTTTGGCACCCAAATTGTTTTTGTTTTTTTTTGGTAGGCTTATGTAATGTGTCCGCCTGTAGGGACAAAATATAGACATACAGGGCTTTTAATCCAAAAATACTCCGTAATTTACATCCTAAATTCGCTTGTGCGTGGGAGAGATCAGAAATCTCAAGGGCCTTAAAGAAACGGTTGACAGAAAATGAATGCTTGGGATCATGGGAAACGGTATAATCAATGATGTCACAGGTGATGTAGTGCCGAGATGTTCAGAACCAGCGTTGCAAAAGCTAATTCCAGGGAGTAACGACCGGAAAATCAAACAAGAAGGGAGGATTACATCTCTGAAGAATTGATTAAAGATATGAATTAAGAACTGGTTGATATTACGTCAAATTGTCACTTATTTACAGACTTATACCGAATTAGGGATTTGTGAATGGTCAGAGATAGGTTCGACAACGTATAAAATGAGCTGGGGCGCTTTCACGTAAATAAACTATTACAGCGTTCTGGACATGATATGGCACATGATGGTAAGGTGCCCATAACACAGTTAACAAGGCGGTGTCAAACACCTGGGGTAGAATATTATTAACAACAGTCGTATTGTAGATTTCAGGAGTCATAACAAAATGTCTACGAATACGCAGTTAGTCACAATGACGACATGTGTCTATAGCGAAATTGTTATTTCAGGTTACAGTTTGAAATCATGTGTAGTCACAGATTTCATGTGCTCTCTATTGTTAGTCCGTTCTCTGATATATTATTCGATTCGTTTATATTCTAATGCGTACACTGATTTCTACTGTTGAATTGAGTTGAGTCAAGACCGACATCACTGCATTCAGGACATTCCCATACGTGCTCCGTCCCCTCGTTCAACAGCCAGTGAAGAGTCATACTAATAATCGTTCCCACCTCCATCTGATTAAAAGTTCTCCTTGTCTTCCTTCTCAGTTTTGAGATTCTTCCAGAACCCCTGCCGACCCCCCTTTCCACATATGGGTTCTCAATCTGCTTCTCCACCTTCTCCACCTGGTCCCACAAGCGCACGACCACATCCCCCTTGTCCATAGGCAAAATTCCACCAAGAGGTGCATTCCCTGCTATAGTATGTCCACATTTGTTTGCCTTCATTCACGATCAATTATTTTGAAAACTGTCTGTTGCATCGTTATGAAATTTTTCCAGTCGTCTTATATTTACCCCCACCCAAGGAATATGTCTTTGATAGGTCCAAAAACAACTTAAATCATTGAAAGCGGCAACATTCCTTTGATGTTTTGCTGAACAACTAGTGATTTCTTGCCAACAAAGTTATTTTTACTGTAATGGGAGACCTGCAAATTCTGATGACACACAAAGGCGTATCCGGATTCGTATGGGAGTGGGTGCAATGAAAGAACTAGCTTAAAACCGACAGGGTCGGCTGCATTGCACCGGGTTTTTATCCCATATGGCTCAGTTTCTTTCCGCAGCGCGGAAAGCGTCGCACAAAGTACGAGCTCCGTAGCTCCAGCGACGACCCTAGGAAGTCTCCGAAAAAATGCACTCGTGAAATGAAGGACGCGGCCCGGAATCGAACATACAACCTTCGGAGCCCGAGTCAGACGGCTTGACCATTTCACCACAGAGAATTCCGAGAGGGGTGCAATGTGTAATATTAGTAAAGACAGAGAATTTACAGAGGCACGGGGTAAATAATTTGTAAATTAACAGGAAAGTAGAAGGAATATATTTCTTACCTTATTTTTCATTTCCTTCTTGTTTCTTCAGCTGATGCTGATGCTGTAATGTTTAGGGCCTGCAATTCGTCTGAATAATTGGAGCAAAATATCCCAGTAAGTGTGTACGTAGATTAAGGTCTGCGATCTGCTCAGACCTTAATATGTGTCGGACGATTCCAGTAGGTTGATGATTGCTCTCGGTTGCATAAAATTCAATCCATCCTTTCTCCAATAGTCCTCTTCCTCTTTCAACACATGGTCCTGACGTTTTTTCCAGTAACTTTTATCAATATTTAATAGCGCGGACAGACAGAAAGACAGACAGAAAGGTAGGTAGGTAGGTAGGCAGAAAGGTAGGTGGGTGGGTGGATGGCTGGCTGGCTGGCTGACTGGGTGGGTGGGTCGGTCGGTCGGTCGGTCGGTCGGTGGGTGGGTCGGCAAGCCGGCCGGCAGGCAGACAGACAGGCAGGCAGGCAGGCAGGCAGGCAGACATAGAGACAGTGAGACAGATAGACAGATATACAGATAGATAGATAGATAGATAGATAGATAGATAGATAGATAGATAGATAGATTAGATAGATAGATAGATAGATAGATAGATAGATAGATAGATAGATAGATAGATAGATAGATAGATAGATAGATAGACAGACAGATAGACAGATAGACAGATAGATTAGATAGATTAGATAGATTAGATAGATAGATAGATAGATAGATAGATAGATAGATAGATAGATAGATAGATAGATAGATAGATAGATAGATAGATAGATAGATAGATAGATAGATAGATAGATAGATAGATAGATAGATAGATAGATAGATAGATAGATAGATAGATAGATAGATAGATAGATAGATAGATAGATAGATAGATAGATAGATAGATAGATAGATAGATAGATAGATAGATAGATAGATAGATAGATAGATAGATAGATAGATAGATAGATAGATAGATAGATAGATAGATAGATAGATAGATAGATAGATAGATAGATAGATAGATAGATAGATAGATAGATCCCCGCCGGGCCGAGCCAGCTAGTTCATTTATATAATCACGTTTCATGAAAGAATCCACAGTTTGACGACACCTCTGAACTACCCCATATAAATTCCCTCAGTCTGCCAAAAGCGAAAACCGCGCAGACAAATTTGAAAAACAGCGGGGGGGGGGGGGGGGTGTCTTGTTGAAGCGGTAATACTCTTAAAATGATGGAATGAATGCGGGGTGCAATAAAATATATACTGCATATAAACAAACATTGAAATCTGCTGTACTTCTTCTTCTGCTGCGATCATCCGGAGTTTTTTTTTTCGGATGTGATTGCGTTGTGCCTGTTTACAGCAGAGCTGCGTTCTTGCGCCGTTAGGCCGACACATCCGACTTCTGCGGGCATTTGTTGACCGGGTTAACCTTCCCGGGCTGAAATCTGCTGTACAATCTCCAGAACAAAAAACATTTTGTTGGGTGGACATAATTATAAGGTTATATGCTAAATCTCATCATTTTCCCTCAGTTGGTTACTGAGATATTGAATTTTATATTGAGGCAACAAACAAAACAAAAAAAACACTATAGCCTATCAGCCTGTTCATTCCCCCGTACACCCGCATGGCCAGGACAAAATATCCATACAATTCTCACGATCTGTGACCCCTGAAGTGACGAGAGCCATTCCACACGAAACATTCCTTTCTCCACCTTGCAAAGCATACTCTTTTAATCCGTAATGAATACGTGTGTTGCAGTAGTCTCCTCTAGCCACCGGAATGCCGCTGTTACTGCCTCCACCTCCATTCTCATGCTGGAGGTCGTAGTCTCATATGCCAGACTCTCCTTTTTCAAGACTCGCGCATTAGCCTTTGCAATAAAGCCCCAGCCACTACGTCTGTTTCTCGCCACTGTAAAGTTCATGTAACATAATAGGTAAATACACAACTTGGACCGGTAATATTGTCAGACACTGCAGTCATTAAAAATACACCCCGTATAAACCGGTCTAAAAGAACTTGACATGGGTTGGTTGTGGGCGTATGATTCATTGAGTGATAAATGGCAACAGCGGAAGAAGAACTCTTAAAGTAGGCACAACTTTTTACGTATGCATATAACTACTCATTTTTTATGGCGTACTACAAGGCTATTTCGTTCATGTGTAACCGGGTTCCATCAGGGAAGTAAAAGAATAATAATGCCATACTCTGCTAAGCGGGTCGTAAGAGGCAATCGTGGAGGTCAGACCGTCGCAGTTGATTGCAATATCGACAGACTGCGTGTGATTTTCTTTCCCCCCCCCCCCCCCCCCATCCCCAAACAAAACTAAAATGGGTCTTCCTGCCAATGAACGTAGGGGGCGAGCGTAAATCAAAAGTCTAGCTAGAAAGGCGTTGGGATTAGGTGATTTCTCCTTGCCTCCCCGAAATTCACGGTTTCCGCTGTTACGAAGCATGCCGAGTACCATGCACTTTGCATGTATCGAGACTAAAATGAGCTTGCTGTTTCACTATCGGGATAGAAACAAAGCCATCTCCACTTCCCAGATTCTTCATGTCTTAAAATAGTTAACTTCTGCCATCAACGCTTGCTATGCGTCTATTCCAGCATGGGTCACAAACATGACGGTTCGTTAGAGGTCTACAGAGGTCCCTCATAGTTGTTTTCGAAGGGCGGCTCCAGTCGAAAAGATTTTCCCCCTCAGTTCGGCGAAGCCAGGAAGACCCATTTGGTAGAGGTGTGCTCTGAGTCCACTATATCCTGTTCTGAGTCTGAAGATGTTGGTTTGTGCATTTATGCCCAACTCATTTATGCACTGGTGTTCTGGTCTGTAGTCTTTGTTTTCTTATTGTCTTCAGATATTCTTTTGGTAATGTTTTTGCCTCCCTAAAGAGTTGACTCGAGCTCCAACAAATCAGGGCAGGTTCTGCTCACATTTGAAGGATATGCAGACACGCCAACAGTTACTGCTTCAATGCTCACTTATTTCTTTCCATTAGCCGGTTCTGTGGCGAAGGCTTTACGGATGCAATTCGTAATCCCGCAAACCGCGTTCGAAACACCGCTGCGGTCGATTTGGAAGCAGACCGCCTTGCGTTGGTTTCCATAGAAAGGTTATGAGTGCCGGTCGTTCAGAAAGCAAGGGTAAACTACTGAACGTAAACTTGCCAAGAAATCACAAATAGTCAGAAAATACTGGGTTGACTGCGACGTCATGTAATGGATATGCAACTAACTTTTAACTTTCTTTCCATAAAACACCGCTTGATTTCTGTCTCGCTAATGATGAGGTGAAGGTTTGGTAACGTTGGGATGACGCTACCTCAGTCGTATGCTCCCTGTTGCTCATTTGTAAGAAAAGAATGAAGTCATTTGGGTAGAGTACCCTTGGCCTTTGAAACGCTGTAAATTACGGCAAGTTATGTGCATCAGACTATATCTGCTTTAATTACTGTGCCTTCATATGTTCAAAGCCAAGTGCGGTGGCTGGGTAATTGAGTATGTGCCCCTTCGCAAAGCTATGAATGAATTTCTAATGAGATTTGCAAAAAAATGTATCCGGTTAAGTGAGATGTTGGGATAGATTGAACAAATATCCATACTTCTTCCCTTCCCCCCCCCCCTCCCCCACCCACACCTTCGTCTCAGAACGATATTGCAATTTGATTTTCTGCATCTGGGGAGGTATTAAAAAATGTGTATTGATGTAAATAGATTACTTCCTAAGCGTATATGTTATTTCGTTACTTGGTTTTCTCATCTCTGTGTAATGCTTATTTAGCACTATCCAGCAGGACAATTTACAAAATGTTCTTGCATGTACCCCAGTGCTACTCCACTGTAATTATGCTGTTTATTTTTACACTGTAATATCGAAACTAATAATTAAGTAAGTAGAGTAGGCCTTGGGAGCTTTTGCTGTGAAGCTTATATTTGTATGCACAAGTCAACACTCGATGAATACTGTGGCCGGTATCACGTTGGCCGCGTTACTCCACGTTTTTGTTGTTTGTTTTTGTTTTGCATATCCCTTTTCCAAGACATCGCGGTCAACACCGGCATTACGTTCAGTAGTTTGCCATTGCTTTCTGAACTACCGGCTCCCATACCAATTCGTTAAAATCCAGCGCAACATGGTTTGCTGCCAGCTCGGGCGCAGCTGTGTTTCGAACGCGGGTAAGCGGGTTTACGAATAGCGTCCGTAACACCTAAGCCATGGAGACCGGCACTCCACGTTTACTTCTCAAAATAATTCCTGGTACTTATTTTAGGCTGAGTCGATCTGCGTTCCCAGATCAATCCTTTGGCCAATTGTTTGTAAAATCAGCTGGCAAATTGTTTGCAAACATCCGTTGGTCAATTGTTTGCAAACATCCGTTGGTCAATTGTTTGCAAGCATCCGTTGGTCAATTGTTTGCAGAATCCGTTGGTCAATTGTTTAAAACATCTGTTTCGATGAAGAATCTAACACGTGAACATGGGGTGGGACGGAAAGCGTGCTGGTCACTGCCCCTCGACCCCCCCCCCCCTTCCTCCTCCATCCTTCTACTGTGGCTCCGAGACCTAATAATAACTGGACAAGAATTGACTTCACAAATATCCCACACAATCCCTGTGTGGGTCAATGTAATATTGACCACTGCCTTCCGATACCGACAGTACTTTCATGATTTTCAAACTGTTTAAACATGACCGACTGTCTATGGTTGGTGTGGAATTCTCCTCTTCCTCTTCCTCATCGTAGTTTTATTTTTATTTTTATCTCTCCTCATTCTCCTCCTTTTTTTCTTCTTCTTCTTCGTCATCTTCTTTTGGTGCTCCTCCTCCTTTTTCTGAGTCTCTTTCTTCTTCTGCTCTTCCTCCTTCTTCTCTTCCTATTTTCCTCCTGTTATTTTTTCTCCTCCTCGTCCTCCGACTTCTCTCTCTCTTCTTCTTCTTCTTCTTCTTTCCTCCTTTTCCTTTCCCCTTATTTCTTTTCTCCTCCCCTACCTTCTCTGTAAATCCCCATTCTCCTTTAGCCCATCCTCCTTCGCTTCTTCACATCTCCCTACGCCATCGTGTTCTTCTTTTCCCCATCCTCTACACCAGTGGTTCTCAACCGGTGGGGAATTCCCCCCCCCCCCCAGGGGAGAATTTTAGGGTTTCCAGGGGGGGGGGGGGGAATTAAGATTATTTCTAGATTGTTAATACAAGAACCAATTACTTGATATTGTTTTTCCCTTCATACTTTACGGTTCTGTACGTATCACCCTTCTGAAATTAATTTTATAACGTAAGTAGATCCGCAAATCACATTTTATGTAGATGTCTAGACTTGTTTTAGTATGTGCTATTAAAGTTAGCTGAATGACGTCCTAAAAATATGGTGAAGGGGGCACGGGCCAAAAAAGGTTGAGAACCACTGCTCTACACTATTATTCTTCGTCAAGTACAGTGTGTATTTTTTAATGACTGTGCAGTGTATGAAAATATTGCCCTTCCAAGTTTTGTATTCGCTCTCTGTGGAGTTCATGCAACATAATAGGTAGATACAAAACTTGGGCCGGCAATATTTTCAAACACTTCACAGTCATTAAAAATATACCATATAGATCTCGTGTAGCTGAACGTCGTTGGTTAGTAGCTTGGTAGTGACTTCTCTGAAAGACTTCGTGTTAACTCTTAAAGTCCGATGCAGTCGCCTTCTGTGAAAGACTGCGTGTTAACTCTTAAAGTCCGATGCAACCACAGTACCTTATTTAGTACCAAAGGATAATATATCGCGAAATGTGACCTCCCATTTGAATAGAAGAAGAATATATCGCCGTACTAGGGTCATCTTGTTATTTGATTTGATTCGTGGTATCTTCCGCAAGTTCAATGCTCAGGTAATGGAGATTGATATTATAGTTCTTGTTCATTCGATTGTCTACCATGTCTGGTGCAAACCTACCTTTTTTTTTACCACTAAATTAGTTAAGGTCATCTAGCTCCTGAATAGGGCTTTCGTCCACCGGAATAAGGTTGGTGCGGTGACTAATTACCCAACTGGGTACCGAAATGTCATCTCTACGGCGGTTGTACTGCAGAGAGTACCTGCCTCTCTCCAAGCTCAGAAACCAGCGATGTCTGCAAGACTGAAGCTCCACATCTGCGGATGACTACTTTTGGATTTTACAAACCATGGCATGATTCAACATGATGGGACGCAGAGGAGTTTCCATGGCACCAGGGCCAGGTTGTGTACTGGCCAAGACCTACTAACACGTCCTAGTCATGCGTCCTGGCTAAAGTCAGTAGGATCGCTGATTCTTCCGAAGTCGGAGAGTGTCTGCCTGTACGGCGAGGAACAACCAGTCTGCACACCAATAAGCCAGACATGGGACAACGGATACTCACGCAAACCTCAGTCCGGTATGACATCACACTGATGTTGGACAACAGGATGTCTTCATCCGACATACAGGACTTCACGACGGAGTTCACAGCCAGTGAACGCAAGCAAGCATTCAGCATGATACACACGGACTGGCTATGATTATGCTTAGGTTGATCATGCTTCATCCACGCGGTTCAGGTGTTTCTTTACTCAAAGACTCTAACACATTGCCCAGTAGGTGTATTTGGAAATACTATGATTGTTAACCTGCACGGGAGTCTTGGTGACTTAGTTGTTAGTCCTCGCCTACAGGCCTGAGGGTTAAGAGTTCCAATCCGCATCTAAGTATATTTTTAAAATTGCTCTGGGCTTTCAGGTCGTCCCAGTCTTAAATGGGTACCAGGAAATTGATTGGGAAATAAAGGCGGCCGGTGATCTACTTATAATAACTTGAATGCCGATTGGTCTTTTAAATATGTCTACCACCATATTCCAATGCGTCTTAAGGTTGTAGGATTGTCCTTTACTTACACTTTTTAACCCGCACGGTGTCTTGTTACTTCCACATTATTGTATCGTATTGTATCGTATCTTATCATATTGTAATGTATTTTATTGTATCGTATCGTATCGTTTTGTATTGTATTGTACTGTACTGTATTGTATTACATTTATACCAAGAATATCCTGTTCAGTACTTGTCGGTTATTAATTGGGATATGTAGTGTATAGTAGTAGTATATATAGCTGTGAATTACTTTTTTTCCAATACCCATTAGACAAATGCCGGTCTCTCTGGCCGAGGAGATACAACACTTTCTCCGTAATCCCGTTTATCACGCAGAGTCTCGTAGCAGGGCGAGAGCTGGGAGCGGTACGACCCCCGTTGGTGACTTGCGGGATAACTGAGCCGGCCGCTCAGAAAGCAATGGCAAACTACTGAGCGTAATCTTGCCAAGAAATCAACATACAGCTGAAAGATGCTGATGTTGACAGCGATGTCCTGTAAAGGATATGCAAAAAAAAAAAAAAAAATTAGACAAATAACATGACACTTTCATTTTTCTTAGCATTCGGGGAACTTTGCGATAAAGGAATGTGTGGGACACGACATGCTTCTGTCTCTCTTTTCTTTTATAGTTTAAATCTGGTTGTTGGAGTTCATCAGGAAACACTTACATATCCACTCATGCAATTTTCCCTTAACAGTAGCACTTTTGTGTGTGGAAAGTAATTACTATTCATTGCTCAGGCCACTGTTGCACTTCATAGCAGCAGGAATTACCTAGTGGCTGCGACAATGATGCTAAAGATGTAAAGAATGAGATTTTTTGTTTGTTTGTTATTTAATGAGAATCTGAGATGAGGAAGTTGACTATGTCTGCTATTCCTTGTGTATATATGTCTATTATGTCCGTGTTTATTAGAGTTCAGAATCCTGAACACATCCTTTGAGATAGCCCAATATACACAGGTCTTCTTTGCTAAATGTCAACGGGTGGATCAATGGTAAGGAACTCCAGCACTTACCAGAAGACAACAGAGTTCACCCTGGCAGCAGGGTAAACATGGAAGAAGACAAACATGTTGGTCTGTTCTCATGACGCTTTTGCTTGTTGTAGTCAATGACTTGTTTTATTTCTCTTACCAGGGCGAGCCAAGACACAGAGTCCACTTCCTATGACAGTGACAGCGATTACGACCTGGACCTTGACAGCTATCAGCCTGTTCGACCCCTGGCCAGCGAGCACGATGTTATGGTCATTACACCGAGGATTCTTGATTTGGACCTTCAGACGCTGCAGGTGAGAACATCAGGTGTCATTGTAGCATGAAGGCAATATTAATTGTTTACTAGCAATCTAATGCTGATCTCCGTGGCGAAAGAATTAACGTCTTTCTCCGTAATCCCGTATATCCACGTGAGGAAAACAACTGTGCGAGATTAGGCAGCGGGTCGCGTCGGTTACTTACGGGGTATGTGAGCCGGTCACTCAGAAAGCAGTGGCAAATTACTGAGCCTAATCTTGCCAAGAACATCAATAGCAGCTGAAAAATGATGTGTTGACTGCAACGCCCTGTAAGGGATATGCAACTCTCTCTCTCTCTCTCTCTCTCTCTCTCTCTCTCTCTCTCTCTCTCTCTCTCTCTCACACACACACACACACACACACACACACACACTCACGCACGCACGCACACACACACACACACACACACACACACTAGTAATCTAATTCATAATGTAAATAACGTGTGATATGCTAAAGGTATGCTTCTATAGTTGAAAATGCCACGCAGTTACAAGAAATAATAGATAAGGTTGCAATAGAAAGTCAAAAGAAAGGCCTTACCTGAATAGCATAGAAACAAAAGTAACTGTAATTACATAGACAAGATATCTTTCAGAATGCATCATCAAAGTAAAATGGAACTAGTCTCAAGCATGCCAATGTGTTGAAGTGTTGTGAGTACCTTCATAACATCAGATGGAAAATGTATTAAAGACGGCAAATGTAGACAAACACACAAAAAATGCAGTATGGCAATGGGTGAACAATATTCTATGCAATATTTCAGTTGTCAGCTGAGGTGTTAAAGAGAGTTCTGAAGGGTTATATTGAATCAGTTCTTATGTACGGAAGTGTTTCATGGAGAATCAGCACATTAGTGAGAAACTATGTGGAGGTTACAGTGATGTAGTTTCAAGGAATAATACTGTAAACGCCGTGGACAACTAAGGAAGCTTGATACAGATGTATTGAAAGAAGTTAGTCACAAAGAAAAAGGGTTGCCCGCTTCTGAAGACAGCAGTCAACGTTTCAGCATGTTATGAGAAGGGAAAAACTGGAGTACGTCACAACAACAAGAAGTTTAGGGAGGGGATAGGAAACCAAGAGAGAAGATACATTTATCTAGTTAATTCACGTAAGTTGTGTGATTTCTGCAGTATGTACCTGACGAGATGCAGCGAAATATGCCAGGCAAAAAAAATCGTGCAATCTATTGTTTGTGTCTTCGTTATTCAAATACTATAGTCTGTTTACTTTTGTCTGCCCCAAATATAAAATTCCATATCTCAGTAACCAACTGAGGGAAAATTATGAGATTTAGCATATAACCTTATCATTATGTCCACCCAACAAAAATATGTTTGTTCTGAAGATTGTAAGCAGATTTCAAAGTTTGTTTGTATGCGGTATATAATTTACGGGTCAGAGATGAAGTGCATATTATTAAATGTATTACATCTTCACACGAAAACATTAGCGTTGAATAGTTAATTTTCTTGTGGTATGACAAGAGCCTCGCGTAGTGGAACGGGGAGTGTTCAGAAGTGTTGTCAATAATGTGGGTGCTGTCATGAAACCAGATTATTTTTTTTTTAAATCTGACCATTTATCGCTAACATCTGAATGTGTAAATATTGTTGAATGGGATTGAATATGAAATTGTGTACACTCCAAAGCATCGCTATGAAGTTGTACACATATTTTTATCAAGAAGCTGATCGCAGGAAACTATTTCATATATTATTACAAATTATTACAAATCCCGAGAAAAGAACAGCGCATGCAAACGGTCATTTCGTCGATTGATGCTGGAATCTGGAATGAAATCATCACGCAATAAGTAAATTGTAGACAGCTTTCACAAGGATGCCATAAGGCGATCTATTACCAAAACGCTGGATACCAAATAAACAGTGACTGTAAGAAAACTTAGGGTTTGGTTGAGAAAGAACAATGACATAGAGCTATCCAAGACAATTTTTTAGAAAATTATAAGGACATTAGGTTTCACGTATGGAAAGTACAATTTAGGTAGAAATATCATTTGCGAGCAACCGCATTTAGGAGCCATGAGAAGCAAATACCTACGTGAAATAAGGGAAATACGCAAATAAAATTATGACAGAGTATTTGGATGAAGCCTGGATCAATGTGCACCACACTTGTGAAAAGGAATGGTAATCAGTGGATGGAAAGATAAAGCGATGTGTGCCCAGTAGTATAGGACAGCATTTGGTCATAGCCCATGCTGGTGGTACGCATAATGGCTTACTGCAGAATGCTGGATTCGTATTCGTATCAAAGCATACAGACAATAGGGATTATCATAATAAGATGAATAGTAATGTATTTAGAGATTGGCTCAAGAATACAGTGCTTCCATCCCTAGATATATCGAATTGTCTAATTATGGACAAAGCATCATATCACAATGTTGTTGCCCAAGAAGACAAAATACCTACAGCATCGAGCACAACGGAAGCAATAAAGATATGGCTCGGAATGGAAAACATACCATTTCCAGAAACATATTTCAAGCTAGAATTGTTGTCCCTTGTAAAACAGACGCCAAAAGCAAGAAATATCAAATCGACAAGTTGACAGAAGAGCATCGCCATGGGTGCTTGAGACTTCCGCCGTACTGTTCTCATTTTAACCCTATAGAACTTGTGTGGGCTAAAATTAAATTACAGGTGGCAGCTGACAATACTATATTCAAATTGTCTGACGTCAAGATACTAACCCAGTCCGCGCTATTAAATATTGATAAAAGTAGGGGGGGGGGGGGGTGTGAGGACCATGTGTTGAAAGAGGAAGATGACTATTGGAGAAAGTATGGATTGAATTTTATGCAACCGAGAGCAGTCATCAACCTATTGGAATCGTGCGACACAGATTAATGTCTGTGCAGATCGCAGATCCACATGCACACATACTGGGATATTTTTGCTGCAACTATTCAAAAGAAGAATTGCAGGCCCTTAACATGACAGCATCGACACAAACAATACAACTTGTCAATGGCAACAGTTTGTATTCCACAGTGATGAATATTCAATTCCGTAAACCCTCAACGGTGACAAACAACTGGCATTGAAAAAAAAAAAGAAAAAGAAGAAGAAGCTCTAAACGCGTTGAATACCAACAGAAGAGTAATATTGCGGTGGAAACTGACATATTGTGGCATAACAAGAAATGTGAGAAGAAACACGTTGTCAAATGAGTGGACAACACACGAACATACGAATCAAACTATAAAACTTCAATGAAAAGAGGACCAACATCTTTTACCGTTAAGAAGGAAGCCCACTACAGAGACATTCACATCTATATTCGTCGTGCAAACCAGGTAATCATGTTCCGTCTCAGCAGAGTAGACATTGCACCCACTTCCATACGAATCTGGATACGCCTTGTGTCGTCACCCGAACTGGCTGGGCATTACTGTAAAACAAGTTTGTTAGCGAGAAGTCATTAGTTTTTCACCAAAACATCAAAGAAATGTCGCCGCTTTCCATGATTTAAGCTGTTTTTGGACCTTTTAAAGACATGTTCCTTGGGTGGGGGTAAAAATAAGACGGCAGGACAAATTTCATAAAGATGCAACAGACAGTTTTCACAAAAATTGATCGTGAATGAAGGCACGCAAATGTGAACAGACGTTAGACAGTCTGGCACCATGGCATGAGAGAGATCTCTATCAGATATGATTGGCAGGACTCGGGTCAGAAGGCTGAGACAACATAATGACCAACTCCACGCGGCATAGACCACAAGAGGAGAAATCCGAGCAAGATGCTTGCTTATTGTCAGTTATTTCCCACTTGTATTCTGACGTTGTATACTGCACTAGCAAGCGGTTTTAATTCCTCAGACTCAAGCTTCCCCCCCCCCCCCCACATCCCTTGCCCTACACTGCAAGGTACTATAGGCTGTGGGTGGCAGTATATTGCACGAAATACTTTTCTGTGACTCTGATTGTAAACGTTTCATTATTTTTCTAGGGCTCTGATTAGAAACATATTGTTACTGTTCTAGACTTCTGATTGGAAACATATTGTTATTGTTCTAGACGACTGACCAGCAAACAATTTTCACGGGCGCCATTATTCAAATGAGGCATAATGCATGAATTCATTTCTGCAGCGAAGCGAATGGTCGGTAGTATTTCCAGACAAACGCTTCTTTATCAGTGTTAAACATCCATATCTACCTGTAGTAGATCATTTTAATACCACATCATCATAATGTGCCATGCCGATAAACCTGAGAGGTCACGTTTCCCCGTCTCACACGATCACCAGAGTCGTAGATCAGTTTAGTGTTATTGTCTACACCATCCACGTGGTCAAGCCATCCAAATATTTACGTCCATGCCTCCCCCTTGTTCTTTCTCCCTCAATCTTCCGAGTTATCACCAAGTTCTCTAGTTTATTTCTTCTCATAAATTGTCCAAAAATTGTTACTTTCTATATTTAATGTCTCTAATCAGTTTACGGTTTTCATCTGCGTCTTGTAGGACTTGTTCATTGATTGTTCTGCCTGTCCATGGTTGTTTTTTTTCCCTCAGAAACCACACGCTCACTGCCATTAGATATTTTTAGCTTGTCTGCTCATTGTACAAAAGTACAGGTTCTTTTTAGCATTTCAACACTTTTTTTTCGCTGTAATTGACATCTTTTTTTTTTTGTCAGCATGTTTTCCATCATACAAAAAAGGCTACTTTTGCCATAGAGATGCTTGTTCTAATCCATTCAAGACATCTCCCATCAGATGTTATGACTGTTCCGAGATAGTTTTACCGATTCACTTGTTTAAGAATATTCTCATTTACCTTGGACCTAATACAATATATAAAAAAAAAAAAAAAAGTAACGGGTCCTTGTGCACGTCTTGGTGCACATTGTGCATTTAGTAATAACCCAATTGTTTGTTTGTTAATCACATTAATCAGTAGTAGATGGGTGATGCAGTCAACATTTGGTCGGTCGCCTTTAATTCTCAGGAATGTCCTGATACCTATTTCAGGCTGTGTCGACTTCTGAGCTCAGGTCTTTATTTATTTATTATTTTGTTATCCGCCTTAATGGGGATTTGAACATTCTCTCTAAATGTTTAGATTACTCATTTTGGCTCTCCAAGGAATGTTCAGCATTGTAAACTGGTTCAGACATGTGTATTTACACGGTGTTTCTTTATTGTCCTTCTCTGGAACTCATTCTCTTTATGAGAAGTCGGGAATAGAACAGGCCAAGGACTGCGTTTTCTTAATAGAAGAATAACATGTCCGTAAATGCTTCTTCTTCTTTCGTTTGCATGAAATACATTGTGTATATCTGCAATCTTGTGACTTGTATAAAATTAATGGTCTTGTTTAATTCATTCAGTGGTTTTTGCTTCCACTTTTGTTTCTCTAGGACAGAAGGTCTTTGATTGGTGATATTCGGGGCTACAGTTGGTCGCCAATCCCCGTGTGTACATTGCTGATTTGTCAATATTAAATTGTGTACACATGTGGCTCTGGGGTCGAATTTATCCCGTTCTGCGGAGCAGAATAATGATGTTTTCTGAACTGTTCAAAATATGGCAGTCATCTTGTGCTGGTGTTGGTGTTTTTCTGATTGTTTTGATGATGTTGCTTCTTTTGCTGTTTTATGACTGATACATCCGGCTGCTCATCTGTTACACCTTCGTTAGTTAGTGATAAGTTTTCTCGTTTCGGGAAACTCCACAGTTCATATATAATATTCAACAGACACATGATAGTGGTTGTGAGAAATTAATATAATTACTTACCTACTAATTATAATACTGCCATGTATATAATAGAAACACGTTGAGCAACGAAAGATGTATCCATATTTAAAATACGATCATAACCCTAACGTCCAACATTGGCATTCGCGCAAACACAACTTTCCGACATCATGTGGGAATTTAACGGCTTGACTGATGAATGTCTGTTACTGAACGCCTGAATAAGTCAGTCTTTAAACAGGAAAATAAATAATTTCCAGTTTCATATCGTTATACTGAACTTTGAATTGTACCAAATACGTTTTCTAAGTGAGTATCTACAACTGTTAAGTGCATCTGTGTACTGTGGATCGCAATAAAGCTTTTGTTAACCCGCATAATCTTCTTCTTCTTCTTCTTCTTCTTCTTCTTCTTCTTCTTCTTCTTCTTCTTCTTCTTCTTCTTCTTCTTCTTCTTCTTCTTCTTCTTCCCCCGTCTCCTCCTCCTCTTTCCCCTCTCCCCCAATGTAGCATACACCCTCAACCAACTCACACTAAAGCCTCTGTAGACATATTCATGATTGGTTGGATGTTGCATCTACAGTTGTTAGTTAGTTAGTTAGTTAATTAGTCGCAGTTCCAACTTCACAGCAACAGGTCATCCCCATTATGCTCTGTTCCTGTGCCAGTGAATATCACACAAAATGCTCCCCATTGCCCAATGTGAAAAGTGGAAAAGACAGGAGTCTCGACAAACAACAGCCCGCACAGATACACTGTGCATAATGCCGTCACCAGAATGTCAACACACCAGTTCCCCACGAAACACCCAGTTCATTTCTGATGGAATCAGCAGTCATTTTCCCATCTGGATGTTTCCTAGATGTTCACCCACACAGTCCATGAAATACATACAGTTCATCGTCGATGGTAGTGGCAGTCAACCAGAAGCCCAGCAGCCACGCATTTCTGCATAAGGCAAAAACCGGTCAACTCTGGGACATAGCCATCTGCCATCGCTCCGAACATGCAGTCACGTTCCAAAAAACCTCGGGCAGATTGAAAAGCATTTTACACGAAACTCACATATCACAGTGTCGTGCCACGCACTCACTCAGTAGCAGGGCGACGGAACCATCAAGCCTCCTTAGTCGCCTCTTATGACATGCGTGGTAGGCTACAGTGTTGCTATTCTTTGCTTCCCTTATGGGCCCCGGCAACACACAGGAGATCTACAGTTGTTCTACGAGATAAGGTAGCCAGTCTCATAACAACCCTCTTTGGTCGCCTCTTGCGACATACATGATCAGTTAAAGTGTTACTATTCTTTGCTTTCCATATGTTAATACATGCCCGACACATACAGTCTAGCACTCGAATAGTCCAATAACTGGAGCCAAAATGTGCAATGTTGGAAAGCTTGAAACCAACACTCTTGAATGCTTGCTGCACACTGACTAATGTAAAGCGTCTGTCTGAGCAGATAATGATAAATGCATGCCTTACATATAGTGCAACAAGTTAGCTGCTGGTCCATTACATGATCTTGCAATCAACAACAGCTGTTTTAGATGTTTGTTTTTTAAAAAGGTAATTTTACTTCAATAGCTTGATGTTGCTTTCTAAACGGCTAACACTTCTACCATCGAAATTAGCACACAAAAAAGATCTGCTCCCACATCGCGTGTGGCTGATTTTGGATCCTCGACATGGTGTGTGAGGGAATTGTCGAAACGGCGTTTACTAATCCTCAAACCACAGACTTCAACTCTCATATAGTAAATGTAAGCAAAATACAAGAACTCGTGTCATGAATGGCGCATGGAGAGAAGAGAAAACTCTGGAAGGGGTTATCAAAAGTTAGCATATACAGAGATGAGCAGAATGACCCTGGCAAGGAAATTAAACCCTGCATTCAGGAAATTAACATCTTTTACAGGAAATACGGGCGGAGTTGCAGTTGGTGAACAGGAAGTAACTGTCATTACAGTCATTCTGTAAGCATTCTATATCATACATATATGACAAGAAGTAAACAGTTGATAATTGATAACTGGAGAGAATACAGGAGTATCATAATCAACACTGATGTATCTGTACTACACGATAAGCGGTTCTGTGGGTGGTTCTGTGCTGGAGTGAAAGGCATAGTTAATGCTGAACCGTGTGGATTGCACATACGGACAGCCTGCTGCATGAGCATGGAGATAGAGGCAGTTACTGCAGTAATTTGTAACATCTATAGGGAGTATGTGAACAATAGAGGAGACAACAAAGGAAAGGTAACAAAATATGACTTACTGTAGTAAATTGCAGTTCGTAAATATGAGTGTAGGAACACACAATATAGATTGATGTTCAGTAATAATAGTTGTTTGCATGTCCTTTACAGGACGTTGCGATAAACTTCAGTACGTAATGGCTGATTGTGATATACTAAACAATATTCAATAATAGCGACACTTTATATCTTTTGTGCAGATTCTAAACCATGGGACAACAATCATCCAGTGGGATGAAGATGGCGGTCGGTCTTCTCTGTGTGTGCTCCGACTAGAAGCAGACAACGCTACCTTGACATGGTGTCGACCAGGGTGGAGTGCTCTTCGTGGAGTCACGTCTCCTCCAGACTTTGCCTTGCACGCCGATCAGTCTCACGGGGCTCTCAGAATTCTTCACGCTCGGTACTCCAGTGGCAGTGAAGACAATTATAGCTCATTGGACGAAGGATACCTGGATGCCCTGCACATTAAAGAAGTGTATTTGAGTGACGATTCGGTTGACCTATCTGCCATAGCAAAAAGACACGGGTTAGAAATAAGTGATTCAGAACACAAGTGTATCACAGTTGTTCATGGAAGTAGCATGTCGGCTAACCACAAGCTTTGGTTCATCGGACCTAAAGGGGTGACTATGGCTTGGTACAGGGGCTTATGCAAGTTACGAGTGGCAGCAGTGAAGTTGAAGAATCAAATGGATAAACGGGTCCAATGGTTGAAACAACAGTATCTTCAGCTGTACTATGAAGGGGAAAAATGTCAAGGGCCAACACCAGCTGAGGCTGTTAAGGTAAGCTATTAGAAATTGTGTGTCTTTTTAGAAATTCAGAATTGCCTTATCAGTGATGATAATTTTGATTGTGATAATGGCGTTTTTAGGTAAATTATAAGAAGCGAACAACTGAAACATATTTTAACAAGTGGTAGGATACATTGCACAGAGATAGGAAAAGTTAGCAAAGAAAAGTTCTTGACAACTTCTATTAAAGCATAGAAAGACATCTGATTAATTCTTAACATATTCTGCTGGAGACAAGGAGCAGTGAAGAAGAATAATCGCCCACGTAAGTTGGTAAGAAGCTTGATGATATTGAATGGTTTCTTATATTGATTTAGTGTCTAGCAATCATCTCATCAATAACAATTCTGATTGTGCTAAAACAATGTTGTTAATCTTATATATAAAAAAGGATCTCCGTCCAAATGTATGTATTTCTGTCTGTATGTCCTTTATACGTTCGCGAACGGCCCATCCGATTGAGATGAAATTTTCTACACGCCTTCCTTTCATTCCAGAGCTGCCAACTGTGATATTTTGTTAGTGTGAAATCGCCTGCTTACTCAGTATTATTTCATTTTTCATTTTTCATCATAATTTCATATATCTCAGGGGACCTAACTCTGTAAAAGTTATTTCAAGGGGCATAACTTTTCTGTATAACTTATAGTCATATTGTGGCATCGTTTTCAAAGATTTATAAACTCTTTGTCCATAGTTATGTACCGGCATATGAGTTATAATAAATAATGATACAATCTGTAAGGCATTTTCAAAGTTTTCATAAAAATGATGCACAATGCATAACATTGTAACTCATCTTTTTTTGCTTAAGAAGTTACTGTAGTCATGCAGGTGATTAGAAAGAGTTTTCATTAAAAATAATAGATGGTGTGTGGAAGAACGTTCTTTTAAGTTACTTTTTTTGTTGTATGAATTTAATGAAGCCGGACAGGGTCAGGCAGACAGATAGACAGACAGATAGACAGTCGGGAACAGGAACTTATATGACTACTTATATAAATTAAATTAGATGCTTCACACCAGGAACTGAGCGATGCCGGTCCGGGTCAGACAGACAGACAGACAGACAGACAGACAGTCGGTAACGGGAACGGGAACTTATATGACTACTTATATGAATTAAATGAGATGCTTCCCACCAGGGACTGGGCGAAGCCGGGCAGGGTCAGGCAGATAGATAGACAGACAGATAGAAAGTCGGGAACGGGAACTTATATGACTACTTATATGAATTAAATGAGATGCTCCACACCAGGAGCTGGGCAATGCCGGGCCGGGTCAGACAGACAGACAGACAGACAGACAGACAGACAGACAGACAGTCGGTAACGGGAACGAGAACTTATATGACTACTTATATGAATTAAATGAGATGCTCCACACCAGGAGCTGGGCAATGCCGGGCCGGGTCAGACAGACAGACAGACAGACAGACAGACAGACAGACAGACAGACAGTCAGTCGGTAACGGGAACGAGAACTTATATGACTACTTATATGAATTAAATGAGATGCTCCCCACCAGGGTCTGGGCGAAGCCGGGCAGGGTCAGAAAGTTACTTATATATATATATATATATATATATATATATATATATATATATATATATATATATATATATATATATATATATATATATATATATAATAAGCCTGTGTAGTTAGAATGAAGAGAGAGTAGTGTACCTTGTTTGAGATAAATGTTCATATTTTCCCATCCACACACGCTTTGAAAATATACATTCAGTATTTCATTTATTATAAAGCGAGCGTAGGTCATGTACTTACACAAAAATATGTAATTATTTGTTTCGATTATATTCATCGTCAGTTTCGAAACAACACTTCATTTCTAGTGTCCGGTGAGATACTGACCACATCGCCTGCTGAGTGTCGATTTGTTTTGTTTTTGCGTTTTTTTTTAGCATATCCTTTACAGGACTTAGCTGTCAACACCAGCATCTTTCAGCTGTATGTTGATCTCTTGGCAAGATTACGCTCATTAGTTTGCCATTGCTTTCTGAGCGGCCGGCTCACATACCCCTAAGTTACCGATGCGATTCGAACCACTGCTGATTTGAACCGTCATCACGTTACCGACGAGAGTATACGAGATTACGGAGAAAAGTCATAACCTCTAAGCCACGAAATGTCGATTGGTCAGTTCAAATACAGGTCTAGCACCATATACCTAATGCGCCTTAATGCACGTAAAAGGGTTCTTTACTTACTTCTCACTTCACTTCTAGTCATGTTCCTATTTTACATTAGCGACCAGTTTCCTATATGTCAGCACAACCATATCCGATGTTGCATTAGTGGCTTCGTCCCTGTTTGAAATGCACAGGCACTGACGGGCTACCGCCGGGGCTTAGCACGGTTAATTTAAGAACCCGAAAATTCATACTGTGATAAAGGACAAAGGGGGGGGGGGGGGAGAGAAAACAATAAACTGTAAAGAAAATGGTAGGATGAAGATAGCACCCATGAAACATAATCTAATACTGCCGCAAAAACTGGGGGGGGGGGGGGGGAGACCCAGCGAAAGGAATCGGATCATGCTTTGGAAACTGATAAGACAGTTTGACTAGATCATCGGTCACTCTCCATGCTCAAACCTTCCATATCAAAGAGCAAGTCTAATAAATCTTGATGCACTGTTTACATTATAAAAACAGTCTGACCAAAATCTAGACAGCAATCTGGCCTATCAAAGAAGGGTCAACTACGGCCTCCGATATGATGAAGCTGCCGAGGACTCAAACTTTGAACTTTAGAGTAGACAGCGCAAGAGTCATCCCAACTCCACACCACATCATGATGGTCGATATTAGGGCAGAATCCCATTTGATATCATAAGTGATTCCGGTACACACTCACGTGAGCCCAGACTCGGGCTACAGATGTCGTTATACTGTGCGGAGATTCTCCATGTGTCAACTAAAGGATATCAAAGGGTTTCCCAGTTGATACTGTAATATGTGTGAAACTTTGGAGCCGACTCTGGTGATCGAGTGAAATGGCGAATCATGACCGCCCACGCTTTCCGGCATGGCACATGATTGCTTGAATCACGTCTCTTCTTTAAATGTTCGTTACTAATACTGGACACAGCATTACGGTCTGATGTATTTGTGTGTTTGTTATTTGACCTATGCTGGTTTTATATAAAATTCTGAAACCTATGGTGCAATTTCAATGATTAGATAGAATTCTGTCCATATTCCAAAGTTGTGGGTTCATGTAGATGATAGACCTGGCTAATGAAGTCACTTTTTAAAGGGGTGTCTAGTTGATTATGCGTCGAAGTAGCGAGGCGCTTTCGTCATTTGGAGGTGACAGGTTCATAACCCGGTCGGTAACAACAGCTTTCAGTTTTTATGTTGTCTAGTGCGTCCTCTGTTCTTTAATTATTACCCCTACCTCTATGAGCGTGAAACAATACATGTACATTTATGAACTTTCATCTAAAGAAGGGGACTGAAGTACGCATAGAATTATCCATGCGTACAAAAAACGCCCGTTCACTAAGCCCACCACTAGTTCCCTGTAGCATCCCATTGATGATCAGCCCTGATTTAGTTTGTCTCGTGTGATTGCAACATCTGCTGTGTTAAGCCTACTTGATATCTCATGTTTATCATTTGCGTCGATATCTGGGTTAATGAAACTACATTCCTTATTGCATGTGAGTACGTTTATTTACCCCGTGTCCTTTTGTATATAACTAATTCCCTAGATTTGCTTGAAATCATGGCGTAAAAAAACGGCAAAGGTCCATTCTACACGCTTTGGGGTCCTTTCGGTTAGTTAATTGCATATCCTTTACAGGACGTCGCTGTCAACCCCAGACATTTTTGGCTGTTTGTGTCTTCTTTGCAAGTTTACATTCAGTAGTTTGTCATTGCTTTCTGAACGACCGGCACCCATTCCATTTCCTAAACAAACAAAAATACAACAACGTAAGAAGGTCTGCTGCCTAATCGCCCACACTTGAGTTTTGAACGCGGGTATGCGGGATTGCGAACTGCGTTCGTAACCCCCTTGCCACGGGGCCAACTTATTCTATTCAGGAAAAGCCAGTCCCATATTAGATAATGCCGTTGGGTTGTAAATTATTTTAGGCCTTTACATAGTTTAGGTCACGGCATACGAAGGTGGGGTGACCAGTTAGTTCCTCATCGCCAATCTTTCTTCGACAATTCCAAACATATTAAACTTATTTGGTACGATTTCTTGAGTTTGCGTCGGCCCTAGAGCCACACAGGTCGAAGAGGATCATCCTTGCCACTTCTGATAATTAAACACAGACCAGTCTTGGCCGCCACGCCGTAATTTACCGAGCCATATTGAATAAAACTCAGTGCAACGAAGTGGATCTTCTACTCTTTTGCTCCCCGTTTAAACCCTTCTTCCAGCTAAAGTGTTTATACAAAATGGGAAAGCCAGTCCCACGCCCAACCCTCCTTCGTAGCCTCTTATGACCTGTATGATAAGTTACAGGCGAAGGGGTTAAGGACGCAATTCACGGTCCCACATTCATAAATCATCCCCCAAACTGCTGGGGTTGATTGCGACGTCCTGGAAAGGATCTGCAACTAGCTTTAACTATTTTCTCTGCTACCTTTAATTGTTCCGGGTAACACACGAACGAAATCCCTCTCAGTCGTCTAATACGACATCCATGACAAGTTACAGTGTTACTACTATTTTATCTCCCTTTAACGCCCCCTTAAGACACGAAGGGAGCTTGGCTGTAGTGTAATTTAATGACTAAAGGGCGTAAGAGAGTACAAGTAGTTTCCAGTGTACTCGACCAGCCCATTGTGAAGTATTTCTGTCATCTGGCGCAGTTTGCCATGTCTGCGTTTTATCGACCCGGGTAACACGCGTCCAAGGGCAAGCTGTATTGATCTGGGTCGTATCATTGCCCAGATAGCCGACGTTGAATAATGCAGACAGATGCTAAATAAGATGGTTTGTTGGCCCCCAGAATGTAGTCAGATTAACAGACGGCTCCGAAAATAACGTCACAATGGCTGCATTTGCGAGAGAGGAAGCATACTGAAGAGCCAAAAAAATAAAGGTAATTTAGTTTGGTGTACGCGATGGCGTAGTGGGTAGTGCGCTTGCTTGTCTAGGCAGTGGTGAGGGTTTAATCCTCAGCCGAGGTAGGATTTTTTTTTTCCCGACCGGTACGGATCTGCGGCCTACTCAAACTCATAAAAATATGCCCCGGGTAATTTAAAGAATGTTCTAGGAATTGTCTGAGAAGGAAATGCGACGAGGAAGGGTGCTGACCACTTTATCTCATCAGCTGACCACTTTATCTCATAAACTGTCCACTTTATCTCATAAACTAACCACTTTATCTCATAAACTTACCACTTTATCTCATAAATTTACCACTGTATCTCATAAGCTGACTACCTTATCTCATAAATAGACCACTTTATCTAAAAAAAAACTGACCACTTTATCTCATAAACTGACCACTTTATCTTATTAACTGACCACTTTATCTTATAAACTGAGCACATTATCTCATAGACTGACCACTTTATCTCATAAACTGACCACTTTATCTCATAAACGGACCACTTTATCTCATAAACTGACCACTTTGTGTCATAAACTGACCACTTTATCTCATAAACTGACCACTTTATCTCATAAACTGACCACTTTATCTCATAAACTGACCACTTTTATCTTATAAACTGACCACTTTATCTCATAAACTGACTACTGTATCTCATAAGCTGTCCACTGTATCTCATAAGCTATCCACTGTATCTCATAAGCTGACCACTGTATCTCATGAGCTGTCCACTGTATCTCATAAGCTGCCCTCTTTATCTCATAAGCTGACCACTTGTTCCTATAAAATGGTCACTTTATCTCATAAGCTGACCACTTTTTCCTATAAACTGGCCACTTTATCTCATAAGCTGACGACTTTTTCCTATAAACTGGCCATTTTATCTCATAAGCTGACCACTTATTCCTATAAACTGACCACTTTATCTCAAAAGCTGCCTAGAAATCTGGGAAGATCTAACGCTTCGCACTTCACCAGGAGTATCTGCTTGATAAACCAGATGGTGTACTAATGATAGTATGTACGAGAGCAAGTTAATAAGAAAGTCACAAATGGCTGTAGAAAAATAATTAAGTATGATAACAACTTTAAACCAGTTTATTTTTATACATACATTGTCCCTTTATTTCTCAACATAATTTCCGCCAACATTGATGCACTTATCCCATCATTTAATCAGTCCTTACAAACCGACTGCATAGAACTGCGTGCTCTGTTTTCTAAACCACGTGTTCACTTCGCATTCAACTTCGGCGTCACTCGCGAAATGTCTCTCGCCAAGGTGGGTTTTCAGTGGACTTAGCTCCTAGCGATTTACCGTAAAGCGGTGCATAGCTGGGTAGAAAATGTTACGAGGGCGAGTCAATAAGTAAGTCACACAGTTCCGTGGGATTACAGGTAAATGAAAACAAAGCACGCAGTTCTGTCAAAAAACTGTCATTTACTGCCAATATAGTACCTTGCGGTGTATAACAGAGGGGTCTTTGAGCCTGAGGAATTAAGGCCGCCTGGCTAGTGCAGTCGCCGCGAACTGTGCAGGTTAGGATTTTCTTTTTGCCCACGACAGAAAAAAATCCGACACCTTACCGAGGGATCGAACCCGGGCCTCCCGAATGTGAGTCCGGCGTTCTAGCCTCTCGGCCAGCCGCTCCTCACGCAGTTCTATGCAGCCGATTTGGGAGGACTGATAAAACGATGGGATAAGTGCATCAATGTTGGTGGAAATTATGTTGAGAAATAAAGGGACAATGTATGTATAAAAATAAATGGTTTCAAGTTATCATATTTAGTTATTTTTCTACAGCCATTTGTGACTTACTTATTAACTTACCCTCGTAAAATAAAAGACCTTTTCCATACGCTTCAATACGCATTGAGCATATGGTGCTACACCCATATGTTTATGGACCAGTATGCACCCAGTGCGTGATGTGATTATTATCACGTCGGCCACCTTTCACCAGCCGTGGTAACGTGGTGGCTAGACGCTCGCCTGTCAGCCCGGATATCATGAGGTCGAATCCACATATAGGCATATTTTGACAATTGACGTGGGCTCCCAGGTCGACCCAGCTTAAAATAGGTACAAGGAATACTAAAGATTAAACCAGGTCAACGTTTTGGAGAATGTACGAGTATAAGACATTGATGTTGAGGTATACATACATACACAACTGCTACAAGTCTCAACATAGAACCGATTATAGATTCGTGCAGTGTTGGGACCACCTCGGTTTATAGCTTAAATACACGTAGGACTAGGTGACCAGCCTTGACCTCTATTAACGGGGCTAGAACAACTTCCGGTCCCCAGCATGACTGTTAGGCATTAAACCACTACGGCCTCTGGAGTATTTATCTTTGTGGCTGCGGTTTGCGTTTCGCATTTTCCTCATGTTGAACTGGTAGTATATGGTTCCGTCACCCTGCTACTGAGTGAGTGTGTGGCGCGACTCTGTGAGCTGTGATATTCACGTGAAATGCTTCTACATGTCCGCTTTTGTTTGTATAGTGACCTGCATGTTCGGAACAATAGCTAGCGGCTGTTGCTGAATTGACTGATTTGCCTTTTCGGTTCACGAGTGCTTTTTTCGGGAGACTCCTGGGAGTCGGCGCTGGAACTCCGGAGTTCGCGCTTAATGCGACGCTTTCGCCGGGTCGCCCTGCGGATAGAGACAGAGCCATGTGAGAAAACCCAGGTCAATGAGATCTTTCTGGTGACTGCCGATTCCATCGACGATGAACTGTGGTTTTCGTGGAGGACTTTTGTGTTGGCATTCTGGCGGCGGCATTATGCACAGTGTACCTGTGCGGGCTGTTGGATTGCCGAGACTCCTGTCTGTTCCACTTTTCACATTGGACAGTGGGGAGTATGTTGTATGATATTCACTGGCACAGGAACGGAGCATAATGGGGACGACCCGTTGCCGTGAAGTTGGAACATCGACTAACGACTAACTAACTAACGACACTATTAACGGATCACCGGCGTTGGCGTCGAACCCACGCCGACCGCGCTTATGGCATTATCAGCGAAATCTAACGATTCGACCAACGCGCCCGCTAGAAGGTGGGTACATACTCAGACAGAGATAATTCTCAAAACTGCCCATGATAGACAAAGTGGCGAGTTATCGCTGCTTTCTGTCGAGACATTAAAATAAGAATTGGAACTATCGAGTAAATTAAGTAACGCACGCATATTTGTAGGGATATTAATATATTGTTTGGTGTGTGTGTGTGAGTACATGGGTGGCTGGGTGGGGTTATAGAACGGAGAAGCGTAGCACTATTAACTTGTGCACCCAAAATAGGGAGATTGGTGGTCTGGGTGTCATGTTGCTGATGTCAAACATTTAAGTTCCGATGTTGTAAACAGCCAGTTGTTTACGCTGTTTATTTGTGGTTACAATTGTTGTAAGAGGTAAAACATGAAAGACGTGGTAGACAAGACAGACAGACAGGCAGACAGACAGACATAGACAGACAGACAGACAGACAGACAGACAGACAGACAGACAGACAGACAGACAGACTATAGATAGAAATGTGAAAATCGTTAAATTTACACTGCTGAAAGCCGTCGCTTGTTTATGGGTTTGTTTGTTTTTTTTACTGCCAAATTTTCTAGATTAATACGCTGTCTAGTTCAATCTAGTTTCACAATTTACCGTCATCCAGATCTGAAGTTTCAAAATCAGCCGCGGGCGATTTCGAAGCAAGCCGGTTTGCGTTGATTTATGGTATGAGGCGACGGATTTTAAGACAGCAATGGCGAACAACTAAACTAGCAATGCCTTGTAAATTACAAACAGCTAATAAATACTGGGCTTGACTGCAATATATATATATATATATATATATATATATATATATATATATATATATATATATATATATATATATATATATATATATATCCTACTACGACTACTACTATCCTAGCACTACTGACGAGCTCAAACGAGAGCGAAACTCGAGTCTAGTGCTTCCACATTGACGTGGATAGGCCTTAAGTTCATACCAGAATAAGATCAGCGTTGCCAGTGGTGGGTTGTGCTCAATATTTAAATCTCAAATCCCGAAACAACCAAATAAATCAATTTGATTATTGCTTGCTGGATTTTAGACGGCCTCGTGTGCCTTGCCAGTGAGAAGACCTGATCGATCGGGTCCTCATATATTGACGGACGTCAGTCGTGGCGATCGGGCCTACGATGGGTGACGTTGTAATATTCTGTTGTGATAATTTAGCCATGTCCAGCGTGTACCACGTGGTCTAGTGTTTACACACCCGCTTCACACGCCAGTGATCCGTGCTTTTTTTCCGGGTCCCGTCAAGGATATGCACTAATGACGAGCTCAAACGAGACCGAAACTCGAGTCTAGTGCTTCCACATTGACGAGGATAGGCCTTAGGTTCATACCAGAATACGATCAGCGTTGCCAGTGGTGGGTTGTGCTCAATATTTAAATCTGAAATCCCGAAACAACCAAATAAATTATATATATATATATATATATATATATATATATATATATATATATATATATATATATATATATATATATATATATATATATATATATTATAACTTACAGTTCTTTATATAACACTTTTGTAGGCTACATTGTTTCTTGGTAGCTCTGTTTCATTAGAGATGACACATGTCGCCGAACAGGTTGAAGAACCGTCTCCCTTTTTTGTCTCCCCTTTCCCAGGGAAATATATGCCTATCACAGGATAGGTGATACATGGGGTTGCCAGACGCCCGGCAAAGAGAGGACATGTCCTCCTTTTTAGCCTCATGTTCTCCATCCGGCAGGCATAGCTAAAAACCTTTAAAATGTCCGGCGTTTTTAATATTTTATGTTATCATTTTTAATGTATTGTTGTTACAACTTGCAATGTATCTACACTCTACCGTGTGTTTACATTCTTTATTAAAACCCAATGCTTAATAATATTTACTTAATTTTCCTATTTATACCAAATCTGAAACACCAATTATTTGTATAATTTGAATCTAACTGTTGCTCTATTCGGCAACACTAACAATGCAGTAGTCTCTATGGTAAAAATTTTAATGTTATTTCCGGTTCCTGTAGCAGAGACGCCACTTAAAATTGTTGTTTTTTTTTAATTTTTAAAATTTTTGCCGTCTATGTTTATGAAAATGGCTTCTACAAAGAGAAATTCAAATTCTCGAACACTATGAAAAATAAGCAAGAAAGACACAACGACAATGAGGCAAAGTGTACGATTTGCGATAGTTACTTGTCCGTTGCCAACAAAGGAACTACAAACTTGGAGCGCCATGTTGACTGTGAGAGACATAGAAACCTAGTCAAAGTATCCGCGTCATCTAGCACATTGACGTCTTTTTTTTCAGCCTAAGTACTCAACTGTGGTGCTGAAAGCGCATGCGGCTGAAGCAACTTTTGGCATTTCATACAGTTTGTCATCATCAGTCTTACAACTCGATGACATGTACAGCTGGTTTGATGCACATATTATTTGAAGATTCAGAAATTGCTAAAAATATTGCTTGTGCAAAAACAAACTGAAGCAATAATAAACCAGGTGATTGCCCTCCACACTGTTGATGAATTGGATACATCTTTAAGTGGTATTTCATGTTTCGGTCTTTCGACAGATGCTAGCAATCACGGTTCGCAGAAAATATTTCCTATCGTTTTTCAGTACTTTGACTGGAAAGCAGGTGGAATCCAAATTAAGATGCTCGAGTTAGACAACACACCAAATGAAACCTCAGAAACTATATCACAGTATGTTTTGAGAACACTCCAAAAACATGATTTGTGCTCCAAATGTGTTGCTTTTGCTGGTGACAATGCCAATGTGAATTTTGGAGGCATTAACAGAAGAGAATGTAGAAATGTGTTCTCGCATTTGAAGGAAGCCTTGAGCAAGCCATTAGTAGACGTTGGATGTTCTGCTCATGTTCTGCCCAACTGCATCCAACACGGCGCAGATTTAATGCAGATTGACGTTGAATTTATTGTCTTGAAGATATTCAATTACTTTTCTATATGCACTGTGAGAACAGAAACTTTAAAGGAATTTTGTGACTATATCAACATTAACTATCAGCAACTACTCTATCACTCTAATACTAGATGGCTCAGTTTGTTTCCAGCTGTTGAGAGGCTGTTGAGGCTGTTTACTGCTTTGAAAGAATATTTTCTTTCTGTAAACTAACCACCTGCTATGATAAAAAAATTTATTGGCAGCTATTGTAATAAAATTGTACTGATTGTAGATTTAATCAGGAACGATTTAAATGAAACATTCAATGTGTCCTCCTTTGTCCTCTGTTTTGTCTTATTATGTCCTCCTTTGTCCTCCTTTTTGTCTTATTATGTCCTCCTTGTGGTGCCCACGTATCTGGCAACCCTAGTGATACATAGCTCTCATAGCTTGGAAAGCATATTCCAGTCTCATAACACTAGCGGCAATCTGCCGTTTTCAAATATATTACAGGTGTCTCAATTCTGAAACCTACACTGATCAAGTAAGGCAGTGATGAACTGAATTTAAAAGGCTACTTGAATTAAATTTAACAGATTCAGTGCCAAAATGTAGGTTTGGACTCAACAAATGGATAGATGGATAGAAATGGGAAGTAAGGGTGTGTCACAGTTATTACTTAAAAGTTGTTAATATGGTAGCAGATATGTTACATTATATATCAAATTAAAGGGAGTGTTATAAGAACAACTACTGTATATAAGCCCATGACAAATACGGAAATTGCTTAAGGCGATTAATCATCCCATAAAATTTAATCAGTTAACATTGTCTACATATTGTGCTATATAGAGCCTGTACTACATAGAGCCTGTTCTTTTGTATTTATGTGAAACTTGGACAATGAGCAGTCAAGCTGAAAATCATCTGATGGCTGCAGAAATGTAGTTTCTGAGGAAAATGCAAAGAATACCATGGACAGACAGAAAAGCCAATGACCAAGTACTAAAGGAGACAAATGAAAATCGTAAATTGATTAGAGAAATTAGACGTAGACAGTAAAACTTTTGGACATGTTATGAGAAGAAATGTATTGGAGAACTTAGTGACAACTGGCAAGATCGAAGGGAACAGACCAAGGGGAAGACCGAGAAGTAAATACCTGGATGGTTTGGCCACATGGCATGGTCGAGACAGGAACACTGAGCTGTTCCACGACTCTGGTTATCGAGTGAAATGGCGAGTCATGATCGCCCACGCTTTCCGGCATGGCACATGATTGATTGATTGATATTGTCTAATGTTTAAGGGGGCCCATTTTATTAGGGGTCCACAGGCACACTCGCCATCAGGCAAACTGGCACCCAAGCCAGCCCGCCACTGATGTCAGGAAGCCAATAACTGCATGTTGAAATACTCACGATTTGGAACTTAGCAGGACTTGTCCTACTTGCTAGACGAAGCAGAACATGACCCCACTAGATACTTGTAGTCAAAGTTTAGCTGCATGTCATTTACAGAACATCGCAATCAACATCAGGATTTATTGGCTGTTTCTGATTTTATAGGCAATATTACGTTCAGTAGTTTGCCACTGCTGTCTGAACGGCCGATGCTCATGCTGTTGTGAAAATAAGAGCAAAGCGATCTGCTCCCAAATCCCCTAATTTCGAGCACGGTATTGAACACATACATAATTCGTTGTTTATTCGTTTGTTTCTTTAGTGTTTATTTGTTTGTTTATTTGTGTATTTATTGCATTAGTACTCTCCCCCATCTCTAAATTTTCACTGCTACAGTGCAACCTTTTATAGATTTCCCTCGGCTCTGCATATTATTAATATCTGCATTGTTTCTGTGTTTCATCTCTTGTGACAGAAGTTAAACACAAATGGTCGCTGTCTTGTACAAATAATCTTAACTCCAGCTGTCTGTATGTAATCTTGAACTGGTTTCATTAAGTTGTTTCAGTGGTCAGTAAAGTATAGGACTCTTTTACACGCCCTGAGCTGGTGTGATTCAGTCGCTTTAGTTGTAAGTAAAGTATTAGACTCTTTTTACACGCCATGAGCTGGTTTCATTAGGTCGCTTCAATTGTGAGTAAAGTATAGGACTCTTTTACACGTCCTGATGCTTATTGGGTATATAGTGCTGGCCCCATATTTTAATAGACTATTCGGCACCCGATAGGTGATGTGTCTAATTTCAAGCCGACCGCCTTTACTTTCAAAGACATTTCCTGGTACCTTTTGTAGCCCTGGCAGCCCAGGTTAATTTTTAAAAATCCGCCGCCTTTGAAGATTCAAACTCGTAATCACCGAGAAAGCAACAGGAGTGTTCATCAGAAGTGAGATAAATATTAGCAATACCAATGCAACGGATTAACAACATTAAGAGGTTATAGTACAACACAGGTAAATACACAGAAGCACCTTTTTGAAAACATATATCTTCCTATTGTAATATGTGGGTGTGAATTATGGGCAGTTTGGGGATCCTTTAAGAAGGAAATCCACGCTTTTGAACTTAAATTCTACAGAAAGAAACAAAAAGACAGAATCATAGACAGCAAGCACAATGTCTCGGACACTGGAATAATTTGGCCACCTCACACTGGTTTAGAATGAACAGAAATGGAAGACGTTTCTGGAATAAGAGCAACACGGAGATAGATAAATGCTAGTAAGACACTGGACATGAAAATGCACGAAGAAAAGAAACTGGTGAAAGATCGAGAGTCTTGTTGGCGGGTCATGCTGATAGAGGCGTTTTTCAAAGAACTTCCTACAAAATTATGATAAAGTTACGTCAGTGTGACAAATCTAATTCAGCCGGTTTAAGACAAATGTTTCCGCCCTCCGTGTTGCCTCACCCACATCTGCAGTTAAGCCGTTTCCGAGATGAAGCTAATCGGTAAGTTTGCATTCACACCCAGGAACCGATGCACTTCATTTCAGACGGCAATTACCTACTGTGGCCACATGTTATCCCGAGCCACCACCAGTCCTATCACAGACAGTACTGACACGTGTTGCAGAGTCATGTAGGAGCACCTTCTGCTGGGCTGTTCAGCTTCTAGGCAGCTGAGTGTGGTTATGACGAAGACGTGTAGTGTGTTAACTATACTTGGCGCTTGGAGCTTAGCTTGTAAACAGTTAAGGTGTCCACGCCTTCACCCGTCTTCCGAACTGTTATTTTTGGAGACGCTTTTTGGTTTATTTATTCTATTTCTAGTTGTATTTGCGCATCTTGCCTTCGTGCCGCTTCTTTTGTTTAATAGTTTTTGTCTGGAACGATTCAGCTGTCCTTGTTTAAGGATCATTTAAGCAAATAGCGTGGCCCCGGGGCTTAATGTGCTTGCTGTGAAACTTCCAGCGCGCTGATGGTGGGCAGTGGGATAATTCTCTACTCCGGTCAGTTGGACTTGAACGCTAATTGAACGTTGAGAAAGCAATGGTAAACTACTAAATGTAAAATTATCTATTTAATCAACATATAATTGGTGTTGATTGCAACGTCCTGCAACATTTTTTTATCATTTAAGCTAAGTATATATTTTGTTTATTTGTCAAAAGAAGGGGTTTCATTCTGATGTTCTTCTGTTTGCGTGGTTTGATAGTAACACGAGGGGTATTTTCTATTATTTCTGTTTGTCGTCTTTTTGTTTCTGCTCGTTTCAGCACGGCGGGCCGGATAATTGACAAAAATGACGATCGCGGGCCGGATACTCATTCTGTACAATACTTGCGCCGTCTCCGTGGCGAAGGTCTTACGGACGCGGTTCGTAATCCGTATACCCACATTCAAAACACAGATGCGGGCGATTTGGCAGCAGACAACGTTGCGCTTGTTTTTACGCTATGTTATGGGTACCGGTCGTTCAGAAAGCAATGGTAAACTACTGAACGTAAACTTGCCAAGACATGAACCACAGCAAATAATGCTTGTGTTGACTGCAAACGTCCTGTAAAGGATATGCAACTAACTTTAACAATAATTGCAAGCTAGAACGAAAGCTCTGGGAAACAAGACGAAAAACTAAGTTAATCATGGGAAGGGCGTGCAATGCACACACACACACACACACAAATCAAAAACAAAGACAACCAACATATTTATTTACTTAACAAAGTTATCAAAGAAAGCGACGTTAGCAAAAGGATAGTTACATCAGACCTAATGTGCACATATCCGAATCTCACAAACTAAGCAGCAAAAGAGGTTAGTGAGATGTGTGAAACTGACGTGTGGCTTTCAAAATACCACCCCTGTTTGGTTTGGAATTGCTGCATCCAATCAAGAGAATTGCTTTCAAATGTTCATCAATCAATCTCACTGGATGTGGTGACTTCACAGACTTCATTTTTGAAAATGCTTGTTCACAGACATAAGTTGTTTCAAACACTGATGCCATACCAGCGGCAAATATCTTAAGTTTCGGAAACTAAATATCACGTAAGCAGCGGTACTTCCTTCTCTGTGCTTCTCTTTCAACAAGTCATTTGCTTGCAAATCAATGAGCTCCAACTGTAGTTCAACTGGCACATCATCAAGGTTACAATCAAACGGATTCTGGAATAGAAGAATGTCACTCTCAATTCTGTCAAGATCTGAAAATCTCTCCAGACTCTTTGAAACAGTGAAAATGAGAAAGGTTTTATCCTTCCAGTTGTGCTTCCGACAATGACAGCTTTCTCCGAAATCCTTTGATGGTTCTGTAGAGATCTCAGACGAGGTAATTCTTTCAAGTTCAGTTCATTCATGTCGACCAAAAATGATAACTTTTACAGCCAGGTAGGATCTGACAGCTGTGAATCCGCTATATCTTTTTCAGTGAGGAAAACATCTATGTCGTTTCGGAGCTTGTTAAAAGGAAGCAGGACATTAAAGCAGCTGAGCCACCTGACTGATGTGTGATAAGGCAAGTCACAGAATTCAGAATCAATTTCTTCAAGAAAAGCCTAGAACTGACGGGGAATGAGTGCGTGTTCCCGAATGAAGTTCACAGCAGAAACGACTGGTTTCAGTACACAATAAATATCTAAGTCTTTCCCACAGATTACTTGCAGATGCAAGATGCAGTGTATAAACAGAGCGCCCGGAATTTGCAAATCTTCTAACTGAGTCCTGATCTGCCCCACCAGATCCTTCCTCACTCCAGCCATGTTTTTCCCCCTTCCATCAACTGTAACACCTTTCTACCACTGGAGGTTATAGTCTTGCAAAATTGTTTGCACTTGCACGAAAATGACTTTCCCAGTTCTTGTTCCATGCATGCTGCAAACGGATGCCAACTCTTCCGATATCTGATAGTCCAAATTGACACCACGAATGAACACGAGAAGTTGTGACGTTCTCGGGAGATCAGTAGACTCATCCAGCGCTAGAGAATACCACAACAAGTTCGTAGCTTTCTCGCGTGTTTGTAGCACTATGTTCTCTCCAAGTTCTTCTGTTCTCCTCACAACTTAACTTGCCGAAAGGCTGTAGTTCCAAACAAATCGGCTTTCTCAGGACACAAGTCATTTGCTGCTTCGATCATACACTCTTTGATGAAGTTGCCATCAGTAAACGGTTTTCCTCGATCTGTCATCTTATGCATTATTTTGTAACTTGTAGAGTGACAGATTCATTTTCAGCAAATTATTTCGAGAAGAGATTTCTTTGTGTTTCAAAACCACGTTTAATGGTCTCATATTTCCCAGAGCGTAACTTTCCAGAAAACTTTTAATATGTTGATAGATGTTTTGTTTCGTAGTGACGCCGAAGATTTTACTCTTTCAAAACGGCAACACTTTCGCTGCATATTACGCAACTGGTTTTCTGGTCCTTTGTTTTCACAAAGAAATACTTTACTCCCCATTCTTCATTGAAAAATCGACACTCGGCGTCCACTTTTCTTTTCCTAGTAGCCATAATTAAAGGTGAAGTATACGGGAGCTGAAAATATTTTTTTTTTTAAAGACATTAAATTAGAAACATAATTAAAATCCTATTGAAACACAAGAAAAGCAGAGGACTAGGGTCACTGGTAAAGCTACAGCTCATCAAAGGTACATATACAGTTTATTGGTACCTTTGTGTAATCGCACAGAGATGATGGAGATAATAGCACAACGCCTACTGCTCATGGGCCGAAGAAGAAGAGAAGAATAAAAAGACAAAGAGAATCCCATTCTATGGTTAACAAGAAAACAACGATTTAGAGATATCAGAAGAAATTCAGGTCCGTGTACAGGGAATCAGAATAATGTAATTAAAAAGATACAACAACGTCTGATTAATAATGCCAATGCCCTAATAAGTAAAATTCATGATTAGATGAAATGACAAAATAGGCATCCCCATGAATAAACATACACATGATCATCCTTCACAGTACCAGTGATCTTCCATCACAGCATGGGTGGTCATCCAACACAGTACCAGTGATCCTCATCACAGCATGGATAATCATCCAACACTGTAACGGTAGTCTGATAAATAACACCAGCAATTATCAGACAACAAGATGGAACAAAGGTCATTCATTCAGTAGCATGTCCTTTGCAGAACCTCGCAGCCATAACAACCTTCCGGAAAACCTCTCGATCATAAGCAAGATGTCCCGCCTCCGATACATCCATCTGGAGATCGTCCGCCGCATCCTGCACCCATCTTCTCTTAGGCCTTCCTCTTCCTCTCTTCCCAGGCATATACCCCTCCATTATTGTTCTCAGGTACAGGCATAGCTATTATATTTCTATATTCCTATTTAAACTATGAAGGTTCATTCAAAACTCACCCCACAGCAGATAATCGTCAATCCACAATCAAGATCCTCTTGGGTCTTTTGGATCTTCACAGGGCCTGTCTGCCCTCTCAACTGCGGTCTTGAAAAACAGTGGCCACGCTCGGCCGTGCCTGGGGCATGTTAGCCCATCTGCTTGGTAGTGGCTCAGAGGGATGAGTTCAAACCCTCTGCTGAAAATTACACATCAGCATCTCTTCGGCCTCAGTTGTTCTCAAGGCCAAAGAGGCGGGAACATGGCGTGACTGGGCTCTTATAGGCACGCCAACGCAACATCCCAGCATCCAATGCATTTTTACCAGGGTATCATGGGATATGCTACTCCGTACTCTTGCAGAGCCGCGGCAGGCGGCTTCATTTGGTAATAGAATATATCTCATAATAAGGTTTACAAAATATATAAATAAGGCCGCCTAAATAAACAGGCTAGTGCAGCCATGAGGTCTCCGCACGTGTGAAGATCTCCTATTATTCTAAACATAATATTTACATTTAAATTGTATCACAACGTCTCGTGTTTCATACGTTATATCAAGCAAGTTCGAATACCCACGGCGGGCCGGATGAAATGACGTCGCGGGCCGGATCCGGCCCGCGGGCCGTAGTTTGGTGACCCCTGGAAACGGCATTGAATATTTGGAAACAACAAAGCCACACACAAGAATTATGTCTTCGATCAGCCATCATTGAGCCTCGACACGTGGCAAACACAGAATTACACAATTACATGAAGTTTGTTTGAAGTCGCACTTTCTAAAAGAAACAAACAACATGCCCGTCTGCTGACGATTATATCAACAACAGCAAGGAGGGGGCCGGCTGTTTGTGGAAAATGATAACACGAACAGGGCAGGATTTGATTCAGCAGGATATAGCGAAGACACACTGCCAATGTTTCTGAATAAACTGCGCTTTCTTCAGTTACGCTAGTAACTTGGCGAAACCACGGAGTCTGCATGACGTGTGCTTCTAACAGCTAGTAACAATTAGATAATAAAATAAAAATTACAGATCTAATTGTCCTGACTTTCAGATCTATACTGTCCGTGGGTGTACTGCAAAATCATACAAATAAGCTGAGTTCAACATTCACCAGATTCAATATAAATATAACCGACACCTAAGTAATGCAGGTTAGCAGATCCCCAGGTACACTAAATATACCGATAAATAATACACATCAGAAGCAAATTAAGGGATTTAAATAGCTAAGAAGTATGATCACAGAAGATGACAGAATAAGCACAGAAATCGAAATCAGATTTCGTATCGTAGTTGGTATTTTTTAAAACTCGTGTTGTCTTTGTAAAGTTCACCTATTCAGCTTCGCATTATTTATTTTACAATAAGATCGGTCAAAGCCATGTTACCCATGTAGGGTAACGCTGCGCGCGAGAATTGGAAGCGGTTCTCGTCGGGTTGGTAACTTACGGGATAAGTGAGCCGGCCGCTCAGAAAGCAAGTGCTGAAACATCCAAAATTACCCATGTCCACAAAATAACAGATAATAAATAGCATATTCACACCAACCCTATGCTACCAATGTCAAGCTTGGATTTTTATCCAAATCACACTTATGCAAAATGAACCCCTGCGAGATGAGATGCTTATGGAGAGCTGCCAACTATCCGAGACTGAATAAGAAATGATGTTATAAGATGGACAGTGGAATCAACCAACACCTTGTGCCACATATTGAAAGGCATATATTGTGATCAAATGGTTCGGCCATCTTGTTAGAAGCAACTCCATTAACTACCTGCAGTGGCCCTACATCAAAGAGGATCTGATACGAGAGCAAGAGAACGCCCGAGAAGAACATGGATTGTCCACATGAAAGACATTGTACAATCATACGGAATGGCACTATCCAGTGCCGCCCATCGGGGCTAGGACGTAAACTACTACGGCAAAAGTGGAAGAAGATGATTATGTTGATGTCTGTTCTTTCCAGGGAAGGTCGTTAATTGGCTTTGACCGATCTTATTGTAAAATAAATAGTGCAAAGCTGAAAGGGTGAGCTTTACAAAGACAGCACGAGTTTTACAAAATACCAACTACGATACGGCCATGAACCTTTATCAGCGAAAAAAAATTAAACAGAAATTATACTACATTTGTCTCCCTGGTCTAGGTGTTAAACTACTTTCTCCGTAATCCCGTTTATACATGTAGGGTAACGCAGCGTGCGAAAATTGGAAGCGGTTCTCGCCGTGTTGGTAACTTACGGGATAAGTGAGCCGGCCGCTCAGAAAGCAATGGCAAACTACTGAGCGTAATCTTGCCAAGAAATCAGCGACAGCGGTAAAATACTGGTGTTGACAGCGATGTTATGTAAAGGATATGCGGAAAAATACTACATTAACAATTAAGGCATATAGTATTTAAACAGGTAGATCTCAGTTAGCTCGTTTACCGACATTTAACTGTCATATACTGCCAATATAGTACCTTGCGGTGTATGGCGGGGGGGGGGGGGTGTCTTTGAGCCTGAGAAATTAAGGCCTCCTGGCTAGTGCAGTCGCCGCGAACTGTGCAGGTTAGGATTTTCTTTTTGCCCCCGACAGAAAAAAATCCCACACCTTACCGAGGATTCGAACCCGGGTCTCCCGAAGGAGAATCTGGCGTTCTAGCCACTAGGCCAACATCTAAATCTGCTCAGACTTGAAGCAGGCGGGAAGAACGGCATGATGACACGGATGAATTATGGCGAAGAAGGAAGAAGTGGAAGAAATAAAATAGGGCGAAAAAAAAAAGAAGAAGAGGAGGAAAGGAAGGTGAATAAAGTGGAAGAAGAAGAGGAATCCTCAAAGGAGAAAGAAGTACATTAATGAGGAGAGAGTTGATCATGAGTATTGAAATCTCGGTCATGTTCCAACACTTAGTACATTATATACTTCCCACACGTAGTACAAATATACTTCCCACACGTAGTACATATAGACTTCCCACATTTAGTACATTATATACTTCCCACACTTAGTACATATATACTTCCCACACTTAGCACATATATACTTCCCACACTTAGCACATATATACTTCCCACACTGAGTACATTATATACTTCCCACACTTAGTACATATATATTTCCCACACTTAGTAAATTATATACTTCCCACACTTAGTACATATATACTTCCCACACTTAGTACATATATACTTCCCACACTTAGTACATATATACTTCCCACACTGCGTACATATATACTTCCCACACTTAGTACATATATACTTCCCACACTTAGTACATATATACTTTCCACACTTAGTACATATATACTTCCCACACTTAGTACATATATACTTCCCACACTTAGTACATATAGACTTCCCACACTTAGTACATATATACTTCCCACACTGCGTACATATAGACCTCCCACACTTAGTACATATATACTTCCCACACTTAGTACATATATACTTCCCACACTTAGTACATATATACTTCCCACACTTAGTACATATATACTTCCCACACTTAGTACATATATACTTCCCACACTTAGCACATATATACTTCCCACACTGAGTACATTATATACTTCCCACACTTAGTACATATATACTTCCCACACTGAGTACATTATATACTTCCCACACTTAGTACATATATACTTCCCACACTTAGTACATATATACTTCCCACACTTAGTACATATATACTTCCCACACTTAGCACATATATACTTCCCACACTGAGTACATTATATACTTCCCACACTTAGTACATATATATTTCCCACACTTAGTAAATTATATACTTCCCACACTTAGTACATATATACTTCCCACACTTAGTACATATATACTTCCCACACTTAGTACATATATACTTCCCACACTGCGTACATATATACTTCCCACACTTAGTACATATATACTTCCCACACTTAGTACATATATACTTTCCACACTTAGTACATATATACTTCCCACACTTAGTACATATATACTTCCCACACTTAGTACATATAGACTTCCCACACTTAGTACATATATACTTCCCACACTGCGTACATATAGACCTCCCACACTTAGTACATATATACTTCCCACACTTAGTACATATATACTTCCCACACTTAGTACATATATACTTCCCACACTTAGTACATATATACTTCCCACACTTAGTACATATATACTTCCCACACTTAGTACATATAGACTTCCCACACTTAGTACATATATACTTCCCACACTTAGTACATATATACTTCCCACACTTAGTACATATATACTTCCCACACTGAGTACATATAGACTTCCCACACTGAGTACATTATATACTTTCCACACTTAATACATATATAATTCCCACACTTAGTACATTATATACTTCCCACACTTAGTACATATATACTTCCCACACTTAGTACATATAGACTTCCCACACTTAGTACATATAGACTTCCCACACTTAGTACATATATACTTCCCACACTTAGTACATATATACTTCCCACACATAGTATATATATATATATATATATATATATATATATATATATATATATATATATATATATATATATATATATATATATACACACACTTCCCACAATTCGTACATATATACTTCCCACACTTCGTACATATATACTTCCAACACTTAGTACATATATACTTCCCACATTTAGTACATATATACTTCCCACATTTAGACTAGTCCGACTTTGTGAAGACACATGAAGGGTGTAGCATAGGTGGGAGCGCAAGCGCAATTGAAATACCACTACTTTTATCGTTTCTGTACTTATTCAGTCTCGGTAGAAATTTGTTCGCAGCAGACGAGCATAATCTCCGGTGGGTCTATTCTCGCCGGTCGCGAGATCCGCACAGTGGTAGGGTGGGGGATTTGCTTGCAATAGACAAGTAATATCTCCTGCTGTAGCTCTGGCGGGCCTATTCCCGCTGGTCGCGGGGTCCGCTATAGTCAGGTGGAGAGTCTGACGAAAGTGCACGCTTTACGCAGGACCGGACACTTGTGATTGACAGTTGTGCGCGCCCCTATGGTCCGGGCTCGTACGAGGCCCTCACCTGTGGGACTCGGCTGAACGCCTCTAAGCCGGGTCCCTTGGGTGTCAGGGTCTGGCCATCATTCACCACCTTCTCGTGGTGGTGAGGTCTCGGTGGATTGACGCTGAGCCGCCAGCGTCTGCAGCCTACCTTGTGCCAGACGTATTGGTTACCCATTCCTCTGGACAACACAAGGTTAGGCCGAGAGAGAGATCATGTCGTTTGGGCACCACATGATCCTCTGAAGCTCTGCCCAGGCATTGTGATGGAATATTGGCCACATTCCAACTCACATACTTTGGTCTGTCAAGACTGCAAGGTGCCAACAACAACAACTTCCCACATTTAGTACATTATATACTTCCCACACTGAGTACATATATACTTATCACACTGAGTACATATATACTTCCCACATTTAGTACATATATACTTCCCACATTTAGTACATATATACTTCCCACACTTAGTACATATATACTTCCCACACTTAGTACATATATACTTCCCACACTTAGTACATATGTACCTCCCACAGTTAGTACATATATACTTCCCACACTTAGTACATATATACTTCCCACACTTAGTACATATGTACCTCCCACAGTTAGTACATAATCTATACAATAATTTACATGAAAGATTCTGCGCATCCTGGAGAGAGGTCTCGCTGGGGATTCTCGTGTACACTAATGGCGAGAATTTTTGCTGTGCAGAATGGAGTCTATAGGTCTACATTCTTAACTGTGCCGATGCCGAGGTTTTAGGACTAAAATGTTGACTTCTCGTCCTTGACTGGGGACGTAAATTACAAGTACCTCAGAAGTCGGAGTAGGTCCACTTGATGGCGAGGCACACCAGTAACAGGTGAATCTAATCCTCACGCTAAATTCATCCCAGTGCACTAGAAGTAGTAGCACATCTATGGACTACGCTTAAGTTCAAGGCTTTGATGTGACTGTCAGTGACAGACCAGTCATAATGTCTGATTGTCAGGTGTATTGCGTCAAGATTTTTTTTAAAAAAGGGCTGATGTGGTATGAGGAAGTATCAAGCATTAAAAAAAATCGGCGAAATCCGAAACCGACGAAAACCGAGGCAATTATTTCTATATGAATCAATGTAAATCCAATTATTTCGTTTTAGACACTCCAAAATAATACCAAAAACACATTTTATAGAGAAAAATATAGCGTTTAATACTAACAACAATAAAAAAAAAATGAATATAAAATGAATATAAACTAAAAATGTAAAGAATAAATTAACATATAATTTAGCACTTACTTTTCTGAAGACTGTTTTTGGCTTATGGAAGACGGCAGGGAGGGGGGGGGGGAGAGAGGTGCAGATGTTATTGTTTGGAAGAGGAATCCCACTTCATAAGGACCTTAGGTATCAAAGCACCATCTAGAGTTAATCCTCTCTTGGTCTTCTTGTCTTTTGTGTGCCAGTGCGCCTCTTGGGTTTTTCAAACCATCCTCTGCTGGCCTTATAATCAATAACTACAATAGGACTCAACAACGCCAAACTGAGCAAAAGAACGCGTGTCTCTTTGTTTTCGCAAAATTAGCAGCGAAGCCGCGTGAGCACGCCGACGAGATCCGAGACAACCGAAGAAAACCAAGACAAATTTTTCGAGACCAAAGTCGTCAAAAACCAAAATAGACGAAAACCGAAATCAACCCAAAACCGATGTTTATATATATATATATATATATATATATATATATATATATATATATATATATATATATATATATATATATATATATAAACCCCTCTATTAGATTTACATGTCTATATATATCCTGTGCGGGTCATGCTGGAGGGCTCTCTCTCTCTCTCTCTCTCTCTCTCTCTCTCTCTCTCTCTCTCTCTCTCTCTCTCTCTCTCAGATTTACGTGGATAAATACAGTGCAGACCATGATGTAATGCGAGGCAACAAACGAGTTGATCTGTTTTTATCGACAAGAGCATCAGTAGTTCGAACGCTCTCTGTGCACTTGGTATATTTTCTTAAGACAGTCTATAAACGACTTCTAAGGACAGATACAATAGCAGATGAAGCGACTTATTTAAGGATTCTTTGGTCTTAAACGAGGTTTCAACAAAGTGGAGCGTATGAGTGGATTAATCTGACGTGTTTACAACCAATATGTTAATGAAACGATCATGATCGACAAGTTACATGTGCTGGATGAGACTAAGCATCAAAACGTATGGCCGACGTGCTATCATGTCTTAAAAACCAAGATCTACACTGTACATGGTTTGGATGAGATAAGCATAAAGTTTTCCGAAGTGCTACGATATCTTAAAACCAAGATCTACACTTTACATGTTTTGGATGAGACTGAACATCAAAACTTTTGGCCGAAGTGATATTATTGTAAATTTTTTTAAACTAAGAGCAGAGGCAGTCTATTATTAGATCCGCATTGTTTTCAGACACTGTTATCTCGTATCGCATCTTGTTTAGTCAGACAATTTTAGTGCTAACAATCAAAATAAACCACAAACAAATTACCGGTTAGTACTCATACTATCTTGTTTCTTGTTGACGTCTCGTCCCACTTTAGACGTTTAAATGTGGCCAGTGTAAACAAACTGAATCGATCTGTCTGAAAAGAATTCTACACAAGACAGTTTGTTAATGAACATTTTTGTGAAGAATAACTTCAGTCTTTTCGTGCCTTTAGAAATCAATCAATCCATCATGAGCCGTCTTCACAATGAAGGTTAGCTGCAATGGATCTCCAACACTGTTTCTCGCCTGACTATACATTCTGTCAGACTGCTGTTCGTCCATCTCTTGATGTTGTCTTCCAACTTGTATCTCCTCTACCTCTTGCTCGCTCGCTTTCACTCTTACCATCCAGTATGGTTTTTATAAGAGATTGATGTCTTTTAACATGACCAAACTATTTCACTTGCTTCTTTTTCATTCTTTCATCAACTGTCAACCCTCTTTTCATTCCCAGTTTTTTCTAGAAACTCTATATTTGATTTTTTTTTTTTTCCAGGGCCTCTATTCGACTTTCTAATTGATTGTTCAATGCCCAGGCTTCCGCGCCATATAGTAGTGTTGAGCATGCATAACATTTGACAATTATAATTTTTAATGCGTTGTTAATCTCTCTAGCTAGATGTTAATACTGATTTCATGATGTTTAAAACATTCTTGGCCATGGTCCTATTCTGTTTTGATTTCTCTTTCACTTCTGCCACCATCTGTTATTACATGCCCAAAAACATTTTAAACCTGTATTTTCTGCTTAATTGTGGGGGGGGGGGGGGGGGGGGGGGAACTGATGCTTTCTCTGTTTCTGATCATGCTCATTTATTAATGAAATGTGGCTAAAGTGATCCTTGGGAAAACAGAAAGAAGACACAAAAGCACGGAAAACATATGAGGCCATTAAATGATAGAAGAAAGGAAAACCAGACACGCAGATTTTAAACAAGAGCAAAACCTAAGACACGGAAGTCACAGCCGAGTCAATAAAGAAACTAGAAAAGCTGATAAGGACGGATGAAAGACAATACTTAGCAGCAGGCAAAGAGAGGGAAAGATTGGTCACCAATTCTTCCGTGCATTCAGGCCTTCAAAATGTGATTGCGCTATCACATCACAAACCCGTAGCAGCAAACTGCTTCGAGACAGCGGAAGCTATTAAAGGCAATACAAACAGCTAAGCTGAATTATTGACTCAGAGACTGGGGGGAAACCTTAGACTAAAAAGAAATATATCTGGTGAATTTGCCAACGAAAATGGACCTGCTGGAGTGCGGACATTATAGCGGAATGATGGTACTGCCAATTCAGCCGAGGAAAATTTTGAAGTTTACCACTCTGCGTTGATTTCGAGATTATGAAACGTCGGTCGTTCAAAAGCAATGGCAAAACTACTGAACTTTAATTGACTAGTTAATCACAACCAGCCAATAAATGCTGGGGTTGATTGCAACGTTCTTTAAAGACATGCAACTGGCTTTAAATGTTTATGTATATATGTATGTATGTATGTATGCATCGCTGGCCATGAGAAGGAAGCTAATCCGTGTGCTTTTGAACTAGTTGTATGTTGTAATCAATTGAGTATTTATCATTCTGACGGAAAGTCACAGTAAAGGACTGCTCCACATCGTGAGGCATGCTGGGTATGTAATGCTTATGTTTATAGATCAATCGGCACTTACTGGTTAAAGTCGTCAATACTACACCGGCTACATTCACTTCCCAGAACATTTCCTGGCGTTTAATTTAGGCTGGATCAACATGCAAGTCCTGGTCATTGTCGTAAAAACATCCCGCCTTCGAGGGAGGATTCGATCGCATGGCCGCCGGGACAACAGGCAAGAGTGCTAGTCATTGCGCTACAGTGATTACATGACGTCATAGCGCCTGTCGCATATTTCAAACAGCCGCGAGCAATAAGTTATGCAAAGTATGAGCTCGTCGTTCTATTCTTACAGCATCGGTGTAATTAAACATTGAAAGATGGGAGCGAGAACGCACACGTCTTTCTGTACATAGTTTTCTTCTTAGTTATGATTCTCTCAACATCCGGCCGACACTGGAAGTTTTAAATAGTTGTACAGTTGTTGCATGTTGGAACATTGTTCCTACGCACAGTTTTGACATTCCTCCTTCTCCTCCCCCTCCTCCCCTCCTCCTGCTCCTTCTTCTTCTTCTTCTTCTTCTTCTTCTTCTTCTTCTTCTTCTTCTTCTTCTTCTTCTTCTTCTTCTTCTTCTTCTTCTCCTCCTTCTTCTTCTTTAATCATCCAGTAAGGGATAATCTCATAACCAACTCACGTCAAAGTACGTCACAACAATGAAGTCTAAAATAATAGAGTTAAGTCACAGATAATGAATTTAAACCAAGGAAATAACAACCTGATCTCATCTGGTGAAGCAACTACTTCTTACAAAATTGTTTTACTTCTTACAGAAGCATTAATGATTGATTGATTGATCGATTGATTGATTGATTTAGGAACCGACGTCACAGCATTCGGGGCATTCCCATAAGCGCTCCGTCCCCATCCTCAGAAGCCAGCGAAGAGTTCCAACCCCAATAGTACCAGTAGCAATCTGATTATATGTGCGTCTCGCCTTTCCTCTAAGCGTCGAGCATCGGCCAGATCCCCTCGTCACTCCTCGCTGTCGCATTCTTGCCAGACCATGGTGATCCATTTGCTCCTCCGAGGTGTACACGTGCTCCCACAAGGCCGCAACTACGTCTGCCTTGTCATGCATCAATACTCCACCAAGTTTTGCAGATCCAGCCAATCTGTCTGCCTGTTCATTCCCCAGCACACCAGCATGCCCCGGAGAAAAGATCCAGACGATGCTTGCCATCCGTGACTTCCGAAGCGAAGCAAGCCACTCTGCACTAAGCTTACCTGTCCTCACCCTACTCAGCATGCTTTCTGAGTCAGTTACAATCACGATGTGTGTGTGTGTATCGTATTCTCCATCCAGCGGAAAGCTGCACTGACTGCCTCCACCTCCATTCTTAAGCTAGATATTGTGGTATCATATGCCAGGTTCTCCTGCACCAAACGTCGACCATTAGCCTTTGCCAAGAACCCCCAGGCACTTCTACTACCTCTCAACACCGAACCATCTGTGTAGATAATCACATCACCCGGGCGAGCATTATCCTGAATTAGTTGCTGGATTTCCACTTCCGTGGCCCCTGCTGGCCACTCCCTGCACTCCCGACTCAGTATGATTATAACTCTGCACAAGTCTAACAGAAGCATTAAAGTAATTCGTATGTGGATGAGGAAGTTGTCTAGTGATCTGGTTAAAGCAGGAGCTTAGTCTTCAAGTGGTAGGCATTTGACATATTCAAAGATGCAAGTGCGTCATGGGATCATGGCTATCAAAGGAAGATGAAGGAAACTAGCGAAAGGATCACTTTCATTGCACACCGATATCCCCTTAAGTGCCCCAGTCTCCGTCAGAAGTTCATGCACGGTTAATCTAACGACATTGCACGAACCCCTCAATAGCATCGAGTGCTCAAATGTGTGGATACCAGAATTGCACATGCTAGAATTGTTCATTTGATGGGAGGTGTTCTGGTGTTCACATTAACCTATCTAGCGAACTATTCGGTCTGTTCTTTTGGATGTCTAACTTTCTCGTGATTTCTTTCACATTTGTGAAGTCAACACGGGTCCTCCGTGTTTTTCGCCTCTGTCCGAGAAGACTAGACTGTCGATCCATTACCGCAGGATTTAGAGAGGGTGGGGGGTATAACAGTACGACTGTTATAAGATGACATGACAGGACTCAGGCAGGAAATCAAGATAACGAAAGTAGATAATTGAATTGTGTTTTAAATAGAAGAGGCATGACTGAACGCACGAAAGGGCACAGACATGACTTAAGGAAAAACAGATGAGTAGAACGTAGGTTGATAACCACAACAAGGTTAGCGAAGAAGAATTGCTGTTTGAATTCCAACCGGACGAGATGTGATCGTAACATCAGAAAGAAATAAAGTTTTGGTCGTAGTGAAGAATTAACAAGGAATGAAGTACATGCCCTTAGAAGACACATAAGAAACAAAAGAATGAAGACGGTCAGTTTGTGTAATTCAAAATGACTAGGAGACATATTTCTTTTAAATGAAAACTTCGAGCAACCCAGCCAACATAAAATTTTGTAAAATGCTTTCATAATAATTGAGCTCAACCTATAATGTTGTATTCTTCAAACTATAAGTAAAGGGGGAAACCCCAGGAAGAACAGAACAAATAAAACCAGAAGAATAAACAATTTGCCTTGAAGTCTGTATCAAAAGTTACTGGATTTCTGCTTTTTGTTCATATTGAAGTTTTAAAATGGTGCGCCCAAGCGAGAGGAAAAGGAATAATATATTCTACGACTAAACTACGAAGGTGTTTCGAACGCGATTCATAATCCCGTATACCCGGGTTCGAAACACAGCGGTGCTGGTTTTTTTTTTCGAACATGGTATAGGTGCCGATCGTTCAGAAAGTAATGGCAAACTACTGAACGTAAAACTTGCCCGGGAATCACCAGCAGCCAGAATGCTGGGGTTGACTGCTACGTCCTGTGATGGCCATGCAACTTTAAAAAAAACCCACTAAAATCACCCGGCCGAGAAACACACACACACACACACACACACACACACACACACATATATATATATATATATATATATATATATATATATATATATATATATATATATATATATGTGTGTGTCCCTTAATACATATTACAAGGAAAGAAAACAAACGTTAGTTGCATATCTTTTACAGAACGTCGCAGTCAAACCCAGTATTTATTGGTGGTTTGTGATTTATTGACAAGTTTACGTTCAGTAGTTTGCCATTGCTTTCAGAACCACCGTTACTCATACCATTGTGTGAAAACCGGCGCAAGACGTCCGCTTCCAAATCCTCTGCTGCTGTGTTTCGAACGCGGTTAGTGAGTGCGTTCGTAACACCTTTGCCACAGCACAGTGAACAGCAAATGTGGTAGTATGTCTTTCATAATTGACACCGCTACAAAAATGTTCATTTAGGAAGCAGATCTGTTACTAAATTAATATGTGTGTGTGCGTGCGCGCGCGCGCGTGTGTGTGTGTGTGCGCGTGGGTGTGTGTGTCTGTGTGTGTGTGTGTTTTTTTTTAAATTTTTTGGTAAGGGCTAGCGGTTCCCTGAGGGGCCAGAACTGCCCCATTAGGTCCCCACGTCCCTGTATGTCAGGTGATTATCTTAGCCCCTGTCAAGATCAAGCTCAGATACTACACGAAGAATTAAGAGATTGTGTGCCAAACAAAAACTAGGTTTGGGCCCCCCAAAAAATGGATGACTGAAAATGGGAAGTAGGGGGTGTGTCACAGTTATGGCTTAAAAGTTGTTAATATGGTAGCAGACATGTTGTATTATAATGCAATGACAACATTTCGGCGATATATAAATCCTTGGCAACAATGGGAAGTTGCTTATGTCGATTAATTATCCTATGGCACTTTATCAGTTAATATACCAGTTTGCTGAGTCAGGAGTTCTGCCATTATTAGTCTCCCATCGACACTGAAAACTATAAACACTTTCCACCCGCGAAAATTGCATTTTCCAGTTTACCCTATTCACCCCATAGTATCCTTCTCAACTCTCATAGCACTATAAGCCTGTGCCCTAAAGTGCCTTTCCCCTTCTCCAAAAGTACAAAATCCAGGAAGGGAATTCACTTTCCCCGCCACTTCAACTCATTATCACGTTTGATAGAAAGTGGCTCAGCTATTCTTCGACCATCCAACCATGTTATCTCAGCCGGGAGTAACCGTAGTAGTATCGATACCGTGAATAGTTGTTTCAAGGTAAGAGAGCTAGCTAGCTCGGACACAGCAGTTTGTGTGATGAGGGCATCACGCGTGTTGCCTTCTTCTATGACAGACGCTGCTTTGTGGACTTCCAGCTTATTTCTGTTATTTATTATCATTCTGTTGCCGCGACACGTTGCTAGAATTATTAATAGGGTGTTTGCCGCTTTATTTCAATATCTTCACGGGGATCGAATCGTACATACAAGTGTCCTGTGTGTTTTAAACTGTGATTGGATATTTTACTTTCGAAATCTTGTTTTCTCAGCTGGTAAGTTGGCCGCTGTACCCGGTCGCCGTGTTTTGTGTTGTACATTTTTAGTGAACCGGCTCAAATACAGCCTCAGTACACAATGGTGTTTGGGAAGTAAATTTTAGCGCAAAATTGGTAACAGTAATCTCAAGCTCATTACTGCAGGTCATTATTTAAATGAAATCACGTGTTAACACACAGATTAACGTGTTAACACACAACACAGATTAACAGACATGATTTGTTGAAATACTGGAGTGGAATACGAACCGTATATTCTATTTAATAATCACTTGCAGAGTCTTAACTATTGAATCCATAAGTGAGATTTGATCAATTTGGGACGTAACCGTAACCACGCGCAGTCGTTTATGAAGTACTTTAAGTTATGTAAGTAACTTAATAATGTACTAAAAGTTATGTAAGTAACTTAATGTACTAAAAGTTATGTAAGTAACTTAATGTACTAAGAGTTACGCAAGTAAGCATGTACTAAAAGTTATGTAAGTAACTTAATGTACTAAAAGTTATGTAAGTAACTTAATGTTCTAAAAGTTATGCAAGTAACTTAATGTACTAACATCTATGCAAATAACTTAATATACTAAAAGTTATGTAAGTAACTTAATGTATTATACTAAGAGTTATGCAAGTAGGTATGTACTAAATGTTATGTAAGTAACATAATGTACTAAGAGTTATGTAAGTCTTAAAAAATAATTCGAGAGGATCTACTTCATTGCCCCTGGTTTTATCCCATTTAGCTCAGTCTCTTTCCGCATCGCGGCCTGCCGAAAGCGTCGCACAAAGCACGAACTCCGTAGCTCCGGCGACGACAGTCTCAGAGAAAAATGCACACGCGAACCGAAAGACGAAGACCGGATTCGAACGACAAAGTACTAAAAGTTATGTAAGCAACATGTAGTACTAAAAGTCCCGGGAAGGTTAACCCGGTCAACAAATTCCCGCAGAAGTCGGATGTGTCGGCCTAACGGCGCAAGAACGCAGCTCTGCTGTAAACAGGCACAACACAATCACATCCGGAAAAAAAACTCCGGATGAACGCAGAAGAAGAAGAACTAAAAGTTATATAAGTAACATCAAGTACTAAAAGTTGTGTAAGTAACATAATGTACAAGGAGTTAGTTATGTAAGTAGCATAAAGTACTAAAAGTTATATAAGTGACATAAAGTACTAAACGTTATGTAAGTAACATGAAGTACTAGAAGTTATGTAAATAACATAAAGTACTAAAAGTTATATAAGTAGCATAAATAATGTACTAGGAGTTAATATGTAATATTATGTAAGTTGTAAATAAAAGACCTTTTTACACGCCTTCAAGCCTCCTAAACATATGGTGTCAGAGCCATAGTTTTACAGACCAGTTACAACTCGGTGGATAGAGTCACGCTGGTAATCTTTACTTCCCAAGACATTTCCCGGTACTCAGTTTAGGCCAGATCGACACGGATTAATTTGCAAACATTGGACTCGATGCAGATTTGAACCCCTGACAACCCAGAGTTGGATTATATTATACGTGCAGTTGTGTGTACATTCAGTGCAAGAGTATTGAAACTATTACAAGTATTGTAAACGTAGATACAAAGTGCACACACGCAGAACTGATTATCCTTTAACTGTTCTTTTTCTGTCCAGTTAAACTACATACATATACGGATCGTTCAATGTTGAGTTCTTTCTGTCTCAAACAACGTACCATGCGTGATCATTTATGTTTTCATGCATACCAAACAATGCGCCTTTTTTTTAAAACGTGTCTTTTACAATTGGTAACAGTATCCCAGCAAAATCTGGCAAGATGTCATAACATCTTAGTTAGTTGCATATCCTTTACGGACGTAGCAGTCAATCCCAGCATTTTTTGGCCCGTGATTCCTGGGCATATTTACGTTCAGTTGTTTGCCATTGCTTTCTGAACGACCGGTACCCTTCCATTTCATAAAAAATCCAACGCAGCTGTGTTTCAAACGCGGTATGCGGGTTTACGAACTGCGTCCGTAACACCTTCGCCATAGAACGTGCCTTAACATGTAGCACGGTTTATATTATGTATGCTGCCTCTTTGAAAGTATTACGCTCACGTATTTTTTTTTCCAATGTCCTCCCACCAGACCCTCAATTAAAAATGTATTGTGGACACCGATGTCATAATATGCTGAGACTCAAAAATTTTATTTACTGACATCGCATTCGTAATCACCTGAGACCCTAGTTCGCGGCATTTCACACCTGCTATCATTTCCAGTTATCAGTCTTCCTGAACGTAAGCTCCACGTTGGAATCCCACGGTGCCTACTGTTACCAGTTTCTGTATTGTCTAGTGTCTACTCTTCCAGCGCTGTGGCATCGGTGTTACAAGTGCGATTCGCAATTTCGCATTCCGCGTTCTAAACACAGGTACGGGTGATTTGACAGCAGACTGCTCTGCGCTGGTTTTCAGCTGGTACGAGCGTCGGTTGTTTAGAAGTCAATGGCAAACTACTGAACGTAAACTTGCCTATTAAATAACAAACGGCTAACAAATGCTGGGGTTGACTGCGAAGTCCTGCAAAGTACGTGCAACTAACTATGGTGTTTGCTCTAAGTAGACCACTTGTCTTGACGTCTATGAGTGCCGATCAATGCTTGCGAGCTTATTTCTTAACTGATTCAGTGCCGAATGATAATATATCGCCAAGTGTGACCTCCCATTTGGACAGCAGGACGATATATCGCCATCATAATGTTATCGTGTTATTTGTTTTGTTTCGTGGTGCCTTATATGATTGCAATGCTCACTGAGAGAAAATTGTACATAATAATTTATACTTGTTCACTTGATTATGTAGCATGTTTGGCCCAAGCCTACTTTTTGTTTAGCACTGAATCAGTTAAGCAAGTGCGTGCACTCAGTGACTGCTGATGCCACGAGCTCCACGAAGTGTTTACTGACAGAAGGGAAGGAGGAGGGAATGCACTATTCATATATTCAAGACGCCTGCCCCGCGCTCCGGAGGTCTTGGCTTCGATCCCGGACCCCGTATCTGGTTCAGGAGAGCAATTTTTCCGGAGAGCCCAGGAGGTCGTCCCTGGAGCAATACAGTTCGTGCTCTGTGCGACGTGCTCGGCAGGCCGGGCTGCAGAAAGACACCGAGTCATATGTGATGTTATTTGTTTTTACGTTGGTTGGCTTTGAGCTCAATCGTAGTCCATACACGTGCTATCACTTCTAGTGCAACCGTGTGTGTTTTTTTTAAATTTTAAATTTCGCATATACTTTACAGGACATTGCAGTCAACACCAGCATTTTTCAGCTGCTGATATTGTCCTGACACGTTTTTACGTTCAATAGTTTGCCATTGCTTTCTGATCAACAGGGTCGCCTACCTTTCCGTAAGTAACCAACGCGACGCGATCCGCTGCCGAATCTCGCGCAGCTATTTTTCGTACGAGAGTATACGGGATTACGAACAACGTGCTTAACCTCTTCGTCGGGGATATCGGCACCCGAGTGATTGTTGTGTGTTAATTAGCTTTCTCTATTACCAGTGTCCCTCGCTATCAGGCGAGCACGGCTTCAAAGATACTTGTAATTTACGTCCCCAAGTCAAGGGAGAAGTCAACATTTTAGCCATATGTGATAAACTCAGTGCAACAAAGTCGATCTCTTAACTTGAAATTCCCGTTAAATTGAATGTTATTGATGTTAACAAGTACGATTTAATATTGAATTGATGATCTACTATATTGTAGTCATTTTCTATCACATTCAAGCTTGATTGCATTGTGAGCAATAAAGGATGGTGCTTTCTTTTTATCTATACGAAAGTCAAGAACCCCCAGTACGTGTTTATGCTAATATAAATGGTATATTTGCGTGCTAAGCGAATACATGTTGCCTGCAACATTCTCGGACACATTCTGCCTGTGAGGTAATTTGATAGAATATTCCATGTAGCCTGGAGAGAAACGAGATCGCACCAGATATGGCCAATATTTATTGCATATTTTGTCCACGGATACATGGTTAGATATCTGCAGAATGTGCGAAAACAGGCGTTGGGGAGGGTTGGTGAAAGCATGACAAAAGAAAAGAACACGCCCACTCAGCAAAATGGGAGCGTGCAATGTAATTAGGGGTTGCGTGGGGAAATATTGTTTACACCGAAAAGTGACGTACGTCATAGCAGGAAATCTATTGTGTTGTAACCAAGTTAGCTGCGTGGATGACCCCATGGTAGGTAATAATAGTTAGGCACATGCATGTCCTTTGCAGGGCGTCGCAGCTAACCCCAGCAATTATTTTGTGTTTGTGATATTCTAGGAAATTTTACGTTTAGTAGTCTCCCATATTTCTTGGAACAACCCACGCACATATCATTGCGAAAATCAACGCAAAGCGACCGTAAATCGCCTTCGGCTGTTTTCGAACCCGGTGTGTCGGGATAGTAAGATTGCGCTAGCGTGGTTGGTTACGGTGTTATTACTCTTTGCTTCCTTTATGGACCCTGGTAGCGCAGGGGTGAGAAATTTTACTGGTGTCCATTTTTAGGTTAAGGAGACTTGGTACATAGGAATTTTACTGCTGTCTATTTTAAGGTTGAGGAGATCCGATTGCGTAGAAGCGAGCAATTTTACTAGTGTCTATTGTTAGGTTGAGGAGAACCGGTTGCGTAGAAGCGAGCAATTTTACTGATGTCTATTTTTGGGTTGAGGAGACCCGGTTGCGCAGGAGCGAGGAATTTTACTGATGTCTATTTTTAGGTTGAGGAGACACGGTTGCGCAGGAGCGAGGAATTTTACTGGTGTCCATTTTTAGGTCGAGGACACCTGGGAGCGAGGCATTTTACTGGTGTCTATTTTTAGGTTGAGGAGACCCGAGAGCCCAGGAGAGAGAAATTTTACTGGTGTCTATTTTTAGGTTGAGGAGACCTGGGAGCGAGGCATTTTGCTGGTGTCTATTTTTAGGTTGAGGAGCCCAGGAGAGAGAAATGTTACTGGTGTCTATTTTTAGGTTGAGGAGACCCGGGAGCGAGGCATTTTACTGGTGTCTATTTTTAGGTTGAGGAGCCCAGGAGAGAGAAATTTTACTGGTGTCTATTTTTAGGTTGAGTAGACCTGGGAGCGAGGCATTTTACTGGTGTCTATTTTTAGGTTGAGGAGCCCAGGAGAGAGAAATTTTACTGGTGTCTATTTTTAGGTTGAGGAGACCTGGGAGCGAGGCATTTTGCTGGTGTCTATTTTTAGGTTGAGGAGACCTGGCAGCGAGGCATTTTACTGGTGTCTATTTTTAGGTTGAGTAGACCTGGGAGCGAGGCATTTTACTGGTGTCTATTTTTAGGTTGAGGAGACCTGGGAGTGAGGCATTTTACTGGTGTCTATTTTTAGGTTGAGTAGACCTGGGAGTGAGGCATTTTACAGTTGTCTATTTTTAGGTTGAGTAGACCTGGAAGCGAGACATTTTACTGGTGTCTATTGTTAGGTTGAAGAGACCTGGGAGCCCAGGTCAGTGAAAACAAACTCCCAACAACGGTGGAAGTTCAAACACTTGACCATCATCCCGGCAGGCAAGCCGATTAACCACTGAGCTGTGGCAACGTTCACTGATGGAAAGGACTCGTAACTAATTCAACAGTTTTTCTTTATCAGGAAATTAACAAGTAATGACAGGTGTGACCTACATGGAGAACGAAATTGTGGGTGACCTAAAAACACCGTGAAGAGAATTAAACACATGAATTAAACACATGAATTAAACACATGAATTAAACAGGGAGGACATGGAGGCAGCTGTGGGAGATAGGAAAAGATAGGACCAATTGGCGTGAGTTGGGCGAGGGCCTATGAGCCTCAATGGGGCATACATGGCAACAGAAGAAACATGTCAGGTGTGAGACAGAAATACAAATTTGAATAGGAATGGCAAAAATAAACATTCACAAATGTGAAACAGTTTTTAATATCTAAATAGCTACGTTACAGTGTAATATTATGAGTGATCACGGACAATATTTATTCATTATTGTCTGACGCAGAAACATGGACACTGAATAAACAGTGTGAGGGTTTGGGTTGGGGGTGGAAAGGTTGGGGGGGGGGTGGAAGCTTTTAGTGTGAAGTTATATAAACGAATAGAAATAAAACACTATATGAGAATAAAACAAATTAAGAAGTATTACAAAAACTGGGATTGAATATAATATTGCTGGATGAAATGTATATGAGACAAGATACTCCTGCGATATATAGAGACGCAGCTCCCTGCTAAAGGATTAGCTTGAGGAAAAGCGTGCAGGAGGGAAATAAGGTTACATGTGGATGGTCGACATCAGTGGGTGGCCTAGAAAACTGGAAGTGACAACAAAGAGTGTTGGAGAATCATTACAACCCACCTTCAGTGCTGTGATGACCGAGTGGCTAGAATGTTGAGTGATCCGTCGGGAGACATGGGTTCGAATCCTCGGTAAGGTGTAAATTTTTTTGTTTGGGGAAAAAATGAAAACCCTAACCTGCGCAGTTCGCGGCGACTGCACTAGCCAGGCGGCCTTATTTCTTCAGGCTCAAGCCCCCCCCCCCCCCCCCAACCTCCCCCGTCCAACACCGGAAGATACTATAGCCTGTAGATGACCGATGACATTATATCGTATTGCAAAGTATAGCACGTAGAGAGTGTTCGTGTTTCTCTGTGGGATCGAACCCTACTCTTCATGACATCCCCTAGTACCGCCGAGGCGCGACCTGCTCCGCGGCGAAGGTATTACGGGCTCAGTTCGTAATCCCGTATACCCGCGTTTGAATCACAGCTACGAAATATTTGGCAGCAGACCGCCTTGCGTTGATGTTTTTACACTATGGTATGCGTGCCGGTCGTTTAGAAAGCAATGGCAAACTACTGGACGTAAACTTGCCGAGAGTTCACAACAGCAAAAAATGTTGTTGATTGCGACGTCCTGTAAAGGATATGCAACTATCTGCCGTGGCAGCCAGCTTGAAACAACAATTTCGTCATTGTTTCTAGAGACTGTTATGTTTGCTTATTCTTTTTCGAAAGACAATGTTTCTAGAGACATGTTATGCTTAGTCTATGCCGAACGATGTCATTGCTTCTAGAGACTGTTATGTTATGCTTTTTCTATGTCGAATGACGTCATTGTTTCTAGAGACTGTTATGTTATGCTTATCCTATGTCGAACGACGTCACTGCACACTGGGCATTCCCATGCCTGCTCATTCCTCCAATGCTGCAGCCATCCCAATGGTTTTCTGTTTAGTTCCCATAAGGAGTATCTTATTATACCCCTCTTCTTTCCCCCGAAGGCTGTACTGACGTGCCTCCCATTTCATGTAATCTGCCTAGCGCCGGAGTTTCATCAGTATCCGCCAACCGAGTCCGTACTGCATTGATTACATCAACCCTGCCCATGCTTTGTCCCGTGTGTATTGGTGCATTATGTGGCAGCTGGTCTCCGCGTTCATTACCTTTAACTCCGACACACCCCGGTGAGTACATCCAGGTGATTGACGTGAAGCGAGACGTCCGAATGTTGTCTATGCATTCGGGGAGGAGACGGTGATTTTCTGTAGCATGTTCGTGGGATCTGATATGATTATCGCATGTAGTCTTCTAGAGACTGTGATGGCTGCACCGTTTCTAGCATATTGTCAACAGGACTGTTGTGGATGCATATTTTCTTGCATGTTGTCCACGAGATTCTGCAATGAATGCATAATTTCTCGCGAGATACCCATGAGACTCCGCGTTTGGTGAAAGGTTTAAGCGAGTGGTCGACGAGACTCATGTTCATACAAATTTTCTTGCGAGTGATCCACGAGACTCAGGTTCATGCAAATTTTCCACCGAATGATCCACGCGGCTCAGGTTCATGCAAAGTTTCCACCGAGTGGTCCATGAGACTCAGGTTCATGCAAAGTTTCCACCGAGTGGTCCACGAGACTCAGGTTCATGCAAATTTTCCACCGAATGATCCACGCGGCTCAGGTTCACGCAAAGTCTCCACCGAGTGGTCCACGAGAGTCAGGTTTATACAAAATTGCCACTGAGTGGTCCACAAGACTCAGGTTCATGCAACGTTTCCACAGAGTGCCCCACAAGACTCAGGTTCATGCATAGTTTCCACTGAGTGGTCCTCGAGACTCAGGTTCATGCAGAGTTTCCACCGAGTGATCCACGAGACCCAGTTCATGCAGTTTCCACGGAGTGCTGTAAATGTATAGTTTCTATAGTATTGAGCGTGGAACTGGTCACAACCACCGCAGAGGCAAGCGGTTATGACGTATAGATAAATATCTGGCCAGAGTTAACATCGGCACCTGTTCCATTGAATAAATCTTTCACAACGTCCGCGTGCTCCTGGTCTTGTCGGGAGTAGTTACATCGAGTAGAGGATGAGGGAAGGGTGGCGGGGGTGATCTCCTCTTAAGTAGACCGGGTACAACCCTCCACATCGTAACCGTGTGTTTTTGTAAGATAAGGAACCTGGGGATGTTATACCATCCTAATCTTGTAGTGGAGCGGACACTATAGAGTAAGGACAGAAATACTAATAAATCCATTTGCACATTGTACAAATTAAAAATCGCTCAGCAGGTGTAAATTGAAAATAGTAGGCCGAAAATGCCGCTGCCCAGGCAAAAATTGAAATAGACAAAACATACCTACAAAAATAAAAAAGATTATTTATATATCATGTGTGGTTATGATATTCACTTAGGAGGGTTCATTTGAAATCCGTTCGTGCTGCACCGCGCGTAATTGCGTACGTTGAACATGAGCATGTCATAGTCATGTGATAAGTACTGACCAATGAATAAAAGAGCACGCGCTTATCGTCCCATGATGCATAGGTTTCAAAACTTCCCACTTCTTCCTAGATAATGCTTCCTGCACAGTCTTTGCAACATGCGGACGAGCATTATCGTGCAACAAAATCACACCGCGAGAAAGCATGCCGGGTCGTTTATTCTTGATGTCATTTTGCAGCTTGTCTAGTGTTTGCAAGTAGTGGGTAGAGTTGTTGTTGGCACACGGTTCTTTAAAGTCGGCCAACAATAGCCCTTCGTGGTCAAAAAGTGTGCTCAGCATAACCTTACAAGTGGAAACCTGAAACTAGAAGTTGTTGGCTTTTGGTGATCCAGCATGCTTCCATTGCATGCTCTCTCATTTGCTGCTCGGCTCAAAGTAGTGACACCATGATTCATCGCCTGCCACTATGCGGAAGAGAAATGCATCACCCTCCGCTCTGTAACGCAGCAAGTGGTTCAAACACCATCCCACGCGTTCCTCTTTTTGGTGGTCGGTCAACATCTGTGGTACCCACTGTGAACACACCTTCCGATATTGCAGTTTCTTACGAACGACTTTTTGAATTGTCCCAATAGACGCATCAAATTCTTTCCCAAGCGAACGTATGCTTCGACAACAGTTCATCTGTACTGCTGCATCAATTTTGGCGATGGTTTTTTCTGTTGCAACAATATGCGCTCGATCCGGCCGTCGAAAACATGTCGTGAACTGACGTCCTTTCCGAAACATTCGTGCCCAGTGTGTCACTGTTGTCTTCGACACACATTTGTTACCGTACGCTGCCTGCATTCTTCGATGAATGTCCACTGGTCGACATCCTTCAAATGAAAGAAACTGAATGACCACTCTTTGAGCTTCTTTGGGCGGATTTTGGATCAACCCGGTCATTTTCTCAATGGTCAGAATTGAGCCTATGGTCCTGATTTGTCACTATGTTATTTTCATTTGTTCGGACCTCTAAATTAAAACTCTCAAGGGGTTACGATTTCACACAGATGCCGACGTAATGAACGCGTAAACACTTGGTTCAGTGAGCAACCACAATCCTTTTTAGCGGACGGCATTCGCCGCTACCTAAGCAATGGGATGGTTGCCTGAATGCCTACATCGACTTCTTCTGACCAACCCATAGTGCATAATTCATTCAAAATGAATGCTTTGTTTAATTCTACGGCACCTGTTAATGTTTCTTTCATGCTTTTGTAATAACGTCTTTGGAACGGGTTTCAGATGAACGACTCTTATATATAACATGTGTGGTTTGGTATTGACCCTATGGGATTCTCGCCAGTTTTACGGAGTTCGTTGCACGCGCTCAGATTCTCCTAGTGTAATCTATGGGCGGGGGAGAGGGGAGGAGTGAGTTAAATATAACTTAATGGAGATCATTAGAGGGCCATTCCAATGAAGGCCATTCTTTACAACCAGGCAAGCAAACAAAACAGCTACTTTGAATGCGAGGGCTTGGTTCAACAAACCAAGACATGCGCACTCCATAGGTGCACAATATACAAGACCGTGCATGTTATTATTTCAGTTATCATCATGAAGCTCTGCAGAACGTCGCTGTCATCACGGTTTTCCGACAAGATTCTAGATTCTTTGCCAGTTCTTCTGCCCACTTCTTGCACAGGTCTGCAATGTCCCGTGTCCATCTTCGTTGTTTTTACTTCCCTATGGTAAACCAGGAAGGACAACAGTCAACGAAATCAGACTGTTGTTGGACAAAATAAATTAAAACAGGTGGTTATTGGACAAAGGTAAATGAAATCGGAGTTATTGGATAAAGGTTAACGAAAGCAGACAGTTATTGGGCATGTGTCCTTAGTGACTCAATGAGTATGCTCAGGGGGATAGAGATTGGGTGGGTCCGAAGAGAATGGCGGCTGTCACTGGAGCGGTCTCGGCTGGCAAAGATTAGTTTCATCTTCGTGCCAGGGCATGCGGGTGTACAAGGGCTGCAGGCTGACAGGCTTGCAGGTAAGGCTACCGTGGAAGGCGGACGAGCCATGGACCAGGTAGACATTCTGAATGCTCTACGTGAAGTAAGTCGTTTACGAGAACCAAGCGATGACTGGGAATCTACAATCATGATCAGGCTGCGAGAACAGCAAGTTAAAAGACGTGTGGCCAAACAAGAACACTACGCAGGAAGCCAAAGAAGAGTAATAAACCAACACAGAACTGGTGTCGTTAGCCACTACACGCTGCGGGATTTGCTGAGGAGGGGATCCAAGCACTTATGGGCTGAATGGTTCAATGTGCAATGAGGATGATCTGTCGACTAATTAGCTAACTAGGCAGTTATTGGACACACATCAATAAAAACAGGCGGTTATTGGACCAAAGTATTGGACGAACGTCAACGAAAATAAAAAGCTATTAAACAATAGTTAACGAAAACATATTTTTGGGACAAAAATCAAAGAAACTAGACTGCTATTACACTAAAGTCAGCGACATCCAAAAATTCAACAAAAATATAAATTATTGAACGAAATAAATCAGTCAACGAAATCGAAATTGACGAACAGTCAATAAATTAGTCAACGAAAAGAGAACGTATTTTGACAAAATTCAACGAAACAGAAACCATAGCATAAAAGTTCACTAAAACAGAAAGGTATTGCACAAAAGTCAACGAAAATAGACCGCTATTTGACAAAATTCAACAAAACCAGAACGCTGTTTTCGCAAAAGTCAACGAGATTCAAAACAATGTTTTCCCGTAGTGAATTTGAATAACGAAGACACAAACAATAGATTGCACGATTTAATGCTTGGCATATTTCGCTGCATCTCGTCAGGTACATACTGCAGAATTTCACACAACATAAAGTACAATGACTAGATAAACCCTTCAAGCTGAAATATTTAATTTTGTTGCGTATCCCTTACGGGACGTTGCAGTCAACACCAGCATTTTCAGCTGCTGTTGATGTACTAGGCAAGTGTTACGTTCAGTAGTTTGCCATTGCTTTCTGAACGACCGACCCCTATACTTTTTTTTCGAAAAAACCAGCACCGCCGTGTTTCGAACCCGGGTATACGGGCTCACAAATCGCGTTCGCAAGCCCTTAGCCACAGAGACCGGTAAGCTGAAATATACACATGTGAAATATAATGCATGAAGGGAAGGGTACAAACAATGCAACATATTTTTGTACTTCATAGATTATACTAATGCATTTGATAAAGTAAAACATGATGAACTGATTAAAATGGTGGACGATATCAACATTGATGGGAAAGATTAAAGAATAACAAAGAATATTTACTGGAACCAAGTAGCAGCAATTAAAATGGGAAATAAAAAAGGTAGACACGAACAGATAAAGCTATGAGTACGAAAGGGGTGTGTCTTTTTCAGCGGATCTCTTCTCCCTATGTAGCGAAGTAATAATGAGAGAGATCAAAGAGATGCCAGGAATACTAGTTGGAGGTTATAATATAAACAATATACGCTATGCAGATGACACAGTATTGGTAGCGGATAATGCAACAGACCTACAACAATTGTTGGACATTGTAGTTACAGAGAGTGCAAAGAAAGGACTCTCCTTGAATATCAAGAAAACAGTTACAATGGTGATATCAAAGAAAATGGTGACACCAAAATGTGACATAGAAATAGAAGGGAAAATTCTTAACCAAGTGGATAATTGTAAATACTTAGGGGCATTTATAACATCAGATGGAAGATGTACAACAGAGATTAAGAGCAGAATAGGGCAGGCAAAGGCCGCATTTCAGAAAATGAAGAGTATCTTATGCAATAAGTCACTATCAACGAATGTAAGAAAGAGAGCGCTGAAATGCTATATAGAACCAGTTTTGCTATATGGCAGTGAATCTTGGAATGTAAATGAACAAATTAGGAAGAACTTAAAAGCAACGGAAATGTGGTTTTTGAGACGAATGTTGCGAATTCCATGGACTGCCAGAGTAACTAACAACGAATGCCTGAAAGAGGCTAATGAAACTAGAACACTATATACAACGATAAGAAAGAGACAAACATCTTTCTTTGGTCATGTGATGAGAAGAGAGGCATTGGAGAACATCGTGACAACTGGAAAGATCGAGGGGAAAAGGGACAGAGGCAGACCAAGAAAAATGATGCTGGACGGATTGAGACGGTGGCATGGAGGAATATCATCAGCAGAGTTGATCCAGAACACCAAAGACCGAGATCTGTGGAGAGCCATGAACGCCTACGCCAGCTGGCAGGGCACTTGATGATGATGTATATTTCAGCTTGAAGGATTTATCTAGTCTTTTTATTTTATGTTGTGGGAATTCTGCAGTACGTACCTGACGAGATGCAGCGAAATATGCCAGGAAATAAACCGTGCAATCTATTGTTTGTGTCTTCGTTATTCAAAGTCAACGAAAATAGAACCGCAGTTTTAAAAATGTCACCATTGTCAGTATTAGCTATTATTAATTTTAACTGGCTTTGTCTTATTTAGTACAATAGTGCAATCTATTGTTTGTGTCTTCGTTACTGAAAGTCAACGAAAATAGAACCGCAGTTTTAAAAATGTCAACATTGTCAATATTAACTACTGCTATTTTTTAACTGGCTTTGTCAAGTTTAGTACATTAGCATCTTCCCGCAGTAATTCTTCCTAGTTGCAATTAGCAATATCGTATACCAGATTTTTCTGATTTAATGAACCAACGCTGAATTTCCATTTATGGAATAATATTGATAGTAGTGACGTCAGTGTTCTATGCAATAGTTCTTACACAAGTCTATAAAGAGTAGATAAGAGAAACAAACGATGATATAAAATGTAAACATTTAGGCATGTTTGACGCCTGCAGGGGGAGGCAGAGAGAGAGAGAGAGTGAGAGAGAGAGAGAGAGAGTGAGAGAGAGAGAGAGAGAGCACAGACATAATGTACATACCTTAGAACCAAATCAAACCCGATTAACAACATTCACGTTGGAGAAAATGACATCAATAATAATACTAAATGAACGTAAAGTAAAAATGTAAAGATAAGCAAAACAACATCACAGCGAATCCGACGTTTCTTCTTAGTGACCTTCTTTATGGACAGCAAACCTAATGGAAAAAAGATGAAATTGGAAATTGCATTTCATCTTATAAATTATAGAGCTGACACTGCCATTCGGCTGTATGTACACGTACTGTAAGATTTTGACAGAGGCTAGTAGAATAAATATAATTTGTTAATTGAGTGTCTAGAGACGCTAGAAGTTTTTTTTAACATTACTGCTAACTATTTTGTGATGCTACACGGAATATGTTCAGGTCCGTACTGAAATTGTGTTGAGGGGTCAGTTGTTTAAATTCTTTTAGTATGTTCGATGTTTCATTATTTCTCTTTCTTACTGTCCAAAATATTCCCAGGCTCTGTTATGCAGTATGTCATTTCGAATTATGATGTGATTTTTGTTAGCTACCGACTGTGGATGCACAACAGAAATGATTTATCACACTGCTCAGTTACTGCCGATGAAATTTGCCTTGTTATCCTACTGACTGAAACATGTCAAATGTCATATCCACAGTTGACAGGTATCACGGCGACTGGTGTCTCATAGAGTGCTTGACTGTTTACTATTGTTGCTAGTTAAACAGTAGGTCGCGCCATTGCTTCTACACACTGCACGGTTAGACCTGCGTCTGTTTGTTTGGCGTGTACTGGATCTTCATTGCACACTAGGATACCACGGGATGTGCTCCTTCCATGGATATTATTGCACACACGGATACCAACTTTAGTGCTCCAGTATGTTGCTATAGCATTGGGGGGGGGGGGGGGGCATCCACTTGTTTTGAACTCTAGCGGAGTCCACGCATGTGCTACTGTTCCTAGTGCACTGGACTTATTTCTCCGTGTGAATTATCTTTCCAGTGCCCCTTGCTTTCAGACGAACCATCTCCGACTTCTGAGGTGCTTGTAATTTACGTCCCCAAATCAAGGACGAGAAGTCAACATTATAGGATATCCCCTTTAGTGTTCCAGTATGTTACGATAGTTAACATTGGATACATGGATCCTCGCATGGATAATACTGCACTCATGGATATCCTCTTTCGTGTTCCAGTGTTTTATTATAGTTAACATTGCTCACGCAGATACCGCCCTAAGTGTTCTAGTATTTTACTATAGTTAACATTGCTCACGCAGATACCGCCCTAAATGTTCTAGTAGTTTACTATAGTTAACATTGCTCACGCAGATACCGCCCTAAATGTTCTAGTAGTTTACTATAGTTAACATTGCTCACGCAGATACCGCCCTAAGTGTTCTAGTATTTTACTATAGTTAACATTGCTCACGCAGATACCCCCCCCCCCTAAGTATTCTAGTATTTTACTATAGTTAACATTGCTCACGCAGATACCGCCCTAAGTATTCTAGTAGTTTACTATAGTTAACATTGCTCACGCAGATACCGCCCTAAGTGTTCTAGTGTTTTATTATAGTTATCATTGCACACCCGGCTTTGTGGCGAAGTGGTTACGGACGCAATTCGTAATCCCGCATACCGCATTCGAAAAACAGCTGCCAGCGATTTGGCAGCACACCGCCTCGCGTTGGTTTTCATAGTGTTCTTGTTTGGCCATAACTCTTTTTACTTGCTGTTCTCGCAGTCTGACCATGGTTGTAAATTCACAGTCATCACTTAGTTCTCGCAAACGACTTTCTTCTCTTAGAGCATTCAGTATATCAGCCTGGTCCATGGCTCTTCCGCCCTCTACAGTAGCCTTACCTGCAAAGCAGGTATGCTGCAGGCACACAACTGTGAATTCTAGCAGTCTGTTGGTGTGTCTCATATTTATAACAATGGTATGGGTGCCGGTCGTTCAGAAAGCATTGGCAAACTACTGAACGTAAACTTGCCAAGAAATCGCAGCTGCAAATAATGCTGGTGTTGACTGCGACGTCATGCAAAGAATATGCAATTAAATTTTGTTAGTCTCACCGGGGCATCTCCCTTTGCCTGTACGTGGCCGCTTGTGTATACGCAGATTGCATACTAACTCCTGTTATTTCGTTTCGATCAGGGGTGGCCAACACGAGGCCCGCTGAAGCCATGTTGCGGCCCGCGGAAGCCATGTTGCGGCCCGCGGAAGCCATGTTGCGGCCCGCGGAGTGGGAAGCGAAGATATGGTCGACGCTGTAGCACGCTTGCTTGTTTACTTTAATTAAGAAAAAAAAATAGGTGCGTGGCCCGGCAGGAAATATTATTTCTGAAATTTGGCCCGCCAAGGTGAAAAGGTTGGCCACCCCTGGTTTAGATTATATCATTACTTCATGAAATGCAAGGCCAGCGTACTACGAAGTCTAGCTAATCAATACGCAGAAGGGGCAGTTCGCATCCACGACCTTCGGCTGCGAGAAACCGGGCGCTTCTGTGCCTATCCTGAGCGTAATGACCCCGATTCTTCATTACAATCATTAAATGTTGAAGTGCAAAAGAAAAAGAAAGAAATCAAACCAACAGTCTCGTCACTCGTGTACACCGCCAGTCTGTGCCGCCATCTTGTGCTTGGACTCCTACAAAAATGTAAACAATATGGCGGAATAACTCCGCCGGAGTTCTCAGTAGTGCATATATAAGAAACATTTGTTATTTCTCTCAGGAACTGCCAGCAGCAAAACTCTTCTCTTAATTATTTCTTCAAACGGCATTTCCTTGGACTGAATAAACAAAAGTCTGTAATGTAAAGTACTGTTAAAAATACGAAACTAGCGACGCTTTTTTAAGAGCATTATGGGCACGAGATTTTCCAGCATGTGCCTTATTTGTGTGAATCATCGTTCTGATTTTCATTTCTTCGTTGTCTGTGCGTTTTTTACACATAAGCATTGTGTATTTCTAGTAGATTAATTACTATCCTTTACTCATTGCCATCTTATTATGGCTTTCTTTCAATTGCTTGGTTTCATCCTTGGAATTTTCGTTTCGTATATAAAATGTCCGGGAGCCGCGTTAACACAGTGATTGCATACTCGCATCCCGGACCGGTGAACATGGGCTCGAATCCGCATCAGAGATAATGTTTAATATTTAATTGGGCTTCGAGGTGGGGCAAGCCTAAAATAGGGACCAGGAAATGCCTCTGGATGTAAAGGCGGCCAGCGTGTTGCCTGATCACATGACTCACCGAGTATCGATTGGTCAATCAACGTAATGGTCTAGATGCCAATGCCCGTTAGGTTATGTAATCAGGTCCTGTACTTATTTACTTACTTCACTCATTGCCATTTGCTAAGGCTTTCTTTCATTGACTTGTCTCATCAGCTGGATTTTCTTTTCTGATGTCATACAATCTCTAAAGTTTTGTTAGTTTTTTTTTTTTTTATTTACTGAAAAGATTTGTTTCTAGAAATGAAAATAGCACGCCTTCCTGCTTGTTGATTCCTTGCGGTTGGCGCTGACCCAGGCATTGTTTACTTTCCTGTTGGCTTATTTGTTGGACTTGTTAAGATGTACTGCCATCGTCACTTATCTTTTACGTCAGCTGTGGCCACAAGAGATGGTCCTCATCGATTTTCTTTCTACACTGCCTTGTTCAATTATGAACCTGTTTCTCTCTCCTCCCCCCCCCCCCCCCTCCTCCCCCTTCTTTTTAGATTTAACTGTTATGTTCTTTTTTTTCAGTGCTCCTCAGTGTTACTGATATACGAACGTATGCATTTCTCTTCTGGTTCACGATTCCTGGTCATTATTGTTATCTCTTTTATGCGCAAGCCTTATTGTCTCCTACATCCAATTGTGATTGTGTTATGAATGTTTGCAAGCAGTTGGCTCTTACGCTAGCTGTGAGATCAGCTGGATATAGCCGTAATTCATTTTATGATCATAGGCAGTTTGGACATGATTCGTTTGAGCCGTGCAATGTTACTGATTAGAAACAAGCTGTCAGTTTTGCCTTATGATGGATTCACAATATCCTTCATTTATCTAGACTACAGGATAGTAGTTTCCAAATTGTAACACGGCAGAGAGGAAAATCGATGAGAATTATCTTGCTGCTAGTACTTTCGTTTCAATTGTTCTTAATTCTCGTATGTTTTATTTCCAAAACATGACATCTTAGTTCATCTCTGTATTATTACCTCGTTGCATCGATACTAATATGCGTCTGTATTATTACCAGTGCATTATAAAATTATTTGTTATCTGCGTTATTTCCAAAGTGTATCAATGTGAGGTGTTGTCTGTAAAATTGTCAACGCTTGTCAGTCTTAGTTCCAAAGTGGGCCAAACTCAGTTCTTATCTGTAGTATTCCCGCTCACAAGGCGGCCAGAGGAAACGCTTTATAGACACTGAAGATATCGCTCAAGGCTTTTGGAATTCATCACGACACATGGGAGACTGCTGCCAAGGACCGAAATTCATGGCGTACATCATTACGCAAGGGTGTTGTCACTTGCGAAGCAAACAGGACTGCAAGAGCTGTGAGGGGAAAAGTTAGTTAGTTAGTTAGTCACGGTTCCAACTTCATGGCAACGGGTCGTCCCCATATTGCTCCGTTCCTGTGCCAGTGAGGGGAAAAGACAGGATTGAAAGAAAAAGAAAAACTTCACTGGAGATCCACCTCCTGAAACGTCAAGCATTCTTTGCCCACATTGTCAAACAACATTTCGAGCCAAAACAGGCCTTGCCAGCCATCTTAGAACTCACGGTTCCAAATTGTCAAGCCCACTGGGTGAAATGAATGGTCATCATCATACTTGATGGACAAACACCATTCCCGGTATAATAAACAGTAGAGCCTAGCAGCCAATTTATTGTGGGCAGTGTATTATAAAGACAAAACTAGAATCACTGGGTGGCGTCTGTATAGCCAGATAAACATTTCACTTGCAAGTGAACACCAACTACAGTGACATTTCTCTTGACGTGTTTGTTCGTCACCATCGCAGTGTGCCATGCCGAATGACACAGGTAACCATCTTCCTGTACAGTCGTCTGTTTTTATTATTATTATTATTATTATTATTATTATTATTATTATTATTATTATTATTATTATTATGGGTGTTACTGATAAGTTCGACTTCGTGCCATCCAACCTGCCCATCCAACATTTCCTTTGAAGAGCGCGATCTCTAAAAGACCCGGTCTTCCTAATTAGGTATACTGTTCTTCAAGACCTCTCTTATAACGTGACCAACAGAGACAAAAGTCTTGCTCTGTTGCGGATCATCATCTGTTTTCGTGAATTGTGATCCATCGCACTTGGATTGAAATCCTCTATCCATTCTGGCTCTTAAACTTTCTGTGCGCTGTCGGAAGTTCGGGGTTCTGACCACACACTGGTTAGCTGGGCTGAAAGTTGACTTCTCATCCAGAAGACAATGGCAGACTACTGAACGCAAACTTGCCTAGCAAAATCAATCACAAACCACCAATAGGAACTGGGAGTGATTGCACTGCCCTGCAAAGAACAAGCACTATTTTGTTTAATTGTCCCGTGCGTTGACTGCTGGGTAGTGGGTTCACTCCACACACCTGTCCTTGGACTTAAACGTTGACTTTGTATTCACAAAGCACTGAAGAAGAAGAAGAAGAAGAATAAGAAGAAGAAGAAGAAGAAGAAGAAGAAGAAGAAGAAGAAGAACAACAACAACAACAACAACAACAACAACAACAACAACAACAACAACAACAACAACAACAACAAGACGAGGAGAGGAGAAGGAGGAGGATGAGTTGGAAATGGAGAAGAGGAGAACGAAGAATAAGGAAGAGAAATAGGAGGAGAGGAAAAGAAAGGAAAGAGGAGGAAGAATGAAGAAGTATTGCTGAGGAATATTGCTGTTGTCAATATTGCACCGGCCGCCGTAACTTCCCTGAGAGTCCAGATCATTTTTAAAAAAAATACCTGACACCGCGAGGTTTCGAATACACGACCCTGTCGCCGCAAGGCAAACATACTAGCCATTGCGCTACAGCGGTTCTCTGAAATATATAGACATTAAGAGAGGTCAGTGTGGTCGAAAGGTTAAGAGCTCGTGCTCTTAAACTTAATGTGTGCTGATGGCTTCATTCCCCCACACCATTCAGTTGGTCTGTAACATTGGCTTCTCGTCCAGAAGGCAACTATCGAACGTAAGATTGCCCAGAAAATCAATCGCAAAAGATCGCAAGTGTATTGCAAAGGACATGTAACATTTAAAGTGGGTATCGAAGCAGTTTGTGGAATTCGCTGGTAATTGCGAAGTATTATTACGAAGAACACTTTAATGTCAGTTTAGACACTCGACAAGCCTGACGCATAGGTTAGCCTCACTCTATGCAACACGTCCATTCGATTCGATTTCACCATTAGCCCTACCCCGTTCAACTTCAAGGAGAAGTTACAGTTAGGGTCCATCACCGGCTCAGAATGATAGTCCCGTGATTGAGTCAGCCAAAAGCAGCTGTCCACGGTTTTACCCTCACTGGAATATTAATCCGAAGGTGACTCTTGTCCATATGGTGGGAAATTAGCCTTATTTGTGGTAAATACTAGATGAGAGAGGTAGAGGGACTCTACGGCATGGATCGGTTAGTGTGTTGACTCCCTTCCCTGCCATGACACAAGACTGTCAAGAAATTTCTAACTCTGTCTTTCTCTATATTTCTTTCCACACATCTTTACGGTTGTCACAACATGCTCCAGTTGTTGTCTTCTCATAATGTGGTCAAAAATGATTCTTTCTGATGTGTGTCGTTAGTTGTTTTTGCCACTTAGCTTCCCTCAAAATATCCAGATTGCTCATTTAGACTGTCCAATTAATTTTTAGCATTCTTCTGTAAAACCATATCTCCAAGGTTTCCAGGGATTCTTTTGCCTGTTTACTAATTGTCCAGGATTCGCTGCTATAGGTTAAAATGTGTTCTATGTAACATGCAAGGACTCTTTTTCTAACTTTCAAGGACAAGGAACTATTGCACAACATGTTCTTCATATGATAGAATGCAGTTTTTGCTTGTCCTATTCTTTTGTTGTTTTTTTTTAAATATCTGTGACGTATCTTCCATCTGATATTATTCATGTGCCCAGATATTTCTGAACATGCCCCAAAATAACGTCATTTACTTTAATTGCACATTTTGGCGCAATCTGTTTCTTTATTATTAACATGACTTCTGTCTTTCTATTATTCAAGTTAAGGCCCATTTTGTTTCACTTTCTACAACCACTGCAACCCCACATGATATTTCTGGGTATTACGTGAACAACATCGAAACCGTCCAAGCATGTTTCTTCTTTAATTGTTCGTGAGTTTATTATTATGTGTACACCTTTGAAACCGACCAATCATTTCTCTTCTTAAATTGTTCATGAGTTACTGGACACAGAATTACTGTCCGTTTGTTATTTGACCTATGATGGTTTAATATAAAATTATGAGACCTATGGTGCTATCTCAATTGTTAGATACGAATTATGTCCGTATTCCATAGCTGTGGGTTCATGTGTACGATAGACCTGGCTAATGAAAACATTTAGGGGTGTCTAGTTGGTCATACGTCGAAGTACACTTGTTCATGCAGAGAGGCGCAGTCGTCATTTGGAGGTGACAGGTTCGAATCCCGGTCGGAAGCTATAGCTTTCAATGTTTATATTGCAGTCTCCAATTCCTTCTTCTAACTTCTGTGAGCGCTAAACGATACATGTGCGTTTATTTATGAACTATCTTAGTGGTTTCATAGGGTTCCCTAATTTATGTGTCCGTGTAATAATAGAAGTAATATCTTCATTACAATGGCAAACCACAGAAAGCACAGTGAGGAGTTCACATCGCTAATGTCCACTCAAGGCCAGGTTTAAGAAGCAGATAATGGACCCATTAGCGATAAGTGCTGGTATTGCTCTCAGCTTACACTTGTGAGACATGTAACCGCTGTAACAGGGCACACTCGTAGCGATAGCGTATCGGCTACACGCTTGCATACCGTACTGGGGGTCTTGGGTTCGATCCATCCCATGACGTTGTAATATTGTCTCCTAACGTTCTAACATTGTCTCGTAACGTCGTAAAATTGTCTCGTAACGTTGTAATATGAGTTGCTTATGTTTCGTGTATGGTTACAACATTCATTTGACAATATTTTTTTCTATGTAAATTCATGATTTCTCCTTCCTGGCGAAGGAGTTAAGGACTTTCTCCGTAGTCCCGCATATCCACTTGAGGAACGCAACTACGCGAGATTAGGTAGCGGATCGCGTCTCGCTGCTTACTTACGAGGGTATGTGAGCCGGTCGCTCAGAAAGCAATGGCAAACTACTGAGCGTAATCTTGTCAAGACAACAACAGCGGTACAATGCTGGTGTTGACGGCAATGTCCTGTATAGGATATGCGAAAAAACAAATGAGGATAGATAATTGGTGTGCGGTCGGCCTCCGTGGCGATGGCGTTGCGGACGCAATTTGTAATGCCGCTTACCCGCGTTCGAAACACAGCGGTGACCAATTTGGCAGCAGACCGTGTCGCGCTAGTTTCAACGTGTTAGTATGAGAGCCAGTAGTTTTGAAAGCAATGGCAAACTACTGAACGTAACACTTGCCAAGATATCAACAACGGCAGTAAAATGCTGGTGTTGACTGCAACGTCCTGTAAAGGATATGCAACTTAAAAATAACAATTAGTATGCGAAAGATGAGTTTTGGAAAGACCGGATATAAGACGGGCCAGCGTGCCCAATGTGTAACCTTGTGAAAATAAAGTTTGTTTGTTCGTACGTTCGTTCTAAGTCGGGACAGTTTCATATTGTTTACATTGACTAGGGTTATAGGTCTACCCAGACCAGACAATGTCCTGGCAAAGTAAAGGCGTCAGGTGCGATCGACTACATCAGCCACGGTTTGGTCTATAAATATATGGGCCTGGCTCCATAAGCCTTGTGTGTCTTAGGTGTGTAAGCGGGTCCTTTCCTTGTTGACAGTGCACATTCAACATAATACTTGTCCACACACCGACCTTTATTATACAACATAATACTTGTCCAAACACCGACCTTTATTATACAACATAATACTTGTCCACACACCGACCTTTATTATACAACATAATACTTGTTCACACACCGACCTTTATTATACAACAAAACACTTGTCCACACACCGACCTTTATTATACAACATAATACTTGTCCACACACCGACCTTTATTATACAACATAATACTTGTCCACACACCGACCTTTATTATACAACATAATACTTGTCCACACACCGACCTTTATTATACAACATAATACTTGTCCACACACCGACCTTTATTATACGACAGCCGTTTAGGGGCCAGCATGGCCGAATGGGTAAGAGAGCTCGTTCTTAAACATCCGATGTGCTGATGCCGAGGTAGCGGGTTCAATCCTTACACCGGAAAGTTCGACTACAATGTTGACCTATCGTCCTTGGCTTGGGGACGTAAATTACAAGTACCTCTGAAGTCAGAGTACGCCTGATGGTGAGGCACACTAGTAATATGGAAAGCTAATCCACACGCAAAAATCACTCCAGTGCACTCACGGGTATAGACTAAGCGTAAGTTCAAAGCGAGCGAGCCGGAATAAAAAACAGAGTTGCCCCGGGAAGGTTAACCCGGTCAACAAATGCCCACAGAAGTCGGATGTGTCGGCCTAACGGCGCAAGAACGCAGCTCTGCTGTAAACAGGCACAACGCAATCACGTCCGAAAAAAACTCCGGATGAACGCAGAAGAAGAGGAAGAAAAACAAATTTGCCTGCTGACACATTGGTAAGTAAAGGACAGGATTAGTGTATACGCCTTACGACGTATAAGCTTGTGTTGCTAGACGCACACTTTTATTGGCGAATCGTGACTCTGTGGTTGATGTGGTCGGTATCTCAGCAACCGCCTTTACTTTCCGAGGCATTTCCTGACACTCATAAGCTTGGAACATCAGTTTATAAAAATGCGTCCGGGTGAGAATTTTAATCCACGACCTCTGGGTCGGTAAGCAAGCGTCTAACCACTACGCTATCGCTGCCCCAACGCATTAGACCCCGGTTAAAACAGTTCGTATCCATTCGGCCATGGTGACCTCCAAACATGCTCGGGTTGATTGTGACGTCCTGTAATAACACACATGCAACGAACTAATGTATGCGAATTGCTATCACATAAATGTTGTGTTTAGCGCTATATATTCCAGTGTGTCTAAGTGGGGTGGGGGGGGGGGGGGGTGGGGGTGTATCATTTGGCATGTTATGTTTACGACTTTATAACAGCTGAACGAGATATTAATAACGCTGTCCAAACCCATTCAATCTGTACACAACAACTCACCGCGCGTGTCTTGCTTACTCCGTGTTTTGTTTTAGCTGCTTCCGTCTCATACACTTGTTGCATTAACTTATTCTACGCCAGATGTTGCACTGAGTTTCAATATGCGAACTATTACATTAATTTACTCCTCGCCAATTGGTACACAACTACGTCAGTTGTTACATTAACTTATTTTATGTTTATTGTTACATTGATTTACTACGAGTATATGTCAGGTATTACATTAACTACATTGACTTTACACTATGGTAGTCGTAACAGTAACTTAATATATGCCAGTTGTTAATTAACTTACTCTTTGCCAGTTGTTACATTGATGTATTCTGTGCCAGTTGTTACATTGATGTATTCTGTGCCAGTTGTTACATTGATGTATTCTGTGCCAGTTGTTACATTTACTTACTCTTATGTCACTTGTTACACTAGATGCCAATTGTTACAGTAACATACTCTGTGGCAATTATTTCTTCATCTCTCAACCCCACATATTATGATGTCTGCCAGATTATCCAGCCCGTAGACTTGTATCAAGTGTCTGAACCTGCCACTCGTCCATTCCTATTTTGTGTCATGGACATAATCTTATTCTTGGGAGGATAATCTGGTGGTTTTCTCTTAACTTCTACTTCTATATTTGTATATACTTTCCTGCTGTCAGATCAAGTATTAAAAGTAACACCATGGCATAGAAGGAATTAATGTTACACACATGAAAATGTCAGTTAATTTTATACAGAACACTTAGCATTCATCTTCTTTATACCCTCCATGTTTAGGAAGCTGGTCTGGTCGATACGTTAGGCAATTGTTCCTGGATGTACTCGCCATTAAGTCGTCTGGTTTCAAAATCGCGCATACAAGATGATGAATACGTATCTATGCTTTTATCACATTTGAGATAAACGCCAGGGTTCCGGTCACGTGATGGTTAAGTGCTTGTCTTTCTGCAGGTTTTTGGCGGGAGAACATGGTCCTCGGGCCTACCGACCTCCACCGTCAGCGACCAGGGAGGCTCTGTCAGAAGGTCAGCCAACTTTGCGGTGGGACCCCCTAACCTCTTCAAGAAGAGCAAGGGAGGGGGGAGCATCTCTTCGAGGGTAAGACAAGAGTTATCCTGTTGTACATTTCCTGTCCATGTTTGCCGATTACGGCTGGTGCGTCCAACAGTGTGTCTTTGTGTGCATGCATACAACAGCGTTTCTATATAGCCAACATTAGGGCGGCCTTCGTGCACTTTAGGGAAGTCGTTGTAGTGCAGTGGCTAGCACGTCTGTCTGCCGACCGGGTGATTATGTGTTTGAATCTTGCTCGGGGCAAGGTTTATTTTTAACTGCCCTGGGATTCCCAGTCGACACAGTGTAAATCCATCAGCACCATCAAGTGCCATGCCGATGAGCTTGCCGGGTCAAGGTTCGCCATCACCAGGCTCGGATCAGCTCTGTGTCCTGTCCCGATTATGTCACGTGGCCAGGCCATCCAGGTATTTATCTCTTAACCTTCCCTTTCGCTCTGTTCCCATCAAGTTTCCCAGTCCTCATTATTTCTCCTCAAATGCGCCCCCCCCCCTTTCAAAGCTGTACTTTTTACAACAATTTTTCTAATCAAAAAAGGTCAACATGGCCGAATGGATAAGAACGCGTGTTCTTAAACATCCGGTGTGCTGATGCCCAGGTAAGGGGTTCAACCCATACACCGGACAGTCTGGCTAAAATGTTGACCTATCGTCCTTGATTTGGGGACGTAAATTACAAGTACCTCTGAAGTCGGAGTGGGTTCGCCTGACGGCGAGGGACACTGTTAATATGGAAAGCTAATCCACACGCAAAATTCAGTCCAGCATTACTAGAAGTAGTGTGTATCGACTACGCTTTAGTTCAAAGCGAGCGAGCGCAAAAAAGTAGGTTCTAGAAAATGAAGCGCTATTGCGTGGTATTGACCATATTAACCACCGAGTGTCAATTGGACTATAAAAATATGGGACTAGAATTATATACGCATTGAATGGCACCTCGTCGTCTTAGGCGATAGTTTGTAAAATGGATTTATACCTCTACATAGCACAAAGCTAGATCTGAATTTAGAGACCATGTGTTGCCCATGCAGCATGTTCCCTCTCTCGGCCTGCCCAGTTTCCTCCAGAGGAAAGGTAACACCAATACATCTGGAACCAGACAAGCTGCAGAAGCTGCCGGATCAGCATAGCAATGATCTAACTGTCCGCCTGTCGGCGCTTCCATCCCAAACCAGTTGCCGACCAAGGCGTAGGGCCTGCCCTGCTATGACATTTAGTCTTTAGGTTTTATTTCCTCGCACTAGCTTAATGCTTATACCCTCCCAATTGTGCTCCTCCTCCCGTAGCTGTTGGCCCAATGTGGAGTGAGCGCCGCCCAACATTCGGCGCTAACAGAAAGCAGGTAGTATCGTCTATTATTCTGCAATTAAAACCCCTGGCCTTTGCAACCTTTGACCTTGATAACCCTTGGCTTTCCCTGCAACGCCAGTACGCTGGTAGCAAAAGCGTTGGCCAGTATTCATCAGTATCACTCGTATCCCAGCTAACGGCTTTTATTTTCTCTTCGTTCAGGCAGGATAACATTAGCACTGCAGCCAGAAGATTTATTTGCCGGGGATTACTAAAAGATTATTGAGGGGAATGAGGGAAATGGAAGACGGTATTGCAACACGGACACCGGGTTTGTCTGCGTGGATCTGAAAGAAAGGCGAGATAACATTTGAAAGGTAGTTTTCGGGAGATATAAATGAAATAAGCAGACTGTGGCATGGGTCAACCGTTAGTTATAATAATAAGGGCATATAACGATGGGTGTAACGGTGCTTCGCGGTCAGTGAACGAAAACGTTGAATTGAAACAAGGGAATGAACCGTCGAGGGGAACAGGGGAAATAATCATGGCGAGATAATTTAATCGGTAAGTGTATGATATATAATACATTTTAGGTCAGCAGGGCCGAATGGATAAGAGCACTAGCTCTTGAACTTCCTGTGTGCTGATGCCGAGCTAGCGGTTTCAATCCCTACATCGGTCAGTTGGACTAAAATGTTGACTTGAGGACGTAACTTAAAGTACATCAGAAGTCGCAGTGGGTTTGCCTCAAGGCGAGGGACACTGGTAGTAGGGAAATCTAATCTACATGCAAAAATCAGTTCAGTGCACTAGAAGTAGTAGCACGTGTATGGACTACGTTTGAGTTCAAGGTGAGTGAAAGGGTTTCATGTAATGTTTAATACACAGACAGACATACTGAGTGGCGGAATGGATAGGGGGTCAGCTTACCCGATAGCAAGTCGACCTCTGATGAAGTGGGCCTCAATAAACATTAAATAAATGTTAATAGCTGTAATGTGCGTTTAGTAGCTCTGTCTCCTGGTAACCTGTATCTGTAGACCTAGTCCGCCAATGTTTTTCCTACCATCAATTTATGTTTGGTCCAAACGCACGTTTTGTTTTGCACTGAATCTGTTAAATAATGTTCTGGAGTTAAAAGTGGGTGTGGGGCGTACAGGAAGACAGTGCTACGCATGCCTGGACGAGATCAAGAGGACTGAAAGACGCCTCTATGAAAACAACTTGAAGACGCCAGACAGTGTTGTATTACCGTACACGTGGCTTGGTTTGGGAGTCTCCGTTGAGAAGTGGTCAAGCCGACTGACTCAGGCTCCGAAGGTTGTGGGTTCGATTCCGGGCCATGTCCTTCGATTCACGAGTGCATTTATTTCTGAGACTCTTCATGGTCGTCGCTGGAGTTAACGGGGTTCGTTCTTTGCGCGTTGCGGAAAGAGACTGAGCCAAATGAGATAAAACCCGATGCAGTTAATTCGACCCTGTCGACTTTTAAGCGTCATTTTCAAACATGTGGCTTTCAATGCGGAGATCGCACATAAGGATATAGCATTAACAATTCTTAATGTTTCAGTTCTTGTTATGACTAGGTGTTTGACTCAATACTGTGTAGTGGTACATGGAATCATCCGTTGCTTTATCAAGCAACTCTTTGGATGCCGAGTCACACAGCGTGAACAACACATGGGGCATTGAATAAAGTTACACAGCGTGAACAACACATGGGGCATTGAATAAAGTTACACATCGTGAACAACACATGGGGCATTGAATAAAGTTACACAGCGTGAACAACACATGGGGCATTGAATAAAGTTACACAGCGTGAACAACACATGGGGCATTGAATAAAGTTACACAGCGTGAACAACACATGGGGCATTGAATAAAGTTACACAGCGTGAACAACACATGGGGCATTGAATAAAGTTACACAGCGTGAACAACACATGGGGCATTGAATAAAGTTACACAACGTGAACAACACATGGGGCATTGAATAAAGTTACACAGCGTGAACAACACATGGGGCATTGAATAAAGTTACACAGCGTGAACAACACATGGGGCATTGAATAAAGTTACACAGCGTGAACAACACATGGGACATTGAATAAAGTTACACAGCGTGAACAACACATGGGGCATTGAATAAAGTTACACAGCGTGAACAACACATGGGACATTGAATAAAGTTACACAACGTGAACAACACATAGAGGACATTGAATAAAGTCACACAGCGTGAACATCACCTGAGGGACATTGAATAAAGTCACACAACATGTACACAACCTATGACTTCAAGCACACACCATGTACAGCCTGTCTCGACATTTCATGCATTCAAACATTGTAGCAGCCCATAGGGACACTGTGCAAGAAAACACATAGGGAAGCACTGTGCGACAGTCACCATTAATTAAACAACTAACTCTATGAGCTCAACTATAGTCACTAACATGGAATGCAACAGCTGGATCGGGCATTGTGGTGTCGATTGACCTGGGAAAGCTGACACAGCAGTTGTATGGGTATTTTAGTGTCCTGTTTGCTTCTATACGATCAGCGAAGCGTAACCTCGCATTGACATTATGCTTTTCTGCTGCTGCTGCTTTTCTTCTTCTTCTTCTTCTTCTTCTTCTTCTTCTTCTTCTTCTTCTTCTTCTTCTTCTTCTTCTTCTTCTTCTTCTTCTTCTTGATGTGTATGTCTTTATCGTGTGTGTGTCTGGGTGGGGGAGGGTATGTGTGTGCTTTGCTTTATGTTTGAATGGGGATATATGGGTGACAAAGAGAGAGAGAGCGAGAGAGAGAGAGAGAGAGAGAGAGAGAGAGAGAGAGAGAGAGAGAGAGAGAGAGAGCGTGTTTATGATTGTGAGTGGGTACATGTGTATGCGAGGGAGTGTGTAATCTGTGTTGATTGACGAGGCCCCTCATACTCCCGGTGTGCCCATGTGTCTGGCCGTATTAATTCTAACGTCAAAGTCTCTGATTCTGGACAACGAAATTGATTCACTGACATCAAATTCAGACGGGAAGGTTTTTTTCCATCGTTAACCAGGTCCATCACCTTCCTGAGCCCATAACTTCCCTCGTGCTGATTAATACCTGGGGTTGTATTGTTTCTATGGTCTCGTTGGTTGTTCCAACATTTGATATGACTGTATTTCTTAACAAATTGCATTCTGCCTTTAATATCACCTCCGTGAAAGTATTTGGTCCTGAACAAATGGAATTCTTTATATAAAATATCTTTGATGAAAGTATTTAGTACTGACCAAATGGCATTGCTTCTACAGTATCACGTTTGTTAAAGTATTTGGCTTGGAGGAAATTGCATTCTGTTTATAAGTTCATATCATGAAAGTGTTTGGTCCTGAACAAGTTGCATTCTTTCTACAAATTCGGTTTACATAAATGTGTTTTGGTTCTTAAAAATGGCATTCTTCGCCTTCGACCACTTTAATTACACTATTTAGTCCTGAAAATGGGTTTCTTTTCATAACATAACTTGTATTCGGTCCTGCACTAATGGCATTCTTTTTATAAAAATCACTTTCATGAATGTATGTGATTCCGAGCAAATAAACATTCTGTCCATAAGATCACTGTTATGAAAGTATTTGGTCTTGCAGGAAGTAGCCGAATATAGTAGAAGAATTGTCTTGGTACATACACATGTAGAGTTAATACTGCTGGAGGGCAATTATACTGTAGATTTGCCAACAATAGGAAGCTATACACAACGTTTTTCAGTCAGCTTTCCATGGCCAAGTTAAGTCACATGCATCACGCTACAAAGGTGCTGGGTTCGTTTGCTGACCCCCCACCATTCGGTTCATAAGTTCATATTTTCTGAGATCTCCAGGACCATCGCTGGGGCTGTACATTCGTGCTCCGTGCTACGCTTTCCGCAAGGCCACTGTACGGAAAGAGACCGAGCCATGTGGTCTAAAACTCTGCGCGATAAAGTTGAGCCTCATGCCTCTAAATCTCTATTAATTGCGCAGACGTTTTGGAGCGAGCGCAAAACGTTAAAATTACGTCGATAGATGTTCGACAACATTGCAAATGCCATGTTTATATTGGCACTATAATGTGGATTAATTATAGCAAACAACCGCATTCCGTTCACAATAATAGTTAATGTTGCCATTTAGAAAACAGAAACACCCGAATCCAGTAGGAGTGTTGACTTTTCACTTGCCAGCATGTCTTGCAGACAGCATGAAACAATCAACAACCCGAGCCCTATCACACTTTCTAAGCCAACCCTCTCCTATTACCCACCCCCAGATTGCAATGCCTGTCATTGTTCTTCTGTTCACGGATACATCTGAACATGGCACCAGTGCATTCAGAATGAATCTATTCAATGTTATCGTGTTTACTTTTGAATAGACGGCTCTTACAGAAAACAATTTGTCAACAGGATTTGTTGGGGTGGTGGACGCTAAGGAAGTTTCAGCAAGCGAGGTAAACGCGGAAACAAAGTTTCATGAAATCGAACTCCACGGAAGAAAGTCAACACGTTGAGGATCTCTGACTATAATCGCTGCTGTACAAACAGAATCTTCGAGAAGTTTCCCTGCCTTTATACTCGCTAAATCCTCTTTTCTATCAGTTAAATCCAAATAATCAATTCACGCGTAAAAGCTTCTGGATTTACGAATGCTTGTCATTATATTGCCAATAGGGATAACATGTATGGAACATTTGTGTCAATAACCACGTTAGAAACTCATTTTAGAGCCGGACAGAATTGGAACCATAATATGTTGCAGACGCCATGTCTGCCTTCAAGTTGAATGCTCTGTACAAACAGAATTGTATTTACTTCCACAAGGAGTCATATCTTTCTGAAGCTAGAAAGATGATAGATACACATTACCGACTCATCCGAAGAGAACACGTAAGTCTTCAGACTCCACACAGGGCACAACAGGCTGAAATATCACTTGTTTAATAAAGTAAAGATAGGAGATACTGTTGAACTAACAAAAGGGCAGCTAAATATGTTGTGTAGGAAATGTCTAACATATGAAGAACAGACAAAAGTGTTTTAGCCAATACCAGCTCCATTTATGGACATACTCTATAAAGATATCAACAATCTCAAGTCGACTGCTGCTTTCTTTGCATTGTATTGATACTAACGCCTGAAGGTGGATGAAGACGAAGGAGTTATTTTTTTTTTTTAAAACGTGTGTATAGACAGAAAAACTATGTTGACGTTAATATATCACTCTAAGGTGGCCAGAGACGGCCGCGGCAAAGAACATTAGAGATTACACTCTAAGTTAATTGTGTGTCCTTTACGGGCCGCCAACTGAGGATAGGCGGCACAGGCATCAAATGCAGTCACTTACTGCGGGACCTGCCTCGTCTTACAGATGCGGAAACTGTGATGGAGATTGTCACTCTCACATTGAACGATACACTCACCAGCGGTGATGTCAGGTACCTCCCTAGCAGCACAACTCTATAGTCCTTCAGGACTGAAAGAGGCCTACTACTACGGGTTGCTGCAGTCAACGGTGGTGGGATACGGGTATCATCTATCAAAGAAGTTAAGGTACCCGTTTATTCTTCATTTCAACACCCCCCCCCCCCCCCAACCGCACCCGAATCAAGGTAACGTGACGCCATTGAAAATTCGAAAATTGTGCAAAGAGGTAAAAGGAGAATGGCTTGAGGAAACTTGCAGAAAAATGGAAAACCAACATAACAACCGGAATATCAAGTTAATGCACACAAAAATTAATGACATGATTAACAAAAGAACATAAAAATCAACGGATGCCTAATGACCAAAGATGGCAAAATCTTAATAGAAAACAGATTTTAAATGCTTGGTCAGATTATATGAAACATCTTTATAACGATGCAAAAGAGAAACATTATGGTATTCCATAAAATAATGAAGGACAACAAGAGTTGGAGATGGCAATTCACAATGTTCTTAACCATATGATCAGTCACGCTGATCTATCTATCTATCTATCTATCTATCTATCTATCTATCTATCTATCTATCTATCTATCTATCTATCTATCTATCTATCTATCTATCTATCTATCTATCTATCTATCCGTCCGTCCGTCCGTCCGTCCGTCTGTCTGTCTGTCTGTCTATCTATCCAGAGAGAGAGAGAGAGACAGAGAGAGAGAGAGAGAGAGAGAGAGAGAGAGAGAGAGAGAGAGAGAGAGAGAGAAATTCGAACCGGCTAGAAATACGGTGAGAGAAAGACATTTAAGGCACACTAGTGGTAATCTGTAGACAGGAACATCAACAATCTTAGAAGATGGGTAGACGGGTAGACGGACAGAGAGATGAAGTGGTGACGTAGCAGGGCGCATTGTAAACTATTCTTAAACGAGAAAATCACAGCGATGGTGGTGGGAGTGAACGAGCAAGCAGTCAAGCAAGAGAGAGAGAGAGAGAGAGAGAGAGAGAGAGAGAGAGAGAGAGAGAGAGAGAGAGAGCTTTAAAAACGATGGCTATGAAGTCCGTTCTAGAGGAGCTCATGGCAAATCAATAAAGGTCAGAAATAACTTCAACAGGTCTGGTCTGCCCTAAACTCCAGCCCTGCTGGTTCACATGACTCAGCTCAACTGCAACCAAGTGTTCCGGACAGTCAGCAGTGCCTCTTCTCCTCACTTAGCTTGTTTACTGGTTAAATGTCCACCTTATTTACAGGTGCGGGCCGCGGTGGTGCAGTGGATAGCACGCTTGCTTGCCCGCCCGGTGGTCATGTATTCGAATCCTTCCAGTCTTTTTAATCTTCTAGTTTAGTCGATGGATCAACATCACGGCACACGGGTGTAACCCATAAGTGCTCCGTTCTCCTCCTAACTCAAACCTGAGTCTGGAGAAACTCAGCTCAGTGCACGAACTCCGTAGCACCGGCGAGGATCCTGAAATACTTTGGGTAGATTTTTAACTCGAAATTTTGCCCGGGCAGCGCCGTTAGGCTACTCTTTTTCGACTTACAACTGCCAAGGGATTTTTTACGTGAGCAACAATACATACGCCGGTCTCTCTGGCCGAGGGGTTACAACACTTTCTCCGTAATCCCGTTTATCACGCAGAGTCTCGTAGCGGGCGAGAACTGGCAGCGGTTCTAACCTCGCTGGTGACTTGCGGGATAACTGAGCCGGCCGTTCAGAAAGCAATGGCAAACTACTGAGCGTAATCTTGCCAAGAAATCAACAGACAGCTGAAAGATGCTGTTGTTGACAGCGATGTCCTGTAAAGGATATGCGAATTAAAAAAAAAAAAAAAATACATACGGGCGTCCGATCTCACTACCCAGAGACCAGGGGAAATTTTATTACTAGAAGTCCACGTGAAATAAATCCCGGTCCTCACCGGGGCATGAACCCGGGACCTCCAGCACTCGAGGCGAACACCATACGACGAGACCACGTAGTCCCACTGGAATCCTTCCAGACCGACCCAGCCTAAAATTGGCTATTGTGAAACTTCCTAGTAAGTAAAGGCAAAAGTTGTATTATTGACCACATCGAGTGCCGATGGGTATAAAAAATATGGGGCTGTCATCATTTAACCAATATGTATAATGGCATGAAAGGAGATTTTTTGACTGCTATTTAAAGGAGCTGTTATAGCGTCCTGGTTCCAAGGTCAGTCATCATGAAGTGGCATGTAAAGTTCTGCTGTAATGAGTCTCCTGCACTAGGTGCTCCTTTTTTTATATTTTTACATTGCACTCGTGCTTCTACGCAAGCTTCTTCCTTTCCATCTCTTGTTTCCATAAAACGTCGTCAAGTCTATTTCTTGTTTCCATACAAACTTATTCCAGTCCACCTTTTGTTATTGTTCTCTTCTTTCCATACACTCTTATTCCAGTCCGTCTCTTGTTTCCGCGCAAGCGTATTCCAGCCCATCTCTTGTTTTCATGCAAGCTTATTCAAGTCCATCTCTTGTTTCCATACAAGCTCCTTCCAGTCCATCTCTTGTTTCCATACAAGCTTCTTCCAGTTCAGCTCTTGTTTCCATATAAGATTATTTCAGTCCATCGCTTGTTTCCATATCAGCTTATTCCACTCCATCTCTTGTTTCCATACAGTTTTCTTCCAGTTCATCTCTTTTTTCCATACAAGCTCCTTCCAGTCCATCTCTTGTTTCCATACAAGCGCCTTCCTGTCCATCTCTTGTTTCCATACAAGCTCCTTCAAGTCCATCTCTTGTTTCTATACAAGCTCCTTCCAGTCCACCTCTTGTTTCCATACATGCTCCTTCCAGTCCATCTCTTGTTTCCATACAAGCTCCTTCCAGCCCATCTCTTGATTCTATACAAGTCAAGCTCCTTCCAGTCCACCTCTTATTTCCATACAATTTTCTTCCAGTCCATCTCTTGTTTCCATACAAGCTCCTTCCAGTCCATCTCTTGTTTCCATACAAGCTCCTTCCAGTCCACCTCTTGTTTCCATACAATTTTCTTCCAGTCCATCTCTTGTTTCTATACAAGCTCCTTCCAGTCCATCTCTTGTTTCCATACAAGCTCCTTCCAGTCCATCTCTTGTTTCCATACAAGCTCCTTCCAATCCATCTCTTGTTTCCATACAAGCTCCTTCCAGTCCATCTCTTGTTTCCATACAAGCTCCTTCCAGTCCATCTCTTGTTTCCATACAATTGTCTTCCAGTCCATCTCTTGTTTCCATACAAGCTCCTTCCAGTCCATCTCTGTTTCCATGCAAGCTCCTTCCAGTCCATCTCTTGTTTCTATACAAGCTCCTTCCAGTCCACCTCTTGTTTCCATACAATTTTCTTTCAGTACATTTCTTGTTTCTATACAAGCTCCTTCCAGGCCATCTCTTGTTTCCTTCTTCTTCTTCTTTCGTTCGCTTGAAATATGTCTATATCTGCAATGTCGTCTCTTGCATGAATTGAACTGTTTTTTTCAGTTCACACAGTGGTCCATAGAGTTTATCTTCCACTGTCGTCTCTCTAGGCCAGAAGGTTTGCCTAGATATGTTATATTTTGGGCAGTCTTGGAGTATGTGCTCTGCTGTCTGCGACGCCAATCCACATGTGCACATGGCTGTTTCACCAATCTTGAATTTTTTATACATGTGGTTGCGTAATCTATTGTGTCCTGTTCTGAGGCGCAGAATAATGACTTGTTCTGGTCTGTCCATAATGTGGTAGTCATCTTGAGCAGGTTTTGGTGGCTTTCTGACTGATTTGATCATTCTTTTCTTTTGGTGGTATGTAACGGGCACATCAGGCTGTTCCTCTTTGGCTCCTTCCTTAGCCAATTGATCAGCTCTGTCGTTTCCGGGTACTCCACAGTGGGATGGTATCCACTGTATGGTGACTTTATGCTGACTGCTAAGTTCAGAAAGTAGTGTCCTTAGTACTGGCAATTTCCCAGAGAGGAGCGCCTCGAGTACTGATTTTGCATCTGTTAGTAGCACCACAGGTTGTGTACCATTGCTGTTATTTAGTAATTTCTCTGTTGCTATCTTGATTGCCTCAATTTCGGCATCATAGTTATGGCAGTACTTTCCTGTCGGTACTCTGGCTGTGTCCCTGGTATTATTTGGGTATTCTATGTACACTCCCGCTCCTCCATTTCGAACAGCATTTTGTGCTGACCCATCTGTGTAGACTCGGATCCAGAGGTCCTGTGGGTATTCTTCATCAAGGAAGCTGAGAGTGGCTGTTCTGCGCTGCACACTGTTCTGTTCTTCCTTGTCAAATATTCCTCTCACTTTTGTCTGGATTTGTAACGATAGTCTATGCTCATCTTTCCATGGAGTTCGCTCTGGAATAGTTGTTAGGGGGATACCAACTGTGGGCAGATCAGTGGTTTCTCTGCAGAGTCGTTTGGCCTGGTGGATAAAACTACTTCTTTTCAACCGCCCCATAGCTAGGTTTTCAAATCTGTTCTTCATAGGGTGGCCTGGCAAGCTGAGGAACTTTTCTGCTTGTATTAGCGTTTTCGTATCTCTGCGCTCACTCAGTGCCTGTGTCCTCCCCATCTTCTCCATTTCCACTATAGGGGTTGATCTCATCCCTCCAGTGGTGACTCTAAGTGCTTGATTTTGCACCTTGTCCAGCTCTTGTAGTGTGGTATTTGATGCTGAACACCACGCAGTTGACCCATATTCCAGGTGTGGTCGTGTGCTCTGTTGGTAAACTTTGCTAAGTATTTTCGTACTGGCTCCCCATGTGGTTCCACTTAGCTTTCTCAGGATGGCTATTTTCCTTCTGGCTTTTGCTACTGCTTTGTTGATGTGCTTTCTCCATGTCAGCTTGCCATCAAATGTTACTCCAAGGTATGTTGGTTCTTTATCTTCTCTTAGGGGTGTTCCATTTATCTGGATGATCCCTGCCTTTTGTTTTGGAGAGAGGGTAAATAGGGTGGTGCTGCACTTGTCAGTGTTTATGCTGACACACCATCTATTTGCCCATGCAGCAAATGTATCTACAGCTCTTTGTAGCAATCTGGTGGCCACTGATGCATATTCATTTGTGCTCCATAGAACCAGGTCATCGGCGTACATTGCCGCTTTAATTCCATGCGGTAGGTGAGCAACAAGATCATTGATGAAGATTAGAAAAAGTGTGGGGGACAAGACTCCGCCCTGGGGGACACCGTGACGAAGTAGTACTTTATTGCTCTTGAGTCCGTCTATCTGTACTCGGGCTCTTCTGTTGTGCAAGTATGCTTTCACCCATTTGTACATTCTTCCATTGACTTTGCAGTTTCTCAGTTTCTTCATCAGACCTTCTTTCCAGACTTTGTCAAAGGCTTTCTTCAGATCTATCCATGCCGCAAGCACCAGCTTCTTCTCTTGGAATGCATCCTCAATTTCTTGAGAGAGGTAGGTTGTCTGATCTTCCGTAGAGTAGCACTGCCTAAAGCCAGCCTGCTGTGGCACAAGGATGTTTTTACTTTCAATGTACCACTGCAGTCTGTGATTGATGATGCGCTCCAGTGTTTTGCAGAGACAGCTGGTGAGGCTAATTGGTCTGTAGCTAGAGGCAATGGAACCATCTTTCCCTGATTTTAGGAGGGGTATCATGATTGCTTCTCTCCAGGCTTGTGGAACACTGCCTAAGGTCCAGCTGTTATTGAAGATCTGCAACAGCTTTGTTTTGGCCTCTGTTCCTAGGTTCCTGATCATTTCATTGGAGATACCATCAGCTCCTGGTGACTTTCTCATTTTCAGTTTTGATATGGCTAGCTCCAGTTCGCTGATTGTGATGGGTGCCTCCAGAACCTCATGTACTATTTCCTTCTGTCCTGTATGTTGTCGTTTCTCTCGAATCTCTTGTTGTTTCTCTGGACTAATTTTGATATTGCTATCTTGTGCGAACGAGTCCGCAAAATGGTCAGCTGCTTGCTTTCTTGTTAAGATTTTTCCATCTTTATGTAGTGCAATTTTTGAGTTTCTCCCTGTGCCCTCGTCATTAAGCTGTTTTATTAGCTTCCACAATTTCCTTGTGTCTCTTTCAAAGTTCAGAGACTCCGTTTTCTCCTGCCAGCTTTTCCGTCTAGCCTGCAGCTTGGCCCTTTGAAATTTGGCTTTTGCATGCTGGAATTTATTGTGGTGCTCTTGGCTGGGTGTGGCCTCTGCTTGCTTTCTACACACTTCAACATCATTATGCAACTGTTCCAGTTCACTACTCCAGTAGGGTTTATATTGTTTACGGGCTCCTCTTGGTACTGTTTCTCGCGCTGCCTGTAGTATGCATTTCCCAAACTCTTCAACTGCTTTATTTATGTCTTTCTCGGTGTTCAGGTTTCTAACCAGTATGCTGGTGCGATGCTTGTACATTGCCCAGTCTGCTTTCTTGTAGTTCCACCTCGAGAGGGTGCTGCTTTCACTTACAAGCTCATTTTCTACGGTTAGAAAGACTGGCCGATGGTCACTGCCACCAAGTTGTTTCCCAACAGTTCGTGTAATGTTCCACTCCAGGTCTGGTGAATGAAAAGCCAGGTCAGGTGTAGTTGTAGAGTGCCATGATCTCGAGTAGAAAGTATGTGGGTCGGACGGCTTGTTAATCAACATGAATCTATTCTCATCCTGCCAGTCTTCCAGTCTCTCTCCTCTCTGGTCCATGTGATCATAGCCCCAGCTCTGCGAGTGGCTGTTGAAATCGCCACACACAATCATTTTTTCTTTTAGTGGTAGAGTGTCCAGTGCCTGTGGGCGGTCACTTGGACAGTAGTAATTGATCAGATGTAGATCTGTATTACCTGTCTTAAGTTTAAGTGTCTGATACTCAGCCCCTTCCATGTAGACTTTGATTTGGGAAGCCATGATGTTATTTCTTACAAGGGTCAGTATCCCACCTTTTCGCCTGTTCTTTCGGTCAGATCGGTAACACTGGTAGCCTCTGATTTTGAAGGCTATATTTTCATTGAGGTGAGTTTCTTGCAAGCAACATATGCTTACTTTTTCTTGGTCCAAGATTTTTTCTAATTCTATTTTTTTGTTGCTGACTCCCTCCGCATTCCAGTGCATTATTTTAAGTCTTCGTTTAGTATGGCCAGTCGTCCTATTCTCATGTCCCCTGGCTCCACAGGACATCTGAGAAGGACCTCCAGTAGTTGGGGTTGGACCCTTTCGAGACATAGGGCCCGGCACTGCACCTGCCTGGGGGTCCAAAGCAGGGCGAGCACCATAACGATTAGCAGTAGTCGACATATTCCATTTTGCGTGATTGCGTGGCATCCTGATTTCTGTGGTGCGCCTCTTGGCTGGTTGCCTCCGTCTTCAGCACCTTTCTTTGCTAGAGCAGACTGTGGTCTCACTCGAGTGTAGATGTGTACGCGCGCACACACCTGTCAGCGCATGCATGTACGTGCATACACATCTAGAGCATACTGGTTATTTTCCGGCGCCAGAGACTCGCCGTCGCCCCTTCTCCTGTTAGTTTAAACAGGTCCGCCACGTGAAGGCCAGGAGTTGGACTTTTGCTGCATAGGTTATGTATTCACGAGCCATTGAGGTATTTGAGCAATGTTGGGCGCTCACCCCAACATCGCGCCTCGGCTACATACAGCAACATTTGGAACCCTCTTGTTTCCATACAAGCTCCTTCCAGTCCATCTCTTGTTTCTATACAAGCTCCTTCCAGTCCACCTCTTGTTTCCATACAATTTTCTTCCCGTCCATCTCTTGTATCTATACAAGCTTCTTCCCGTCCATCTCTTGTTTCCATACAAGCTTCTTCCCGTCCATCTCTTGTTTCCATACAAGCTTCTTCCCGTCCATCTATTGTTTTCACATACATTTCTTCCAATACATCTCTTGTTATTGTTCTTTTGTTTTTATACAAACTTCCCCCAGTTCATCTCTTGCTAATGACGCTAATGTTCTCCCACATGTAATATTCCGAAGTCGATACAACCTCACAAAGTGGATAGTGACGTTTTTGGGGAAGTAGACGGCTACCTTGATTCCATTGGTCACCTGGTTAAGACAAAGTGGGTCCAGCATCATAACTCACTATGCTACAAGGGAATGTAAAACATGATGCTTTAAGAGTGTCTTTCACTATGCATGTAGATAATCATTGGCTACTATAGCTGGAGGAAAGACTAGCACCAAACAGCAACCCACAAACAGCATTGATGATTAGATGCAGCGGTAACACCGCAAGATGTAAGACCCCTCAAGCCATCGATCAGCCCGTTTATAGAAACAGCGTACAACGTATAGACAGCCCACACACAGTCCTTGCCAAGAAAGTTTACTGAACCGGTCGCCGAAACGCATAACAAGGATCGTGGGAAGAAGAGGTCGTAGTGGTTGTGATTGTAATTGTATCTGTATAACAGTAGTTAGCTTGTGTTCGGAAGGTCGTGGATTCCTCCCCCAGACTGGGTCATTCAACCCGAGGGTGCAGTTTTTCCCGGGGATTCCCGGAGTTCATCGATGGAGTTACGACATATGTTCGTGCTTTGTGCGATGCTCTCGGCAAGCGGCTTGCATTGAAGTCGTCACTCCCGACTTTAGTACTTGTAGGAGAAGTAGCATCAGCAGTGGTGATTGTTGTGGTGATGATAGTGATGGTGCTGATGATAGTGGTTGTGGTGATGATTGTGATGGTGGTGATAGTAGTGATGGAAATGATAGTGATGATGAATGTGATAGTGGTGATGGTAGTTATGGTAATGGTGAGGCTGATGATAATGGTGGTGATAATAGTGATGGTACTGGTGATGGTGATAGTAATTGTGGTTGTGTGACTGTGATGATAGTATTAGAAAGAAAGAAAGAAAGAAAGAAAAAAAGAAAGAAGATCCCTGGAGCACACTAGACAATAGGAAGTTGTGAAAAGTGTACGAAAATTTGATTGAAACCTGCAACCCCCCCCCCCCCCCTCCCCTCCCCTCCCACCGGTCTAATAGTAAATATCATTAATACCGTCACAGCTGTTGTTGACGTCATTGTTACATAAAATGACACATGTCCGGATTACGACATCAGTTCCTCAATGGTGATGACGATTTCTCAGTGATGACAATTTCTCAGTGATGACAATTCCCCAATGTTGACGAGATTATTTCATCACTAATGACGACATGCGTTCCCTTTTCTCCAATAATGATGATGTCAATTCCTCAATAATGACAACATCAGTTCCTCAATAATGCCGGTGTATGTTCCTAAATGATGACGACATCAGTTCCTCAATATTGACGACGTCAGTTCCTCAATGATAACGACATCAGTTTCTCAATAATGCCAGTATCAGTTCCTCAGTAATAACGACATCAGTTCCTTAATGCTGGTGACATCAGTTCCTCAGTGATAACGACATCATTTTCTCAATAATTGTCGCCTGTCGTCCCTAGGGGAAGTGGAATCAACAAGCACACTTTTTAAACTCAATATCATCAGCCTAGGAATCTGCCGGACCCTTGTCTACACACCTCCTTTCAGTCTTTGGATCACTATCTCTCTCTCTCTCTCTCTCTCTCTCTCTCTCTCTCTCTCTCTCTCTCTCTCTCTCTCTCTCTCTCTCTCTCTCTCTCTCTCTCTTTTTACCACAAGACAATACCCCTCTTCATATTCCCCCAGAACATACCCACACAACTCTGGCTTCTAGTAAATGATAAAATAATTTAATAAAGAAAAGTGTCAGGTGTGTGCAAAGTATTGTGTAGAACGTCTGTAGTATTGTCTATGGTGTATGCGAGAAGAGACCAGTGAGTTCAGGATCGTTCAACATAATGTTCGGCCATACCACATCACAATACCGTAAGTTCTGAAAAGACCTCACCGAATGAAGCGTCTCTCCGGACAGTGGTTGACTTCTTGGAGTTGTTCGTATATATAGTCTGGGTGACTGGTCACCAATACTGAATATGGTATACTAAAGTCCATAAGTTCGGAACACCCGGTGTATCTAATGTGTCTATAACAATCCTGGAACCTAGGAATCCCGGCACTTCTCTCACACGAACCCTAAAAAACAACTACTGGTGTCTGTTCGAGTAAATTCCTCCTGTCTGTTTGGGAAAGGTTACTGCATAGTTGTCCTCACCATTATACCTTCTCTACATAATAATGTCATAGTTCTGAGAAGTAGTCACCATTAATATAAATCAGCCTTTTCGGAACTCAGCCACTGCCAACTAGCCTTTTTTTTTTTTTGGTTAAACAATCAAGGCTTAGATATGACTTTGATTAGTGGAATGGTGTCCCATTTCCGAGGCCATTTAACAGAACTGCACTCAGTGTGACTGTCATTGTCCACCTCTCCCAGCTGTCCTTAATTTCTCCGGTACAGTAGATTTGCACTCAGTGTGACTGCCCTTGTCCACACCTCTGAGTAATACTTCCCTTCTTCTACAACGTGGAACTTGTCGAAAAGAGAACACTCGGTGAGAGAAACCCGATTCGAACCTACTATATGTGAGTGCAGGCCGAAGGCCACACTCAGATATTTATATCCTAATTAACATTGCACTAAACTCTGGCAGAAAGCAGAGCAGTTCATCACATTGGCCTGAGACGTGGTAAGAACAGGAAAGACTAAAGGAAATCCCCAGCAGACACCCTTCCGAAAGATTCTACCATTGACGTTTCCCCCATCCCTCCAACCACCCTCAATCTCACTGAATATCATCCCACGACATTAATGTTAACCTGCCGAGTTCAACGATATATTACTTGATCTAGTTTAAGCTACGCATCAGCCCGCTGCGGCCGATGCTCCTAGAATAAGTTCACACAACGCACTATCACTATGCTCGATTCCAAGAATCTATATCACTATAATACCTTATGTAATCTAGTCCTGTCCTGAATTGAATCCACAAATTGACATGATAGACATATGTCCGTCTAATTTAATCGACACAGGTCACAGTAGATTCTTTTCAACATTGGAACAGGAATATCTTAAAACTCCAGCCCGGTTTAATCCCGTTAGCACTCTGATTGCAACTTTGTTTATTCCTACTGCCGAGAGCTGTGTCCGAATGACGTCACTCACGTGGCCAGAATCCAGGCTCAGAAAACTCTCCTCCTTGTCATTTCTCAGATCTGGTAAACAGAATGCCGACGTGTCTCCTTTGATCCTGGGAAAATCTCAAAGAATCCTGGCTATGTTTGATCTGATGAAAGCTTTTCCCCCACTAACAACAAAAAGTTGCAGCGGCCTAGACCGACTGTCTCTGGCCTCTCATCATTCGGTTCGACTACCTCCAGTAATTCCGTGACAATAATGTCGACGTCAGTTCCTAAATGATGACGACATCAGTTCCTCAATATTAATTGCATCAGTTCCTCAGTAATTACGACTCAGTTCCTCAATAATGACAACATCAGTTCCTCAATAATAACATCAGTCCCTCAATGCTGGTGACATCAGTTCCTCAATAATGACATCAGTACCTCACTGATGACGACATCAGTTCCTCAATGATAACGACATCAGTTCCTCAATAAAGACGACATCAGTTCCTTAGTGATGACGACATTAGTTCTTCAATAATGACATCAGTTCTTCGGTAAGGACAACATCAGTTCCTCAATTATGACGACATTAGTTCCTCAGTGATAACGAGATAAATTCCTCAATAATGACGTCGTCAGTTCCTCAGTAATGACGACATCAGTTCCTCAGTAATGACGATATCAGTTATTAAATAATGACTACATCAGTTCCTCAATGATAACAAGATAATTTCCTCAATAATGACGACATCGGTTCCCTAATAATGACGACATCAGTTCCTCGGTGATGATGAAAACATCCGGTTGAGCTGGTCAAGTTTCCGAGCCCTTCCATTCCCTTGACGCTTCTCCGCCCACTGTCTACAATATAAATCATTCTGTCCCCTGCGTCCTCTACGATCTGTTTTGTCATTTTCCCTCCCCCGCCAATTCATACACTTAATATTTTTTTTAAAACTTTTAAACGTAGCGTTCAATCATATAAAATAGAGACATTCTGCAATAAACATAATGTTTGTTTTGTATCATGTAAATGGGTTTTTACTTTTACCTGAGGTATTTTGTTACTTTTATGACGTTAGGGAATTCCCCAAAGCTCGTCATTCTCCCATGTAATTTCCACGTAACTGTGTTATACCTAACATCCATTGATATACGATCTCCAGTGAATGACGTACAGCGAATATCATTAAATGCGGTTGTTTCCCTCGACGAACATTGGCCTTGACATTATTTGTGCTTTGTTTTCTAAAGCTTATTGTACTTTCACGCGCCAGGAATGATTGACACGGCTAGTGATGACGCCTTCTTTTGTGTGTGTGGGCTATCAATATGGTGGTGTGTCCGAGTATACTGTTTCCCTCAGGGGAACGCTGCAGTCTTTGCGTGGTGGTGGGTTTGAATCCTAATGTAGACTTAGCTGTCGGTGTTTCTGTTGTCTGGTGAACCCTCTGATTTCTACTTGTTACCATTCTATGAGTGGCGATCAGTACCTGTGGATTTATTTATCATGCAATATTTTTAGAATTACTTTTATGTCTTAATACGCGGTGGACCAAGAAGAAGCAAAATTCTGACATTTTGCAAGATTTTATAATCGAATAAGATATGCTCTTAAAAAGCATCTTGTCTCAGGCACAAAAATACGTTGGGGTTTTGGCTCATATATCTTGTCTTGGACACTAAAATACACCGGGGTCTTTGCTCATATATCTTGTCGCTTAAAAGTCGCTTAAAAGTCGACAGGGTCGACTTCATTGCACCGGGTATTATCCCATATGGCTCGGTCTCTTTCCGCAGCACGGAAAGCGTCGCACAAAGCACGAACTCCGTAGCTTTTAGTGACGACCCACAGGAGTCTCCGAAACATTGAACTCGTAAACCGAAGGACGCGGCCCGGTATCGAACCCACAACCTTCGGAGTACGAGTCAAACGGCTTGACCACTTCGCCACAGAGACTCCCTCATATATCCCTATCATATATCTTGTCTTGGACGCTAAAATACACCGGGGTCTTGGCTCATATATCTTGTCTTGGACGCTAAAATACACCGGGGTCTTGGCTCATATATCTTGTCTTGGACACTGAAATACGTTGGAGTCTTGGCTACTATATCTTGTCTTGGACACTGAAATACGTTGGAGTCTTGGCTCATATATCTTGTCTTGGACACTGAAATATGTTGAAGTCTTGACTCATATATCTTGTCTCGGACGCTGAAATATGTTGGAGTCTTGGCTCATATATCTTATCTTGGACACTGAAATACGTTGGAGTCTTGGCTCATATATCTTATCTTGGACACTGAAATATGCTGGAGTCTTGGCTCATATATCTTATCTTGGACACTGAAATACGCCGGGGTCTTGGCTCATATATCTTGTCTCGGACACTGAAATATGTTGGAGTCTTGGCTCGTATATCTTGTCTTGGACACTGAAATATGTTGGAGTCTTGGCAGATATATCTTGTCTTGGACACTGAAATATGTTGGAGTCTTAGCAGATATATCTTGTCTCGGACACTGAAATATGTTGAAGTCTAGGCTCATATATCTTGTCTCGGACACTGAAATATGTTGGAGTCTTGGCTCGTATATCTTATCTTGGACACTGAAATATGTTGGAGTCTTGGCTCGTATATCTTGTCTCGGACACTGAAATATGTTGGAGTCTTGGCTCATATATCTTGTCTCGGACACTGAAATATGTTGGAGTCTTGGCTCATATATCTTGTCTTGGACACTGAAATATGTTGGAGTCTTGGCTCGTATATCTTATCTTGGACACTGAAATATGTTGGAGTCTTGGCTCATATGTCTTGTCTCGGACACTGAAATACTCTACGGTCGACACAGCGTGATTAAAATCAGTACCACCTCATTTCACAATTTCCAGGGAATTATGTGGGAAGGAAGGGATATGTGGAACTGAACTGACAATCGAACTTCATATGTCGTGGCCAAGAATATGTTCAGACCGAACACTTCACACCTCGGAAGTATCTACTATTTAATTACCTTTACAATGTAATAGATATGTTTCTAGAGTATAGTATACTTTCAAGGAAACAATATTTGTGTGGGCAAGAAACGTACTAATACAATTATATAAATAACACCTAGCACTATATGTATCTGTGTGTGTGGGATAGGGTTTGGCGGGGTAGTAGGGGGACAGAGAATTAAAACTCTTTATGAAACTATGAATGAACATAGAGAAGCTCAGTTATCCACAAATAAATTATTTTGTCACGTAAAAAGATCTTTTGAAAACAATATTAGCAGGAATAGTGACAAGCAATCGTGCAAGATAATAATAATGTTTTATATGTGAGCATAATATCAAGCGCTGACCATGGCATTAGTGTGTAGACCGTATCATATAATGGCTATACACCTGAGCAAATTCAATTTAAAGACTAAATATCATGACAGGGCAGACCAGGATCGAAGTTCTGACACTCGGACAGTTAGAGCATTGATATGCTGATACGGCAGCTTCTGCAGCTTGTTTTGTTTCAGATATTCTGGTGTTACCTTTACTCTGCAGTAAACTAGGCAGGCCGAGAGAGAATATCATGCTGCATAGGCAACACATGGTCTCACAATTCAGTCCAGACTTTGAAGCACAATGTAACAAACTATCGTCTGTCAAGATGGCAAGGCGCCAGTAGTAATAAACTTACAAAACGCGATGCTGTTAACAAGACAATTTTCTTCAATGTTTTATATTCTAATTACAAGACGAATTATTAGCATTTTCATTGAGCATTTTAAACCACTATGTTATCAGAACATCCACTCTCACACTCTAGCACGAAGTATTGATCAACTTGGCTCACAAATGTTCCCCGTGAGACTTCATCCGTGGACCTGTTTCTACATCAACAGATACTTTCTTATTTATTGGTTATACTATTTCATGGACAAGCGCCTTTCACTCATAGTATGGCAGTGTGTATATTAACTTTGTATACCCCCCAAGGTCGACATTATAAGACTATGAAGACTGAATGGTGTCAGATAAATGGCTGTGTTCAGTAGTCACATCGATGTCTGCGGATCTAATAGCACATACATGTTTATGAAATATAATATTGTTAGCCACATTTAGGGGGCATTTCAGCCAATTCCATCCATTCCTGTTGAGTCTGCCTACTGTAGACTAATGTTTTGTCCCTCTTCGTCTACAGCTGTATGATTCTATAAGACATAGAACAGAGACGAATGTGAGTCCTATTTGGTGAAGCCCTTCGAGGCGGAGGAACCTAGTACAACCGCACCATTCTACTTTATTGTAATCCATGAAGTCAGCATTAAGCTATTTACCTTAGGTCGTTAGCACGGTGCATTTCAGAAGACATTCTTTGGGGGATTTTCTCCCCTGGCCTATAACAGCGGCCTGTCTACTTGTAAAGAAGCAGGTTTAACGCTATCTTTTTCGAGTACCTATCTGGCTTCCTGTCCCGCCTGAGAGAGCCTGCCAGCGTTCACACTACCTCCTGCATAAATATTGAATTTTAACACAGAAGTTACAAACAACATGTTGTACGATTTATTGTCTGGCATATTTCGCTGCATCTCGTCGATTGCTCATCTCATAAACTATATTCGTGACGCTAACAAAGAAAAAGCGTTTCGCTTACTGTACTCAACGAACAATAACGATTGCTCAAATATAGTGAGCGTTAGCAGTTAGGCGGTGGCAGCCGGTTGTATACAAACAGAAAGCGTTCGCTCTAAATTTGAAATTACCGCTGGGATAACAAATGTTCCACATTGGAACAATACCTATGACCATGTGTTTTAACTGTTTCGCCTAAAGTAGTGTTAATTTATTCTCTTAATATGATATATAACTGCAGCATGCACCTCATGAGATACAGCGAAATATGCCAGGCTATAAATCGTGCAACATATTATTTGTCTCTTATGTGTTTACATTCATTAAGGGAATATATTGTTTTGAATAAATATTGGAATTCTTGCAGCATCCAATTCTCTCTACCACCACAGAATTCAGGGAGCGATTTCTTTAATTCCCCACCTCCCTTCTTGAACTGCATGTTGTGCCTGCAGCATATATCCTTAGTCACACACAAGCTACTCTATCACTACTAGGTGGACACATGAAGAAAAGAAAACATAACGTGAAAACAAATGAGAGATGCCATGTAGCACTCGAGCTTCTCTTAACCAAAAACACTTGCTCTTCGCATGTTCTCCGGCCGTATTTGTGGCACCCGCGAATTGATTTTACCTATATCTTGACTTTAATCCCTTGGTTGATCTGACCCTACGTGTACTTCCCCTTCTCCTGCTGCCTTTTAACCCTCAGTCAAGCATACGCAACCATAAATAAGGTGGAACTATTTTCAGCCGGCACGCGCATTGATTTTTCTTTATCGTAAAATCCCCAGTGCCGTGGACATTAAATAGTGCCACGACGACCGCTGACGTTAATTTATAGGCTTAATTTATGTACTCTTTAACGACCAGTTGAAGTTTGAAACTACGTCCTGCCTGGTCAGAAATCAAGTGAAGTCTAGATTGTCAAACATCATTTCTCAGTTAAGGCTACAGATGTGAATCAGTGTCAAGTAGAGCACATTTCGCGTGTTAAATTCACCTTTAAAGTCACTGAAAACAAGATCTGAGGACGCCAACGATTAATAACTTCTTATTTCAATTTCTTTTTGGTTATAACTATTACTTTGGCATCTTCATCACTATGTAGCAGGTCATTTGCCTGAACGCTCCTCTCATCACGCCCCGTCGAAAGACTAATCCTCTCATCACGCTCCATCGAAAGACTCATCCTCTCATCGCGCTCCATAGAAAGACTCAATCTGTCAACAGTTCCGCGTGTTTTCATGTCCAGAGTATCTTTACTACCATGTGTCTGCAGACAGCAAACCAATGAACAAATCCAACAAGAAACAAATGAAAACCGTAAATCGATTAGAGAAACAGAAGCAAACAGTCAAGATTATGTGGGCACGTTATGAATATAAATAAATGAAGAAATTGGTGACAACTGGCAAGATTGAGGGGAAGAGAACAAATAGAAGACAGGGAGGTAATAATCTAGATGGCTTGGTCACATTGCATAATCTAGACAAAAACTCGGAGCTCATCCATGGCTATGGTGATTGTGTGGGATGGCGAAACATGACCGTTCACTCTTATCGGCATAGCACATGATGATGATGATGTCAACCTTTATGTTGGTTGACCGCTGCCTTTTCTTCCAGGGACAATACCTTCCATTAATGAATTTGCTAGGCTATTGTAACGTTTGATATGGCCAAAGTTTTTGAGTTTCCGTGCATTGTGCTGTTTGAGAACTAGTTTTCTTCCATGTTGAGGTCATGTAGAATGTCAGTATTTTTCTTCATCTTTTTCATACATGATATTCAAAGAATTTTTATCTTTAACATTTAATTTCAAACGCCTTATTTTCTTCTATAATGATCGCACAATGGCTCATAATTCCACATCCGTATGTTGCCACGGGAAAGATGCATGTTCTTAATCTTCTAATTAAAGGTTTAAATTTCTTTCAATGTGCTCTTATAAAATATACACAACATGAAAGTACGAGGGTAAGTCAATAAGTAAGTCACAGATGGCTGTAGAAAAATAACTAAATATAATAACAACTTGAAACCAGTTTATTTTTATACATACATTGTCCCTTTATTTCTCAACATAATTTCCACCAACGTTAATGCACTTATCCCATCGTTTTATCAGTCCTCCCAAACCGGCTGCATATAACTGCGTGCTCTGTTTCCTAAACCACGTTTTCACTTCACATTCAACTTCGGCGTCACTCGCGAAATGTCTTCCGCTAAGATGGGTTTTCAGTGGACTTCGCCCCTAGCGATTTCCCTTAAAGCGGTGCATAGCTGGGTAGAAAAAAATTAGAGGGAGCACGCGGTTCTATGCAGCTGGTTTGGGAAGACTGGAAATTATGTTGAGAAATAAAGGGACAATGTATGTATAAAAATAAACTGGTTTCAAGTTGTTATCATAGTTAGTTATTTGTCTTCAGCCAATTGTGACTTACTTATTAACTTACCCTCGTAGTTTTAATAAATGTACTTGGGGGTAGAATCAATTTTGGCACATAGTTTAGTGCGCTGTCCTGCACATACAAGTGTTTTAGGTTCAATCCCCAACAGAGGGAGGCTGGATGTTATCTTGATCCCGGCCTACAAACATGGATGCCAGGCATATCTGGGAATTGTCTGGGAAGTATTGGCGACGAGGAAAGACCCGACCACCTCACCTCATATGTCAGAGCCTAGGACTCGTGAAGGCTAACACTTCATGGTGCTGTTTTCTTCTTCTTCTTCTTCTTCTTCTTCTTCTTCTTCTTCTTCTTCTTCTTCTTCTTCTTCTTCTTCTTCTTCTTCTTCTTCTTCTTCTTCTTCTCCTTCTCCTCCTTCTCCTCCTCCTCCTCCTCCTCCTCCTCCTCCTCCTTCTTCTTCTTCTTCTTCTTCTTCTTCTTCTTCTTCTTCTTCTTCTTCTTCTTCTTCTTCTTCTTCTTCTTCTTCTTCTTCTTCTTCTTCTGCTGCTGCTGCTGCTGCTGCTGCTGCTGCTGCTGCTGCTGCTGCTTACTTTCATCTCCTAATGGAGCATAAACACACAAACAACTCAGGCTAACACACGGACTGCTGCCTGAGTAACTTGTAGGTAGCAACATATGATGGACCCTGAACTGTAACAACACATTGGAACCCACAAAAAGAGAAAGAAATGCTCCAACCACGGGAGAACCATCATGTTCAGTAGAAGTTATATACGGGCTCGTTGGATCTAGTTCCATCGAGTTCACTATCATGTGTTTTGTGATACTCAACAACTAACCCACTTTAACTACGTCGAGACATGTCCAGGGGTATCTTGTCATCTCTTGACGACGATTCCTTCTCTCACTCCACTTTGTACTGTCCATTCTTTCTTGTCACATTCCTGACTGACCCCTGCGACATTCGCTGTTTGTGTATGTACTTTGGGCCTGTTCTCGGGACATTATCTGGCTACATTCCATTTACTAAGCGTGACTATTCTTTCCTGTCCACTCTCTGTTCCTGGTAGATGTCTTTATTGTTGTCTGTTTGTGTATGATCAGTTTTATGAAATTAATTGGCCATCTTATTCTTGGGATCATTATGTAGCAAGTCTTTCGCAGAACATCGCTCTCATTACAACCTGCTGGTAAGGTGCTCGATCGTTTGCCAGTTCCCTTGCCTCGTGCATGTCTATGCCCAGGGCATGATTAATGTACTTGTTTACCGTCGTGTTGGTTGTCTCCAGCCTCTTCTGCCATGGGCAATGCTTTCTATTACTTTTTTTTTTGTTTTGTTTTGTAAACCACTGCCGTTTTAAATAGTAGAGGTCAGCATGGCCGAATGGATAACAGCTCTCGCTCTTAAACTTCCGGTGCGCTGATACTGAGGTAGTGAGTTCAACCCCTACACCGGTCAGTTGGACTAAAATTTTTATTTCTCGTCCTTGACGAGGAACACTGATATTATGGAAAGCTAATCCACACGCAAAAATCGGCCCAGCGTAATATGAGCAGTTGCACGTGTAATGACTATGCTTTAGTTAAAAGCGAGCGTACGACAAATATGAGCAAAGTATGTCAGTTTTCGAGACATGATGCTTCGGATGAGGAGTTCGTGCACGATTCTTTTCCACCCATAGCGCTTATTTCTCGATTATTTATCGTTGAAAGTAGGACTCTTTGATACGGGTCAAATGTTTATCTTTTGTCTTACCGGTTTTTCTAACTTGCAACGTGTATGTTAATTCTCCTGCAATGGAACAAACTCGTTGGTCCCTTTGTTGTTGTTTCTGTTGTGTGTTTTTTTTTTTCATTCGGATCTTTATTCATTTGCTTTATTAAGTCACGTCGTTATTCGTGTGTTCTACTAATAATCTTTACTCAACCGGTGCTTTCTATGGGTGAAATTTTGGACAGAATATAAAATGTGTGTACATAACTCGACAAGGAAACGACACATACAACATCAAACATTTTGCAACCAGCTAACGAAAATCAAAAGTGGGGAAAAGTACTCAACTAATAACCGAAATATCAGATATAAGACATGACGCCAGTACTATAAAAAAAGACCAAGATCCTAGATTACTGTCGATTCTGTTAGTTCTAGATGTATGCTTCGGTTGTTAATTAAGTAATTTTGTGTCACTTTTTTCCCCTCGTTGAACAGGACTTTGGCCTGAACACCATTTATGTAAGATTATTTTATTTTATTTCCTAGCTGCATTTCCTATTTATTTTGTGTTTATTCTATGGAAATCTAGAGGAAATCGCTACATTATCTTCCCATGAAAAGGTTTACGAGCATGTCTCAAATCTAAAATAGGGAATGACAAGTTCATAAATTTGATATTACTTTTCGGACTAAATGACATGACATGTCATTTATACCCAATGTGCCTGTTTGTCTGCCTGTCTTTGTGTCTGAATATGTTTGAATGTCGTGCTATCTTGGGTTTTCCCTTCCTGTCAGTCGTTCGGGATGTCCTGCTAAAGATGAGTGGTTGGAAGGGGCGGAATGCAAGACGGACCTGCATTGCTGATGTGTGATCCTACGAAAATAAAGTTCGTTCGTTAGTCCATTCTTCCACCCGCACCTCTGTTGACACCCACCGTACCCCAGGGTGTGTAGGTGATAACGACATGCCTGTGTGTAGTCATCCAGTACAACGAGGCTGCCCAGTGTATGTCTTCAACGTTCGTGTCTCTTCTTTTCACTTAACGATCCATGTACCATCGTCTAGTATCTCTCTACGACCGACATTCCATCTGTTGCGTATATTCTATGAATCTCTCTGTAAACTAATATTCTTGTTGTGTCCCGATATTTTTATGTAACTCTGCAAACACCCCACTTTGCCCCACCCCCTACTTCTCCACTTTGTTTGTGGCCTCAATATTTTTACGTTCAAAAATTCTGATTGCAGATTTACTGTGAGCAAGCCACCACAGCCGACAAGTCCTGCACAGCGACTCGCTCTATTCTCGATATCTGGAGTTGTTTAGATTACGAACCGCTAATTTAAACAGACGCATTAACATTGGGTGTTTATTTATTTAATATTTTCCGGAAGATGTTTTTGATATCGGATATCCCTGTACAAGTGTGTACAAACTACCCCCAAGGCGTCCGTTGCTTGTTTAGTTGAAATTGTTCGTGATGGTGTCAACCTTACAAGGCTGACAAGCTTTGATTGTCCTTGGTGGCATTGTCATTGCTTAGCTTAATGTTTACCAATAGTATGGGCAGATCTAAGAGAATTTGTGCACATTAAATGGGCGTGTATCGGGAGGTCATTTGTGTCACTCAAGACTGAAGACTCAGTGCGTAATGTATATGCCTTAAAAAAGAAATAGTAAAGGCTCCTTTAAGACGCGTAACGTTTATGGTCATTCATTCTGTAGCATGTCTTTTGCAGAATCTCGCTCCCATAACAACCTTCCGGAAAACCTCTTGATCATAAGTAAGATGTCCCGCGTCCGATACACACATCTGGAGATCATCCGCCACATCCTGCATCCATCTTCTCTTTGGCCTTTCTCTTCCTGTCTTCCCAGGCATATATCCCTCCATTAAGTTATTAACAAAGTCTTCAAACTCTAAGTTCACACAGATAACTTCAACTTACATCGACAACATGCCAGTAGAAAGTGTAATTGAGCACAGAACATTAGGCCTCATCATTGATAGAAACCTAACCTTTAATCCTCACGTTCAAGCGCTCACTAAACAAACAGCGAAAAAAGTCTATCAACTCGCCAAAATTAAAAATTTCCTTAACGAGGACACAAGGAAAATATTCTATACTTCACATACAGACACATTTTGACTACCGCTCTACAATTTGGGACGGTTGTTCCCATTCAAGCACCAAGCGACTTTACTCACTCCTGAAACGGGCCATGAGTTTAATTTATAGCAAACATTTAACTGACAATCATAGCCTGCATAAACGCCTTCAGTTACTACCACTCAGCAAACGCCTGCTTTTCAATAAGGCCAAACTAATTGGGTGCATTTGTTCTTTTCTTTACCCAAGATATTCTTAGAACTCGTCTATAACATTTATATTCAATGTGTATGGTGCTAGGCCCATATTTGTATAGACTAGCCAGCAGTCTGTGGGTGATGTGGTCAGAATCACACCAGTAGCCTCTGCATCACAAGACACTTCGTGTTTACATTTTAAACTGCGTCGACCTCGGAGTTCAGATCAATCTAAAATATTCACCCCGATACAGATACGATCTCGTGACCACCGAACCGGCAGGCCAGCGTCTAGCCTCTACTCAACCGTGGCTCCCCAATATTATGTATCTGCTTTGCCTGTTTGTATGTTTGTCTGTTTATCCGCTCAACCCGTCTTCTAGAATAGCCGGTTATCTATATGTCTCATCTATCTGTCCTTCCGTTTGTACCTTTGCATGCCGATATGCCAACCTTCGTTACCATCTGCTTATAAATATGTCAAAATGAATTACGTCTGCCGCTTCCATAAATTTTAATATCTATAACGACAATCTCTTGGGTGTTGTTCTCAATGCTCATTAATATGTGTTTCTCCTCCGTGATAACTCGACCCTTCCATTCCGTATTCTCAATCGTCTGCGCATTTAAACATGCAAGAAAACACGCCAGACTTTCTTCTGGAGAACTAACGGTTTTCAACAGAAAATAAATAAGCATAGCTTGGATAACCGTTATTCCATATAGAGAGCTACGTCCTGGAGACTGACTGCCCTCTCGAATGTCTCTACGCTTGTTTACAATCCACGACCACGTCTGCCGTGGCTATTTCCCATGTTGAGACGCTAGACACTTAGAAGATTACCAGAACAGACAAGCGATTCTCTGTGCGTGCCTGGACTCGTACTTTCATTTCTATTTTCAAGCACCAGACTTAACTTGTAGTCCCAGGTGCCCCTCGTGTGGTTACTCACAACTCAGCCATTGGTTTATTTAATGGCCAGGAAAATATGTATGATTCATACTGGTGCCACCCTCTTCCCCGCCTTGTTTCCCCCCCCCCCCCCGGGAACTATCAGCGACTGTTTCCAGTACAGTCGTCTACAAGATGGGCATTGGTTCGACTCGCTTCGGGACGGATTCGAATTTTTAAAATTAACCCCTACTCCCAGATCGCATTGGGCATTGTGGGTTGGTCCCATATTTTTTAGACCCATTTGCATTTGATGTATGATGTGGTCAATATCACGCTGACCGTTCTTACTTCCTGGGACATTTTTGTGTTATTGATGTCTTTGGGTGTGTGGGCGATGTCAGGGCTTGATTTCATCACAGCTTATTTTTGCTGAATTTTTAAAATATTCTCCTTTTCCTTCTTCTTCGGTGGCATACAGACCTCCAGGTTAATGTGTCCAATAAAAGCATGGAAGCGGTGCGTATTTAGAGTTCATGACATTTCCGTACAGTTTTTAGTGTTATGGAGTTGTTGATGTCATCCTTGTGTATGTTCATTACTGTAGGTTGTGCAGGGCTGCAGAAGGCGACCAGACCTCTAGGGAGTATTCCCACATGCGGGTAAAGAAAAAGAGACTCCCCTTGGCGAATTATTTAAGTCGCTTGCCTCGCGTTCCGAATGTTGTGGTTTCAGTTCAATTCCAGACTACATGATTCTGTTCACTGGTGCAATTTTCTCGAAGACTCCTGGGGGGGGGGGGGGGGGGGGTCGTCGCTCGAGCTAAGGAGTTAGTGTTTATGCGACGCTTTTGCCAGGTCGCCCTGTGGATAAAGATTGACCAATATGGGATAAAACCCGGCGCAATAAAACCAAAACCTCTTGCCTTTTAAAACCTTAAAACCTTTAAAGATAAAGAGAGACAGACAACCAAGCATGTAGGTAGGTAGATAGCTAGGTAGAAAGACAGACAGAATGAATGAAAGACAGACAGACAGAAGACAGACAGACAGGCAGGCAGACAGACAGACAGACAGAAAGGACGGACGAACGGACTGGTGGACGGACGAACTTTACTTTCGAGCCTATTTCGGGGCTCTGGCGACCTGAACGCCATTGGATCTAAGTCACAACTTCTTCCATGGCATTCACAACCAACTAGTCAACCATCCCAACTGCTCAGGTTGTTTCCGCTCGCTCGCTTTGAAGTCAAGAATGGTTTTCACAGGTGCTACTGCTTCTAGTGCACTGGATTGCATTTTGCGCGTGGATTAGCTTTCCCTATTACCAGTGTCCCTCGCCATCATTAAACCCACCCCGACTTCTGAGGTACTTATACAAGTACATGCTCAAGTCAAAGACGACAAATCAACGTTTTATTCCAAATGACCGGTGTAGACGTGGAACCCGCTACCTCGGCATAAGCACATCGGAAGCTTAAAAGCGAGAGCTCGTGTCTATTCTGCCATGCTGATCTCCCAACTGTTCAGTAAAACCTGACAAACGACCACAAATCCCCGCCTTTTTATTGTAATGACTGAAGACACTGATCAATAGACACGCTTCCAATATAACAATCCAGCGATACTCAAGAGTCTAACCCTTGGTATTACATAGTTTATTATTTCTAATTGACTTCCGCTAGCCATGCCAATGTACTACCTTTAATTAAATTGTTGCGTACCAAAATGACTGCAATTTTCATCGTCTAATGTTATATATATATATATATATATATATATATATATATATATATATATATATATATATATATATATATATATACATATCCTCTTTTGCAGGACATCGCTGTCAACATCAACATTTTACTGCTTTTGTTGCTGTTTTGGCAAGTTTTACGTTCAGTAATTCGGCATTGTTTTCTGAACGACCGGATCCCTTACCAACTCGTTAAAACCCAGCGCAACGCGGTTTGCTGCCAAATCAGTCGCAGCTGTGTTTCGAACGCTTACGAATCGCGTCTGTAAGGTTTTCGCCACGGACACCGGCATATATAGAATTAAATTGTAAAAAGACACAGGTTATGGTAGTCACTAGGAAAGACGAAATACCACAGTGTAATTAATACACAAGTTGCTTGCTTGCTTGTGTTCGTTGGCTTGAGCTCCAACGCGAAGTCCTGTATGTCGGATGAAGGCATCCTGTTGTCCAACATCAGTGTGATGTCATACAGGACCTGAGTTTTGCGTGAGTATCCGTTGTCCCATGTCTGGCTTATTGGTGTGCAGACTGGTGGTTCCTCGCCGTACAGGCAGACACTCTCCAACTTCGGAGGAATCGGCGATCCTACTGACTTTAGCCAGGACCCCGAAGGGACCTGTTGCCCAGGACGCTCGACGAGGACGCGTCAATAGGTCTTGGCCAGTATATAACCCGGCCCTGGTGCCTTGGAAACACCTCTGCGTCCCAATACACAAGTAAATGGGAATATTCTTCAACAAGTGAATCGGTACACTTATCTCGCAACAGTCATAACATCTGATGGGAGATGCCTTGAAGAGATTAGAACAAGAATCGCCAAGGCGAAAGTAGCCTTTAGCATGATGAAAAACATTCTGACCAATAAAAAGATGTCAATTGAAACGAGAAAAAGAGTGTTGGGAGGATACATAGGGCCTGTTCTTTTGTATGGCTGTGAAACTTGGACAATGAGCAGTCAAGCTAAGAAAACATCTGATGGCTGCAGAAATTTGGTTTCTGAGGAAAATGCAAAGAATACCATGGGCAGACAGAAAAATCAATGACCAAGTACTACAGGAGGCAAATGACAATCGTAAATTGATTAGAGAAATTAGACGTAGACAGTCAAAATGTTTTGGACATGTTATGCGAAGTAATGGATTGGAGAACTTAGTGACAGCTGGCAAGATAGAAGGGAACAGACCAAGAGGAAGACGAGAGGAAAATACCTGGATGGCTTGGCCACATGGCATGGACGAGACAAGAACACTGAGCTGATCCACGACTCCGGTGATCGAGTGAAATGTCGAGTCATGACCGCCTACGCTTTCCGGCATGGCACATGATTGATTGATAGGGTTTACATATCAAACAATATTATTCAAAGTTTAAATGGCCTGTACTACCAGGACCGGCTGTAAATACACTATTGAACTTCATATTAATGATAAAAATTACAATCCGTCTCATAAACAACTGTTTACAAATTACTTCATACGTCCTTGAAACTCCTTCTCTATCCGTTAGGTACCTTTCTCGCCGCTCTGAAATTATGACTAATTTCCTCGTCTGTAGGTTCATTTGTCCGTGGCGTTATCACACATCAGTTCGTTATACATCTTCTCTGTCTGTAATTCCTATTCCAGCCATTGTTTCAATGCAGAGCTATTTATTAGCCAACTTGAATGTACTGATAATTCGATGCACTGCCTTCCATTCCAAAACTCCCCAAAGTCTGCCGTTTCTATTGACATCTCTATGTGACGTTTACCCTGTTGCGACGTCTCTTCTATTTCCTAGTTTTTTTCGGTATCGAGACTTCTACTTTATTTATACTGCGTCATTACGTTGCACTGGCTATTATGGCAGGAACTAAAGGCAGCCGGCATGACGTTTATCACATCACCCATCGAGTGCCGGCATGACGTTTATCACATCACCCATCGAGTGCCGGCATGACGTTTAACACATCACCCATCGAGTGCCGGCATGACGTTTAACACATCACCCATCGAGTGCCGGCATGACGTTTACCACATCACTCATCGAGTGCCGGCATGACGTTTACCACATCACTCATCGAGTGCCGGCATGCTGTTTTGTGTTTTACAGGGTTCTATCTTTAAAAGATTTGTCCCACGCCTGCCACTCACGTGAATGTATGTATACCCGGGTGAGCTCCCATCCAATAGCATTGCACTGACCTCATTTAAATCAGGACATTGTCTCTTCATTGTATTAATCCGACTTGAAAGCACACCGGAAAACCCCGTAGACGGTGTGAATACCTCATCAGATGTCGTAATGTGTAGATGCAGGTCATTCCGGTAACACTCTGATTGAAAACACTGTAGATTCGATTATTACTCAAGTGTACATTGACGAACCGCGTTAAGTAGGACATGGCCGAGTGTTTATGTATATTATGTACCCATGTTCCCTCATCGAGGCGCGGTGGTCTTTTCGAAGCAGCAGGGTCTTATCATCACGCAGTTCGCAGTCGCCAATACCGCGTTCGAAACACAGCTGCGGGCGATTTGGAAGCAGACCGTCTTGCGCTGGTTTTCATATAATTGTACGAGTGTCTGTCGTTTAGAATGCAGTGCCAAACTACTGAACGTAAACTTCCCATGCAATCACAAACAGCACCCCAAAAATGCTGGGGTTGACTACAACGTCCTGTAAAGTATATATCTTCTTCTTCATCTTTTCGTTCATCCGGAGTGTTTTTTTCAGATGTGATTGCGGTGTGTCTGTTATGCGCCCTTGGGCCGAAACCCGTAGGCCAACACATCGACTTTAGCGTGCTTTTTTGACCAGGTAGCATTCCTGGGAGACTCTCACTTTTGTGGTGCCGTCTACATCCATGCTGGCCAAGTTGGAACGGTCGAAGACAACGGTCATCCCTCAAAGGAAGGCAGGGACAGTCCATAGCATATTCCGCCATCCAAGGTTGCTTCCATAGTTGCAGGGCCGACACATAACGCCCTGGTTCTGGGCTAGCCGAGGGAATCGTCACGTCCTGCTCATGGCTGCTTTAAATCCTCACTTCAATATATTGGTCATTTCGTTTGCCCCGGGTCATTCCCGCACAAACCAGACAGGTTTGCAGACGGCATCCACTCAGCGAGTTTTCGGACATGTGCTTGTCGTTGCGCCCGTCAGAGCTGTTCCAGGCACGACAGACATTCGGAAAACTACCTAGTCAGAGCTGTTCCGAACAAGAGCGGCATTCGGAAACTAGATAGTCAGAGCTGTTCCTAGCACGAGAGACATTCGGACGAGACATTTCACTCGGACGTAAATGCGTAGTGTCAATTTTTAGTTTGCCACCCGTAGGACGACACTTCCGGCTTCCGGCGGGCATTTTTTAATGAGGTTAGCCTTCCTCGGGGTAAAGTATATATAACTAACTAGGGTTTAATCACAGTGTGGTCACTATATCTTTCAACTTGTATATTGCCTGCTGTGTCCTGTCATCTCGACCTCTTTCCTCTACTCCTACGCTTGCCAATCGGTGCCCGTGAGTATATTTCACATGCTACTTAAGTATTTCAGATATCTTAAATGATAAGTTGTACATGATGTTGTCTGCTTATTTGTGGCACCTGTGACAATCTGGGCGTCATAAAGCCATAAACTTGTTTAATGTTCTGTCAGTGTGGTATTAAACAGTGAAGTCTTCTTGTTTAATTTCAATCTCTCTCTCTCTGTCTCTCTCTCTCTCTCTCTCTCTCTCTCTCTCTCTCTCTCTCTCTCTTTCTCTCTCTGTTTCTCTCTCTCTTCTTTTCTCCTGTCTTCTCTTCTCGCTCTTTCTCTTCTCTCTCTCTTTCTCTCTTCTCTCTCTCTCTTCTTTTCTCTTCTCTTTTCTTCTCTTCTCTTCTCTTCTCGCTCTTTCTCTTCTCTCTCGCTCTCTCTGTCTCTCTCTCGCTCTGTCTCTCTCTCGCTCTATCTGTCTCTCTCTCGCTCTATCTCGCTCTTTTCTCTCTCTCTTTCTCTCTTCTCTTCTCTTCTCTTCTCTTCTCTCTCTTTCACTTCTCTCTCTTTCTCTTCTCTCTCTTTCTCTTCTCTCTCTTTCTCTTCTCTCTCTTTCTCTCTCTCGCTCTCTTCACTCTCTCTTTCTCTCTCTCCCTCTCTCTCTTCTCTTCTCTCTCTTTCTCTCTCTCCCCCTCCCCCGCCCTCTCTCTTTCTCTCTCTTTCTCTCTCTCTCTCTCTCTCCTCTTTCTCTCCTCTTCTCTTTCTCTTCTCTGTTTTGGACATAAGCCCTCTGTCAACTCGCTCCCTAGCCTCCTACCCGTAGCTATCCCATGCAGCATCGCCAGTGTCCTTCCTATATTATTCATTTATGTCTCTAGTTCTCACCCCCCCCCCCCCCCTGTGTATTTGTAGACCTTTTAGTGCCTTTACTTTGTGGATTCAATACAAAGACCTTTATAGTTTTCAGGTGTTCTCGATCATCATCATCATCATCATCATCTTCCACTTCTGCCGTCAAGCGTCGTGGGGAGGATTAATTTGCGTTCCAGCGCCCGGTGGACGGCACTGGATAGTGTCATTCCGTGAGGTTGTACAATGTCTCTGATGTCGTCAATCCATTTTCTTCTTGGACGTCCTCGTGGTCTCGTCGCAGATGATCTTTGATGTAAGGCCAGTGATGGTAGTTGTTGATGTTGCATTCTAATGACATGGCCAAACCACTTGATCTTCTGTCTGTCAATAAATGTGGCACAAGGTGTTGATCCCACAGTCTGTCTGATAGTAGCATTTCTTACTCGGTCTCGGATTGTTAAGTTGGCAGCTCTCCTCAGGCATCTCATTTCGCAGGTGTTGATTTTGCGAAGGTGTGATTTGGATAAAGTCCAGGTTTGAGATTGGTAGCATAGGGTTGGTGTGAATATGCTGTTTATTATCTGTCGTTTTGCGGACATGGGTATGTTTGGATGTTTCAGTAAGGGTGATAGTTGATATGTAAGTGCACTAGCTTTTTGACATCTGATTTCAATTTCTCTGTCCAATCTGCCATCTTCTGTGATCATACTTCCAAGGTATTTGAATTCTTTAACTTGTTTCAGAGGTGTGTTATTTATCTGTATATTTAGTGGGCCTGGCGATCTGCTAACTTGCATTACTTCGGTTTTGGCTGTGTTTATACTCATATTATATCTGCTGCAGGTTGAACTCAGATTAGTAATATGATTTTGTAGTCTGCCCTCATCGCTGTAAAACAGGCACTGATCATCTGCAAATAGAAGTTCATTTATTCCCTGTGGGTCAGTTGTTTCATCTGGAGTAAAGAGTTCTAAATTTTCTGAATCTGGTCTGTCGAGACTTGCTACTTTGGAAATTCTGTCCATGTAGATATTGAATAGCAGGGGAGAGAGCACACATCCCTGCCTCACTCCTGTATTGACTGTGAACATATCTGATATACCTTCCTGTGTTCTTACTGCACTTTGGCTCGAGTGGTACATGGCTATGATGTTTTCTAGCAGTTGCCCTTCTATCCCATAGTCTTCAAGGATGGTCCATAATTTGTATCTGTCTACTCTATCAAAAGCCTTTTCCTGATCTACAAACACAATATTCTGCTGGTCACTATATTCAATAGTTTTTTCACAAATTTGTCTAAGTGTAAATAATGCATCAGTGCAACTTTTACCTTTCCGAAAACCGAATTGTGCTTTGCTTAACTGTTGTTCAACTATTGGTCTAGCTCTTTGTTCCAAAAGTTTTGCATACATTTTCCCTATATGGCTTAGGAGTGATATACCTCTGTATGTTTCGCACTCTCTCATATTGCCTTTCTTTTTCCATATTGGTACTATTATTGCCTGTTGCCAATCATCTGGGACTTTTCTTTCTTCCCATGCTATATTAAAAAGTCTTGTTAGCCATTTAACTCCTGTTTCCCCACAGGCCTGAATAGCTTCTGTGGTTATTCCATCTGGACCTGGTGATTTGTTCTTAGGACTTTTCTGTATAACTGCTTTGACTTCTGCAGGTATGAAATTTGGTTCTTGCTGTCCCTGGCGTTTAGGCACAAAAGTGAGGTTTCCTATGTTATGTGTGGGGTTAAGTAGTTCTTGAAAGTATTCTGCCCATCTTGCTAGTCTTTGTTGTGGATTAAATATTGGTATACCTCTTTTGCTGTTTATGATGGTGGTTGGGTTGTAACATGCATCTCTGTTTCTCATTGTGGTGACACGTTTATAAAATTCTCTTGGGCAGTCTTTGCTAAGGGTCGCCATCTGTTCACCGTATATTCTCCAGGATTCATCTTTAGATGCTCTAATTGTTCGTTTGGCATTACGTCGTGCTATTCTATAAGTAATATAGTCCTGTTCAGATTTAGTTGTGATCCACTTTTTGAATGCTACCTTCTTTTTGAATATGCTATCTTTAACTTCGTTGTTCCACCAGGCTGTTCTTAATCTTTTGTCTTGCCCTACTTTCTTTGTTCCACATTTATTTTTCAGTGTGTCGAGCATGGCAGCCTTGAAACATGTCCATTCCTTATCTACGCTTGAGTGGTCATCAGGGATGTTCTTATGTAGGTTTTGGATTTCTTGATTGAATTCGTCTTTAACTGTATTTTCCTGCAGCCTCCTATAATTGATGACATGTGTTGTTACGTTTTTGTTTCTTATTCTCCTGTGTGGTGAAATCTTTTTTATTATGACTGGTTTGTGATCAGTATCAACATCTGTATTTGGGAGTGCTCTTGAATCTAATAGTATGTATGTCCTATTCAACTACAGCATCTTTTGACTCACTGTTATTTGTCTAGTCCCCTCTGTGAGCTTTACATTGGTGATGTTGGTGATATTGTAATACCGTTGTAATCGTTCTGTTTTTCGCAGGCACCAATTAATGAATGTGTGTAGTTTAATTGTAATAGTTTGAGCTCTTCTCCAATTTCACGACATGCCTGTGATTATTTACAGCATGCGAGAGAGCGTCCAACTTATCTGGAAATAAAAATGAAAAGGTTGGCGTCAGATAAATGGCAAATCGACCAGCACCAGTAATTGTTATGTATTTAATTAAGAAGCGGGCGCGTTAGGATAGCTACACGGCCTCTGTACTGATAATGACCGGAGCAAGGTTAGACAAGGGTCGGACGTCTTCTTTCGTCGTCTCGCTGAGGAAGAAAAGACAGACAACCTATTCCAACGTGCATTCTGCCATTTTTAAGCGACTTTTTTTTATCTGTCATCTACTGCCTATAGTTATAGTACCTTGCAGTGTAGGACAAGGGGGTCTTGAGCCGCAGACTAGTGCAATCGCCGCGAACTGTGCAGGTTAGGATTTTCTTTTTGCTCTCGACAGAAAAAAACATCAACACCTTACCGAAGATTTGAACCCGGATCTCTGAAGGACAACCCGATATTCTTAGCCACTCGGCCAGCTGTGCACTGAAGCCTACAAACTGTGGTATAGCCCTACCACATCACAGAACTATAACAAGTTTCTGCTTCCGGACTTGGTTTTATTTAATTAAGAGATTAACATTATAGTGTCTCAACGCCATTCAAATCCACTCAGCCTTCATCAAATGATAACACTTAGAAAAAAGTACCCCGGGAAGGTTAACCCGGTCAACAAATGCCCGCAGAAGTCGGATGTGTCGGCCTAACGGCGCAAGAACGCAGCTCTGCTGTGGACAGGCACAACGCAATGACGTCCGAAAAAAAACTCCGGATGAACGAAGAAGAAGAAGAAAAAAGTATAGAAAAGTATATGAATAGAAGGTAAAGCTAGGGCAGGTGTAGATGACTTACAATGTCCCAGAAATCAGAACTGTCTTCTGAGAAGTTGAAACTTTCCAGGAAAATTATAGTTTTTGTTTGTGTTTGAATGGCGGGAAGAGCAAGCACAAAGAAGCTTGTCTTTGTGCAAAATACAAGTCCTTGTCTGTAGCTATGGGGAAAGATATGGCTGCGATGTTGTGGTGTCCGGTTCAGGCTCAGAAGGTACCGGGTTAAGTCTCAGTACATAACTGCGACCTTGTTGAACAATCACTTCATTTCTAATGATATCATATGTGCACCTGATCTCTTGGGTGATAAGATCGCATATCTACCCTTCTATGATAAAGGCAAAAAAACGGAAGGTCCCGTATGCATATTTTAAAAAATCCACAGCAGTTGGAAATCGCAAATAGTAGGTAATAAGGCAGCTGCCCTGGCTACATTGTTAGGAAAGAAAGCCTACCCACATGTAGTGATTAATAATTAGTGCATTATCATCGCACTCCGGAAATATTCATGGTGCTCCGATCTCCCCCTTAACATCTCCGCCTGTGTATATCGACTAATCGTGCCAGTCCTGCGTTGGTTAATCAAATGTCTTGTACTCTTGACAAAATGTTCATGCCAAGCGCTCCCGCCCCTCTTCACTACCACCCCCTCACCCTGAACAAGAAGCATAATCCCAAGTTTCCTTAAAGTCATCGGTTCTTCCAGCGTTTCTTATGGAGTTTATAAATGTCTGGCCCAACCATTGCTCATCGATTTATTGTGTTCAGCAAACATGTCCCGGCTAAGACGTGGGCAACATTCATGTCTATCACGAGAGAGTCCCATGTTGGGTATTTCCAATATGATTCATCATTATCAGTATGTGCCCTGTCAGCTGCCTCGTCATGCCTCTTTACAGATCTGGTCCTTGGTGTTCTTAATCAACTCTGCTATGATATTCCTCCAGGCCATCGTCTCAGTCCATCCATCATCTTTCCCCCTCGGTCTGCCTCTGCCATTTCTGGTCTCATCTGTCCAGTCGTCGCTATGTTCTCCAATGCCTCTCTTGTCATTACATGACCAAAGAAAACTGATTGTCTCGTTCTCATAGTTGTATGTAATGCCCAATATGATTACACATTCAAATATCCCTCCCCCACCTCCAAAAAAGTTTATTCGTTGTGATAACATACGATGTTAAATATATGGTAGTACATTGTCATCTTCTATAGTCTGTTCAGAAATTAATGCCTTCATTCACGACCAATTATTTTGAAAACTGTCTGTTGCATCGTTGTGAAATTTTTCCTGCCGGCTTAAATTTACCCCCACCCAAGGAATATGTCTTTGATAGGTCCAAAAGCAACTTAAATCATGGAAAGCGGCGACATTTCTTTAATGTTTTGGTGAACAACTAGTGATTTCTCGCTAACAAACTTGTTTTACAGTATTGCCCCGTTCCACTACGCGAGGCTCTTGTCAAAAGGCCAATCTCATGTCCCACGAGGAAATTAACTAATGCTAACGCTAATGTTTCCGCGTGAAGATGTAATATATTTAATAATGTGCACTTCATCTCTGACCCGTAAATTATATACCGCATATAAACAAACTTTGAAATCTGCTGTACAATCTCCAGAACAACATTTTTTTTGTTGTTGTTGGGTGGACATAATGATAAGGTTATACGCTAAATCTCATCATTTTCCCTCAGCTGGTTACTGAGATATGGAATTTTATATTGGGGCAGACAAAAGTAAACAGACTATAGCAAAATTACATAGTTACATACTCAGATAAGGTTCTTAACGCCATTCGAATTTACATGCATTTAGAGAGTGTGTGGAAACTCTTGCTAGTGTTACAGCGGTCTTGCACTGTGTTGAGAAGCGTGAACTATGAGAGAGAACTGAGTCCGAATTCTCAATGGAAATTACCCTTACAAAACCAAATCAAACGTAAATCAAAGGTCGGCATGGCCGAATGGATAAGACGCTGGCTTGAAACTTCCGTTTTCTGATGCCGGGGAACTGGATTCAGCCTTTACACCGCTCAGTGGGACTAAAACATTGACTTCTCGTCTTTGACTTGGAGACGTAAATTACAAGTACCTCAGAAGTCGGAGCTTGTTCGCCTAATGGCGAGGGATACTAGTAATGGGGATAGCTAATCCACGCACAAAAATCAGTTTAGTGCGCTAGAGGTAGTAGCACGTTTATGGACACGTTTGAGTTCAAAGCGAGCGAACGCGCGCGTGCACACACACACATACACACACACACACACACACACACACACACAGACACACACACAGATAGAGAGAGAGAGAAAACGAACAAGCCTAGTTACTGACGTCATATCTCATAATGTGCATGCGGGCGTTCATATTTATTTGACCTGGGAATTCAAATTCAAATCTCCGGCACGCTTGATTGGTTACATGTCTCTCCGTCTGCGACATCCTTATTTCGGCACTTTCAGCATTTTGTCATTGATGGCGCATTCTTGAAATGTTCGATCATCGAACGGTTAAGGACGACTATTTACTTCACACAAACTGCGCAAACGGGCGTCTATTTTCCGCACCAAATTTGTAGCCCGGGGACTTTGGGTGTCTTTCGATTCGGCTAATTCTTTCAATGTTCGTTCTTTTTTCCCTACTACATTTCTTGTTTTTGTTTATTATATGTTTACTACTCTTTGCTTTATTCTTTTCATGTTATTTCTTCAGTGTTGTTAGGTGTTCACTCGTTGAGTATAGTTACTGATTACTTTATTCTCATATTTGTTCTCTTCACTACATGTAGTTTGTCATTATCTTCCATTTCTGCCGTCAAGCGACGTGGGGAGGAATCATTTGCGTTCCAGCGCCCGATGGGCGGCACTGGATAGTGTCATTCCGTGTGACTGTACAATGTCTTTGATGTCGTCAATCCATTTTCTTCTTGGACGTCCTCTTGGTCTCGTCGCAGATGATCTTTGATGTAAGGCCAGTGATTGTAGTTGATGGTTTTGCATTCTAACGACATGGCCAGACCACTTGATTTTCTGTCTTTCCATAATTGTGGCACAAGGTGTTGATCCCACCGTCTGTCTGTTAGTAGCATTTCTTATTCGGTCTCGGATTGTTAGGTTGGCATCTCTCCTCAGGCTTCACATCTCTCCGGATTTGATTTTGCGAAATTGTGATTTGGATAAAGTCTAAGTTTGAGATTGGTAGCATAGGGTTGGCGTGAATATGTTGTTTATTATCTGTCGTTTTGCGGACATGGGTATATTTGGAAATTTCAGTAAGGGTGATAGTTGATATGTAAGTGCATTAGCTTTTTGACATCTGATTTCGATTTCTCTGTAGTTGCTTGTGAGTTATATATTTATACTGTCCGGCTCATATAGATCAGGTGACTTCACGAGCACCAATAATCGTAGCACATGGACATGGGCTTTTAAAACTGTCTATGTGATGTTGCCATGGGAAGACATAATAACAGGTAAAGCAACACGGTTAAGGATGCATGGCACGTGATTCCAGCAAGAACGTGTATGAGAGACACATTTAAGTTTACAATCAAGTGTGGTATTGCTTGCTTGCTTGCTTGTGTTCGTTGGCTTGAGCTCCAACGC